>CM077254.1:5256004-5491004 GCA_039654775.1 Spinibarbus caldwelli
TCCGCGGGACTGGCATCCTCCAGCATTGCCGTGGTCGGAGTATCCCTTGACTCCGCCTTCAGCCTCTAAGCTCCGGACTCCGCCTCGGCCCCTTGACCCGTCGGCTTCACCATGGCTACTAGCTCCCTCCTCTCCGCCGTGGCCCATCTGTCAACTGGCTCCGCTGGGCTCCCTTGTTCCTCCGGCTGCGCCTCGTCCCTCCGGCTCCGTCAGGCTCCTCCATCCCTTCGGCTCCTCCTCAGTCCTCTGTCGTTCCGGCTCCACCGCGGCCATCAGGATCCCCATCTCCGCTTCGGTCGCTGGTGCCATCTACTCCGCCTTGGTCCCCCGGATCCTCCCCGTCGCCCTGGCTCATCGGCTCTCCGCCTCCATCTCGGGCTCCTCCTTCACCTGCTCCACTGCCGTTGGTCGGCCCCCTGGAGTCGGCGGCCATTCCTCCCTCCATCGGCTCCACCGTGGGTCGATATTATGGCTGTGGTCTGGGTCCAGCTTGGCTCCTCCTGCTCTGAGTCCCTCCTGACTCCTCCCTGGCTCCTCCCTCCTTCGTCGCCCGCTCCCCTCTCTCCGGTGAAGTTGTTACGGCACAGGACACGCCTTCTGGGAGGGTGGAGTAATGTCACGCCCCTGGACTGTTTTGTTGTGTTTTTGCTCCCCATGTGTTCCGTGACCCAGTTTCTCCCCAGTCTGATTAGTTTGATTATTAGTTGATTCCCGCACCTGTCTGTCCCTCGTTTAGTTTAGTATTTAATGTGTAGTCTGCCTTATGTTCTCTGTCAGGTCTTAAACGTCATCTCCATGTGCTATGTGTGTGTTCTCAAGTGATTTGGGAGAATAAAGACTATTATTTGTGGAAGATCTCCTACATGCTCCTCGTTTCTCACTCCTCACAGTAGCGTTCGTGACACAAAGGTCCTAGATCACATAATTTTCACAGCTCACAACTTTTAAAACAGTTTTATGGATTTTTTTGTCTACCAAAGAATTTTTATTTTTTTATTTTTTGGAAAACAAAACAAAACAATCTGTTGTTAGTCTAGAGGTGCCAGAATTCTTTTAATGAACATTATGGATGGAGATGCCAGGAAATGATACCACAGAAGTGGTATTGTTATTAAACTCATGGGAAAATGTTATTGCCCATAGGTTGCTATATCACAGAGTTCTCACTCATGTTTTATTTAATAGTCAACTTCATTTTTCCAAAGATTCCATTTGGAATCTAGAGCTATAAAATAAATGTGGACAGAAGCTTCGATCATTTGATTGTGGACAAATTTGAAGAGGAATGTTTGAATCTGTGTTATTGTTAAATAAAACTGTAACTATTAAAAATTGCTTTTGCCAATTAAAATGAAAAGGATACAAAAAAATATAATAAAATATGAATATTAGATGAAAAATGTGAATTAAAAAAAAAAAGAGAAATGTCGCCTTTAAGTTGAAGTACTTAAATTAGTACAACTGTATTAAAGCTGTATCAACATATTTAAAAATGTCAAAGGCTCATAGTAAAAGCACTAAACCTTAAACTAAAATTAAAATATAAAAATGAATGAAAATGAAAGTTTTGTATATAAATAATACAAAAATATCACTGGTGTGAATTCACATTGAAATCTGTGAATTTTGGTCGCAGACTTTTCTGAGACATTAAGATCTCTTTTTGAAACTCATATGACATATGAGATTAGTGTTTATTTATTTATCAGGAAAAGCCAAACAGTTTCTGGTCCTCACTGACTTCAATAATGTGTGTGTATAATATATATATATATATATATTATTCCGTACTATAGAAGTCAATGGGGACCAACAACTTCTTCAAAATATCTTTTGTGTTCAACAGAAAAAAGAAACTCAGGTTTGGAGGGTGAGTAAATGATGACAGATTTGTCATTTTTGGGTGAACTATCCCTTTAACTCGAACTTACGGTTCAAAAAACAAAGCAGTTTTGAATGATTAGGCATTGATACTTCACGCTCTGCTGTGATTGATTTAATTTTGAGTTCTGGACTCATTTAAGACCGATGCTCCTCACACATGACTGGTAACGTGTTTGACAGTTGAGACATCTATCCATCTTTCTTCGTACCTTTCCGATTCATCAATCGTTCTGCTCTCCTTGCCCATGCATCCATCTTCCTGGTCTCATTCCTCATCAGTCTGTCTTCTCGCTGACGCTGTCAGAAGAGGCAGTGAGAAGGTGTTCATGGCTTTTCTACAATGTTCCTGGTGCTGACATCTTTAAAGGGATAGTTCACTTTGAAATTAAAATTTGGTATCAGCTTACCCCAAGGGCATCCAAGATGTAGGTGTCTAGGTCACTCTCTCTATAAGAGGGAAAAAGAACATGCATAGAGAAATCCAAATTAAACAATTCCCCATCGTAACTACACATTGATGGCCTAAGATACGAAACGAGCGGTTTGTGTGAGAAAACGAACAGTATTTATATAATTTTAATTTTAATTTCAAAGTGAACTATCCCTTTAAGCTTGTCCGAACTCATACCGCAGCTCACATCCCATCAATCAGAGAAAGGGAGAAAGTGAGCGATGGAAATAAAGAAAAAGAGTAAAACAGAAGTGAGCTGGAAGTAGCTAACTAAAACAGCGACATTAGTAACTACATTTTTCAGAAGCAGGATAGTAGCTTTTAACAACCTACTTTTCGCCAAGAGTAGCGGTGTAGCACTGTACTGCTTTTTTTTTTAATGTCACATTGTTTGTGCTTGTAGCTCTTTCTCATATTTAGTGTTGGAAAGTCTGATTCATTTTAGTGACTCAGTTTGTTCAAAACAGTCAATTTAAATAAGCCTATGTAGATTTGGAAAGTTCTATCTGAATCAGTTTGCCTAAAACGATCATCTTTCTCATATGTCAATTTGGAAAATTGTATTCATTCTAGTACAATGTTCATTCTAACCCATACAGCAAAAAAATAAATATTTTTGTGTGGCCAAAATATATTTAAAATGCATGTTAAATGTAGTCAAGCTCAATGAAATATATTTTTGAAATTTAGTTTCAACCTTCAAGTACAGAACTATATTTCAAAATGTGTGTTATTTCAAAATGAAATAACACTTTTTTTTTTTTTTTTTTTTTTTGCTGTATGGGAAATTCTGGTGAATTGGTTCATGTAATCCATTCACTTCACTAATCCTTGTAAATGCAACCCATTTTATGTTGTTTAATAGATTTTTAAGCTAAATGCTACCACTGTTTCGAAAATTTGGTATTCTATTCTGGTAAACTGTATTTAGGACATAGTTTTCAAGGTTAATACTGAAATTTTCCTCTGAAGCAGCTTTAGTTTATTTGTTAGCTAAGTTGTGTTGCGCTCTTGAGGTACTGTAGACCACCTTGGGCTAACTACTTTTACAAAAGACTAGTTTAACTGCAGTTTTGGACCACTTTAAATTATGAGCAGCTTGTAGATTGGCAAGCTACGGTTTCAAAGCATCTCCAACACTGGAGCCGAATGAAGAAAATGGCTTCCTCGTCAACTGTTATTTTTATGGAGATATGCAAGTCGTCGTTCTAGTTACCCTCGTTTATCTGGAAGATTGGGACTGATGCGGTGGGTGATGGAGACGGGGGCGTTTGTCATCACTCACCCACCGAGAGAATCGTCCCGGGGGCAAGAGACGGTATCGTTATCATGCTGAGAGGAATTTAAGCTGATTTGGCCTGAGCGAGGTTCATTTAATGCTGCCTCTCGGGAAGACCGAGGCTTTGCAGAGGAAATGATGATGATCTTCAGAATGTCATTAGCTGCTGAAGATAAGAACAAACTGATCACTCAAAATCTCATCTCAATCCAGATCTTTAAAACATTTGTCATGGAATTAGGTGTTGAGTAATTGCCACCTCTACAGCGCTGAGGTCAAACCAAGGTCAATCACGGGTAACACTTAGCACTCGGCAGTCTGACAGAAAATGTTTGTGTGCACTTGGGAAACCTAACTAGAGAGTTAGTAAAACTATCAAGAGAATCTTTTTGAACATGGAATCCACTCAACCGAAACATACACATAAATATGCTTTCAGACACTGAACAGAGTTCGCTTACAGAAATTATTATCAAAAATAATAATACTAAGGCTGTCAAGCGATTCAGAGTTGTAATGTAATGAATTCAATTTGATGTGCTGATTAATTAATTTTGGCTGGGAAATTAGCCCCCAAAAGATCATTTAAAGTCATTATTGTGTTACATGAGAAAGGCTTTGAATAGACACTACAAAAAGTAGCTTTAGAAAGAAATGCTTTGATTCAAGATTGCATAAATATTGATAATAAATGGGATTTGATGTTTTTTTAAAGGAATACTGAAATATTAAATGGTTAAAAAATTGAAATGATATGTTAAATATGAATCTAAAGCCACTAATAGGTGGCAGCAGGTTACAGTCTTAATGAGTGAGTCATTCATTCAGCCGATTCGTTCAAACTTGTGATTCATTCAGAATTGAAGCAAGTCTTATGTCTTTTTCAAGCAGACTGATCGGCGTATGACATTAGAGTAAGAACAATTCAAAAGCATAAAGAGTTGTCTGCTTTGTAATTGCTCTTGTGGTACTTTGATGTCATACACCGATCGGTCTGTGCAGCACCGATGCATCTCGAACAAGCCTACTATGTTCGTCAGCAACTGCATGCAATTTAAGATGATGTACAAGTCTGGGTGGGGTGTGTTAAATGCTTTAATAATAACACGTTATTTTTTTCCATACTTGATCACACCAAATTAACACATTAAATTGACAGATCTAAATATTACCAAACCGTTTAAAGCAGAGGTGTCGAACTCAGTTCCTGGAGGGCCTCAGCCCTGCAGAGTTTAGTTCCAACCCTGTATTTATATATGTAAATACCCTGTATGTATACAACACACAAACCATGTATTTTTCAAATAAGCCTGAAGGACGTGATTAGCTGGATCAGGTGTGTTTAATAAGGGTTGGAGCTAAACTCTGCAAGGCTGTGGCCCTCCAGGAATTGAGTTTGACACCCCTGGTTTAAAGGTAGGGTAGGCAATTCCAGAGAGGCTAGCAATCAAGCTAGCTTTGAAAGCATAAGATCCCACCCTCCCTGCAAATCACTTTCCAAAGCCACGCCTCCTCCAAAACACACGAACGAGAGGCGGTGTTGGTGGAGGGTTGAATGCAATGCTGTCAGATTATCTCATGTCTCATTCACAGGTGAGAAAACATTACAGTACAAAGCGCATAATATTACAATAGCAACACCTTTCATTCTTGATCGGTCTGCAATAGCGTAATGGAACATGCTGATGACATTATCATGTATGGGCGAACAGGGCACGTAGAGGCATGCAAATACATACGTTGACAGGCAAGGAGGATAGCCTATCGTAGCCCTCAAACCAAGGGAAATGATTGGATGAACATTTTATAGACTTACCCCTTCCACAGACTATATAAATACATATAAATAATTTTAGACCACTTAATTTAGTGATTGCTTTCAGGCAGGGGCGCCGCTAGCAATTTTGGGCCCTATGAAAGAATATGAGGTTGGGCCCCCTACCGCACCAAACATACACTATATTGCCCAAAGTATTGGGACACCCCCTTCTAATGAACAGGTTTGACTACTTTAGTAATTTCCATGAGTACAAATCTTAATGTTTAAGCATATAATGATATTCTAGGGAATTGTGTGCTTCTAATTTTAAAGCAACAGTTTGGACAGGACCCTTTTCTATTCTAACATGACAATGCCTCTGTGTATAAGGCAAGGTTCAAAAAGAAATGATTGATTTAGTCAGTGTGGAAGAACTTGACTAGTCTGCAGAAAGCCAAGTCCTAATCCAAGCTGAACACCTCTGGTGTGACTTTAAATGCAGATCTTGAGCCAAAAACTCTTTACCAAACACCAATGACTTGTACATACACTATATGGACAAAAGTATTGGGACACCCCCTTCTTTAGAACAGAAAAAGGCACTTCGAACTGTGGCAACAAAGATGGAAACATAATGCAAGGCATATTTAAAAACTGTATTTCCATCTCTGTTGCCACAGTTTTGGAAGTGTCTAAAATGATTGTACGCATATGTACAAGTCACTGGTGTTTGGCATTGTCATGTTAGAATAGAAAAGGGTCCTGTCCAAACTATTAGTATAAAATTAAAAGCACACAATTCCCTAGAATATCGTTATATGCTTAAACATTAAGATTTGTACTCATGGAAATTACTAAAGTAGTCAAACCTGTTCATTAGAAGGGGGTGTCCCAATTCTTTTGGCAATATAGTGTACAAGCAATCTAGCTATTCAAAATCTTTGTCTGCAATTTAATAATGTTGACCTATTACTTTTTTATTGTTTTTGACCATTAGGTATCAATAACATAATTCATTCAGAACCTGTTCTATGGACATAGACTTTCTGTACCACACTATTCTGCTGATATGGAATGAGTTTTGACTACTTAATCAGTTATATTAATAGAAATGCTTCCCTGGGGCAAACTAAAAAATCCTAAAATAATAAATAGGATACCCCATAACACCAGCATTTCCAGCAGTATCCAACATTTCTCAATCATGATCTTACTCAGCTAAATGTGACTATTAGCTTAACCGCTGTATTCCTTGTTTGCTAGCTATCTATGCACATACAGCATACAATGTTAAAAATGTTCTACATTATGAACCTTAACCCACAAACCTTTAGCTTCATACACTGTAGCTAATTGTGACCCTGCCTGTGGAA
This sequence comes from Spinibarbus caldwelli, assembly GCA_039654775.1. Lineage (NCBI taxonomy): Eukaryota > Metazoa > Chordata > Actinopteri > Cypriniformes > Cyprinidae > Spinibarbus > Spinibarbus caldwelli. The sequence continues at coordinate 5,262,751 of CM077254.1, forward strand.
AAGTTTTTTTTTTTTTTTTTAAACAGTGGATGAGTAATTCACTCCTTGATTTGCTTAATAAAAGCCTCCTTTGAGATTGTTTTGACAGACATGTTTATTGTGTATTATTTTCAATGTGTTTATTGCTAAGTTTAGTGTGGCAAAATAGAAGTGCAGCCGTAATAGACGGTTTCAACGGCAACAACATAAACAAACGTTACTGCGCATGCGCGCTTTTGTGGCCCTAACTTAACTTCCGGTAGACTTCCAAATCTAATCAATAACAACAGTTTGAGTCCCTCTTGAGTAGATTATTTTTGATAACAAGCAAAATATGTTTGCTACGTAAATCAGACGGACTTATTGAAAATGCAAATTCATTCTCTGCCAGCAGGAGGTGCTTTAAAGCGGGAGAAATAGAGGTTTCCCTGGTAACGCTGTACACAAATCAGTGCTGAGCTTACAAACGCTGCTTTATCAGGCATATAACATGCGAGATGAAATGAAAATGACATCCTTCAGAATTACAGTGATATAAAAACACCCGTGCCTCGTTTTGCTTTTTAAACGTGCAGTACGTGTTTATTCAACAAAGCCTTTTGGAAAATCGGTCAGTTTTGATATCGTGGCAGGTCGCCACTAATAAATCAATGAATGGGAAACAAAACCCACAGCACAACAGCCTGAGCCCAGCTTCATTACTCATAACTAACTTTAACTGCGTTTGTAGCCACTAACCAGACCGATAAACAAACACAGACCGGAAGTTAACTTAGGGCCAGGCGCATGCGCCCGATGAAACGGTCTATAATTCGTATGCAGTGTACCTGGTTTCCATGACAACCTCCCGCGCTTCCTGCTGCTGTTCTGTGTAATCAGAGTGAATTTGTAGATTTTCTATAGCAAAACTAAAATGTGTTTAAAAGTGCGACTGACCAAATCGTCCGGCTCGGTTTGCCCCCCCCTCGAACTCGAAGACATAATTTGACAGTTTACCATCTGATCTCACTCAGTGACTCTAGACTAAGTAGGACGGGACGAAACCATGCAGTGAATGGGGGCAGATAATTTCGTCGGAGATGCAGAAATAAGCCGTAATTTTGTTTTATTTGTAACTCTGGTAGATACATTTATAATTTCTATTACATTACTGCTACTACTGTTACTACTAATAAAACAGATCTCTGGGGGCCCCAAAAGTGTGTGGGCGCTTAGAATTGTCCTAACTTTTCCCCCCTTAGCGGCGCCCCTGCTTTCAAGATGTGAAGAGACTTTCAACCAGAACAACAAAAAATGTTTTTGAACCTAATCACCTATCCTGCCTTTAAACTGTTAGCATTTTTATTAAAAAAATGAATTACATGTGCAGAGCAAAATTCTAACAATTCAAATAGTTAAGCAGAAAGATATTTTGTAGTTGAATCACTATAAAAAAAAATTGCTGGCAAACTCATCAAAGTCAGTTGTTATATCTACGTTGATAAAAAAAAAAAAAAAAAAAAAAGGCAAAATAGCAAATGTTTTATGTTACAGTAGATATTTGGCCAGTGACTGTTTTATAGACATTTTTCACTGTTTGGTGCATTCCATGTCACAGCTCAGGATAGTCAATAATAAAAGGATTGAGTGGTTCTTGTGGTGCCATCAGTCAATCACCATGAGGCCTGTCAAGACGTCATATTCCGGTGACTTCATATGATCCACATGGCATTTACGATCTGAATCCGTGCCTATTTTATATCGAACTCTCATGAGGCAGATATATCTGCATTCTAAACTCTGCAACTTGCTTTTTCTTCATCACTCATCAGTACTTGTGACTCAAACTGCCCTTTACTTGTTTACTGTGGTGTCTAGGGTCTTCATTAAGTGGACCGTTTGCATATAACGCTGCAGTTTGTATCTGTACAATTATTAAAGCAGGGTCCAGACTCCCAGTTGTCCGAAATGGGAGTATAATAGCGAAAGATCAAGTTCGCTAATGGTTGCCATGTTTATGTATGCAGTGGGCCTGCAAGAATTAACTCGCCCAAACGAAAAAGTTAACTCCAGACAATTTCAGATCGACTTTGTAAGGTTTTCAATGGTCAAAACGCTGGCTGACTGCACCAAAGCAGAAATCACCAAGCGAGCGAATAGTTTATATGTTAATTCCTTCCATCCCCATAATACGCACAAAAACATGCAGCTAAAAAATGGCCAAATGTAGTGGAGACACTCTCCCCCCACCGCACAAACTAGTTATGGCACATCTCCTGCCATATCCTGGAAGCGGTAAGTGCCGCCCAAATCTTGGCACACCGTCAAATGATCACACTGTCAGAGTGATCAATATAAATTGCTGTGTGCGGCGTCGAGAGAATGGAATGGGAAAGGTTTTGATGTGTTGTCTGGTGAGGAAAAGATGAGCGAGCATGCATGATTTCACATGTGAAGGCAAAACTCCGCACCAGGCCTTCCTAATGGCTCCATTGGCTAGTTAGGCATGTCCGCAGTTCAGATGCCCCTGTCAGCTCGCCGCTTTTGCCTAAAGGGGTATTATGCAAAGTTCTGGTTCAATGCCTCCCGTCAAGAGTACCTTTTTCTCTTAGCGGTCCCGTTTTGCCCTCCACCACCCACCCGCCATCCCTTGCTTTTTGCCGTTCCATTTTTTATTTACAGGAAACCCTGTTGAGAGTGAATGGCCTGATAATGGTGTTGGCATGTGAGACGTAAATAATTGCCAATTTTCTTCCTGCTTTCGACCTGCCTCAAACCACTCTACACCGTTTCTGCTTCCTCTGAACAAACTATTAATTGGACATGTCTCCCTTTTTCAATTACTCTAATTGGTTGCACTTGTGAGGAGTATAGTGGGTAGAAAGGACAGCGTTTTTCCGCTCATCATCCTGCTTAGACCTCTGGAGAGCCTCTGCCATTTCCATCACACTCAAATCCTGAAGGACCTTTTCAACACTTTGATTGGACAGAAGGGTCTGTTCCTACGAAAACACAATAAAGTACGGCCCAATTAATGCCTGATGGATCCTCAAGTGACCTCTAACTGGTTATTGTGTGTCCTGTGATGGACGGCTTTCTTTGAGCACCTGCGTTCTTGTCTGTCGTCTTCGTTTGCTTTAGTGGTTTCCGAGTGAGAATTTAGTTGTGAATGTTGATTTAGTTTGCATGCATTTCGCGTGTTGTTGATGAATGGTGGCGAAGCTTGACTGAAAATACCACTTACTTAGTTGAACTGAAGCCGAGGAGGCTTGTGTGACCAAACTACAGTTCCCATGATTCTTAGTGGCAGCACAAGAAAGCGTTCAAATCTACCTGGGGAGATCCTACATCCAAGTCAGAAACAACATATTAAAAAATCTAAAAGACAATGCATTTACAAAATGATGGCTAATGCTGTTTTTTTTTCTTTGGTAGTATAAAAAAAAATAATAAAGTAAAATAATAATAATAAATAATTGTGAAATAAAAACAACTAAAGAAAAGGCGAAATCATTCATGAGTTTACCTGCATGCGATGTGACCATTAACCAACATCAGAAAACTGTGCACTGTTATGTAGTATCATTGAGATACTTTTATAGTTTTTATTAATGTTTTGAATCTGTTTTTATATTTTCTATTTTAATTTTAGTTAAAAGTTTTAGAAATGTTATTGTGTGTTTTTGTCATTTTTATTATTTTTTAATATGTGTATAGTTTTTTTAGTTTAATTTTCTATTTGTTTTAGTTTTATTTATTTTCGTACATCAAGTTCAAATAAATCAAAATGAGGTTGTTTATAAAAATGATATAGATTTTTATTTTAGTTAATATTTATTTTCATAATTCAAGTAAAGAATGGCTTTAATTTGAAATGACTTTAATTTAAGTTTCAGGTTTATTTTTATTTATTTATTTTATTTTATTTATTTTTTTTTATTTTAGTATTATAACAACTCTGGAACTGTGAATGTTTTTAAATGATTGAAAATTACTTTAAATCGTAGTAAATGTTTTATGTCAAAGTTTGGCTGATTAAAAAAAAAAAAAGTTTGTGAATCCTGGTAGTGGATTAGCGTAAATACGCCTTCATTAGTTTTAAAAAACGTATATGATTGATTTATGTGTGGTATCTATGAAATAATTAAGTATTTTAACAAATTAATATTTGCTGTAGAGTTGCTTTCCACCATCTTTCGCGTAAAACACCTCCTTCACCGACGCAAGATTTGAGGAATTTATTGAGAAATATGAGTGGAGTACAACTTTACTTTCAGACTCCACTTGAAGTTTGCAATAAATCAATTAGTGCTAATGAGCTAATTGAAGCATTATTTCTATTAGCTCGTTAGTGCTAAAATCCTGTCTTTGTCTGGAAATGAAAAAGAGAGAAAAAACATGAAATTGCCCAGCGAACCCATTTTATTTTGTCCAACATCACTTACACGCACATCATGTTGAAATGATGACTTCCCAAGAGGACTTGACCACAGCATGAGCCTCTTGTTAGAGCATTACATCTTTCTCAAAGTCTCTCATGTTACGTTTCATTCTGAAAGTCGTGTGTTGATGAAGGAAAAGAGGGCCGGGGGAAGGAAAGAGAGACCGAGACGGCGAGGCTCTCACACAAAGTTTGGCAGGAGTCACCATCTGAGACGATGAAGGGTGACGGCCAGACCTGGTGAAGAGCAGATTATGGACTGTCAAGAACTCCACCGGGACTCACATGTTCCCAGTCTCTTCTCCCCTCATCCCTCAAAGCCTTTCACCTATTCATCTTCCAGAAGGTGACAAAATTGTCAACGGCAGCTACTGCTGTGGCCGGGAGCAGGCCGCCTCTCCCATCGGCTCCCATCGGCTACAGAGCTGCTGTCTTCTTAGGCTTGATAAATGTGTCTGATTCCTCAAGCCAGCTATCTCTGTCACGTAGAGTGTTTTACCGGGCACCCGAGAGACAAGCTGTGATGTAACCAGTGAGGATCTCAAGTAAATCTCCACCTACTCATTCAGGGAAACTGTCTTTTGTAGTGAATGTGCTGTCTCAACTGCAGGCTCTTTTTACTTTGTTCAAGACTCCATTCAGATTCAGCTGACTTAGTCCGGTTCTACACAGTTGCAAGAACAATTTGTATTAATAATCTTCAAATTTATGCGGCAGACTACATTTATTAGACGTTTATGCTATTGTTAAGTTTTATGGAATAAACCTGCCCATCTACAGAAAATTAGATGCAGTAGTTTATATTAGTTGCAGAGTTTATAAGAGTTTACAAGAGTTTATAAGACCTTATATATTTTCAAAAGTTATTTTACCTAAAGAAAATATTTAAAATATAATATATACAGTGAATGTGTATGTGTGTGTGTGTGTGTATATATTTTGATATATATGTATATATATCAAAAATGTTCAAAGTTGTCCTGTTTTTGTTTTAGGACAACTTTGATGAAAGGTTTTGATCCACTTCAAATGTTGACTACTGTATATTTAAATATTTATTAGTGCTGTCACGCGATTAATCGCGATTAATCGTATCCAAAATAAAAGTTTTTGTTTACGTAATATATGTATGTGTGCTGTGTATATTTATGAGGTATATATAAATACACACACATTCATGTATATATTCCAGAAAAATATGTTATGTTTATATATTAAATATATTTATTTATAATATAAATTATATAAATATAAATGTAGACATGTAAATACTAGTGGTGTCAAAATTAGCGCGTTAACGCAGGCGATTAATTTTTTCAGTTTAACGCCTTAAAAATATTTAACGCAATTAACACAGGAGCGGGGCTAGGTTTGGCCACCCCACTCACAACTGCTAAAGAATGAATCTTCCTGTCTTGTCAGCTGTTATACTGTGCTCGTAGCAAATGCCCTTCAAGTGCAAGCATAAATGTGCTGGCGCGCGCTGTAGTAGGCTATATTAAAGTGCTGTATCATATTCAAACCCAAATGAAACTACGAGTATGCAGTGTTGTAGTTATAGTTGCAGTTAAGTCATGAAGTCACAAAAAAGGCGATTAAAGCTGCCTTAAAACTGTGCACGCAAGTATTTATTATTTATGAGTCAAATGTAAAGCAGTGTCAGATCTGCATCAAGTTCAGCAGCGGCAGTTTTTAAAGTAGCAGCCAAAATAACCTAATAACCAGTGATGTCTGTTAAACAAAGAACAAAAGAAAAAAGAGGAAATAAGTAACTTCTGTAGTTTTAATCTTCATCTCTATTTAATTTAGAATTTAGTGTTTGATAACTTTATTAAATTAGGCTATATTTTCACATAATTTATTTATGTGAAGGTTGTTTTAAGTTCACTTAAATTAGAAGTTATTTTTTAAAGTCTAATATATGTTAAATTGATAGCTCTCAATTATACTGTAATGTTGAATGGACAAATAGTAGGAAATAGTAGAACAAATGGACAAATAGTAGGAAACAAATTCATAGAGACATCAATTGTTGTCAGTGATACTTGCCTTCAGTCATGATAAAAGATGGCATTAAACAAATATTAAAAATATACTGGCTCAAGATCTGCATTTAAAGTCACACCAGAGGTGTTCAGCTTGGATTAGGACTTCGCTTTCTGCAGACCAGTCAAGTTCTTCCACACTGACTAAATCAATCATTTCTTTTTGAACCTTGCCTTATACACAGAGGCACTGTCATGTTAGAATAGAAAAGGGTCCTGTCCAAACTGTTGCTTTAAAATTAGAAGCACACAATTCACTAGAATATCATTATATGCTTAAACAAGATTTGTGCTCATGGAAATTACTAAAATAGTCAAACCTGTTCATTAGAAGGGGGTGACCCAATACTTTTGGCAATATAGTGTACGTGTGTATATATATATATATATATATATATATATATATATATATATTAGATTTAATATATTTTACATGAAATTTTATATTTAAAATTACTCTTTCTTTCTATGAAAGAAATCAGTAAGATGGTGGTTTTTTCCTTTTTCTTTCTGGCAGTTGACTGTTCTGGCTTCTGTTGAAGTACACATACCTGCACTCAGTTCTCACTGCTGGTCAGTGTCATAACCCAGCCTTTAACACACTCCATTAGAAACAACACATCACAAACACATGCATCAGAAACACAAATCATGAATCACCTACACCATCTCAAAAACAGACACATCACACACACACACACACACACACACACACACACACACAGAGACAAACTGGTCATCACACAAAACAGATGCTTGGATTCTGCTATGGAGCATCTCAAAAAACATATTGTACATTTCTTTATTAATTTTAAGTTGCCCATGTTGCAATGTCATTATGACAGTGCTGTGTGCCACTCAGAATTTTAATGCAAATACCTTTTTACATTTCAGTTCAATTATAGAATTTAAATTCAGGCAGTAATATTAAAACTGAATGAAATTCCAAGATATTCCTTCTGCAGTTGTAAATGATACGTCATTTTAATTATCTATCTATCTATCTATCTATCTATCTATCTATCTATCTATCTATCTATCTATCTATCTATCTATCTATATTTGTGTTCATTGTTTTGACATTTAGAAAAATAGGCCACATCTAATTAGTAAACAAATGTATTCTACACACCAGAGAATTAATAGAAAATTCTAAATTAATGACCATTTATATTTTTTCTCAAAATATTGACTGTTGAATTTCTTTGAGATGTCATTCTGATTTAAAGTCATCTGTAGGGATGCACCGAAATGAAAATTCTTGGCCGAAACCAAAAACCGAAAAAGAAGAAACCAAGGCCGAAAACCGAAACACCGAAAGAAATTATGCTGATTATTAGTACCATTGCATTTATGGCTATGACTGTGTACTAACTTTACTAAAATCAAGGCATTGCAATTGCATAAATTAATATTAAAGTTTCAAAGAATAAATCAATTACAAATTATGCAAATATTTATTTAGCACATTGCAACAATGCACAGTATAAAATAAAATTCAAACTAAAATGTTTAACTTGACCCCACTCATGTGTACATTAAATAATAATGTACAGGCCTACTGGCAGAGTGGGCGTGCTCGGAGGCGTTTTCCTTTTCTGTGCCGCATTCCTCTCATATTCAGCGTAGCGATCGGAATGTTTGGATTTCAGGTGATAAATTAAACCCGACGTGGAGAAAGTCTTTGCAGATGCACCCCCTCTTGAAATTTCGGCATTACATGTTTTGCAAATCGCTGTCCGTGGGTCTTTCTCAGATATACTGAAATACGTCCACACCGCAGACATGTTGCCTCAGACAAGCACGTGCAGGTCGCGGTTTCTGTTTGCGTCATCACAACATTTCGGCCGTATTGTTTCGGTGATAAAAGTCTTTCGGCCGAATATTCGGTGGCCGAATATTCGGTGCATCCCTAGTCATCTGATTTAAGGTCAGTATTCTGTGGGTGCAACCAATTCAAATTATGAAAAATCTACTGAAATTCAATTCTGAATTGTACCTAACCTTGAATTTTGATTAGAGGTCCCATTGTGACTCATATTCAGAAGCCGGCCAGTGATCAGTGACTCAGGGGTCAGGATTTTATCACCGTCTCTCTCGGTCTACAGGACTCATAATCTCAGCTACAGTGATGTTGTAGTTGTACAGCTCACACACTACATATGTGCTCATGTGTTTCCTTTTAGGTTCCTTAAACTCCTCTGATTAGCTCTTATTGTGCATTACAGCGGGTCGCTGGTTCTAATCAGGTGGTCTTTGGTCAACTCTGCGTCTGGGACTGATCGAGCTGTGTTTTAACCCCTCCCTACCAGCACTTCCACGTCTGCACCACCAAACTGGTGATGTCATCACCCTTCTTATACCTAAAAAGCAGCCCAGGACTGTTTCTTTTCCACCAAAAATTCCACTCTTTGCATATACTGGGTCCAAACGTCTGAGACCACATATAAAATATGGATTCTTTTTTTTATAAACCCCGGAATAAACAGAACCCACCATCCAAAATAATTAATTTCAAAAGTGAAAGTAGACAATAAATAAATTGATAAATATTCAGCTGGTCATGTGATCCAACAGCTTTTATTAGGCTACTGAAATGACTGGAATCTCATGTGTGTGTACATGATTTTGCAAATATGTCTTTTATATTTATAATATTGTTCAAAGCTACCATTATGGCTGTTTATTTTGACATTTAGAAAAATGGGCCATGTCTTATTAGTTATCTCTCACTCTCACACGCACACACACACACACACACACACACACACACACACACACACACACTTTTTATTTATTTATTTATTTATTTATTTATTTATTTATTCATTCATTCATTCATTCATTCATTCATTTATTTATTATACACACCAGGGAATAAATAGGCATACTTATTCAAAATTAATTAGTAGTTATGTTTTTTTTTTCACAAAACTTTCATGTGACTGTGTTGAAAATAAACAGCTTTTATTAGGCTATTGAAATCACTGGAATAAGTGTACATGGTTTATATATACAAGTAAGTATCATATAAGTAAGTATAAGTATATCAAATATATTTTTTATGATATCAAAAATATGATTAATGCTGGCATGGATGATAATTGCTGTAATCTGGTTCTAATTTTTTATTTTTTGTACTATTGCAGTGTTATTTGTAGTATCATTGAGATAATAGTTTTTGTTCATATTTTAAGTTGCATCATATTTTTTAGATTTTCTGGTTGCATTTTAAATAGGACTATATAGTTTGTTTTTACTTATTTATTTATTTATTTGTTTGTTTGTTTGTATTTCAGTTTTAGTTATTTTAGTTATTTTACATTAAGTTAAACTAAATGAAAATGAGAAATGTTGCCTCGGAAACCAGCTGAAATAAAAATATATATAAAATTAAATATATATATATATATATATATATATATATATATATCTATAATATACACTCTTATAGAAGTGCTACATCTCACCTGAAAACTCTCCATTGAAGTGATATCTCAAAATTAGATGCAACCATATACACCACTGATGCACATGTGTCAAACTTTTTTAAAAAAAAAAGTGCAAGCTGAGGTGGGAGGCTGAGCTCGAAGACTGATATCTTCTAACTCTATACTGGCATAGTTTTCTCACACCCTAACATCATTTTTTGACACATTTGTCCATTTTGTGTATTCTTTCTCCTCTCTGTCTTTCTACATCAGTCAAGGAAACATAATATATTCCTGTTTTCATGTGCTCTCCTGCTGAAAAACATGACTGTATCTTGGGTTTTGGTTGTAGGCGTGTTTGTGAGTCATTATCAGACGCGTGAGGGCAGAAGAACAGACGGCACACAGACATCAGTGCACCAGGAGGAACAGCATGTGACCCAATCCTCACATTCAGGCAAGATACCTCATGAAGATTACAGTCTGATTTCTATAGCCTATTAATAAAAACCATCAAGATCTCATCGAGATTCATAGGCTGATATAATTGACCTTAACAACACAATTTGTATGTTTCTCAAAACTTTGATACAGGTACTGGATTAATTAAAGGAATAATTAACCCAAAAATTTAAATTTGCTATCCAAGATGTAGACGAGTTTGTTTCTTTATCGGAACAGATTTGGGGACATTTAACGCTAAATCACTTGCTCACCAATGGATCCTCTGCAGTGAATGGGTGCCGTCCAAACAGCTGATAAAAACAACACAATAATCCACAAGTAATCCAGTTCATCACTGAACGTCTTGAAAAGCTGTGTGTTGTAAGAAGCAAATTCCTTATTAAGATGTTTTTAAGAGTCCTCTATCCATAATATTCATTTCTTCAGAGGAAAGTTGCCTCGTCTTAAATCAGGAGAGAAATAATGCACAGATCAAGCACGGTACAAGTGAAAACAGTCCTAAACAATTCTAAACTAATATGTTGGTGGATTTTGATGTGAGAGGACAACAGAGGATGGGCTTTTTTTTTTTTTTTTACTGAAAGAAGTGTTATTATGGACCATGGACTCTCATTCCTAAGTGATACAAGATGGCGCCTGAGTGTATGGCCGGTGTTGTGCCCATTTTCGACCCCTGCCAAATTATTACCCCCTCTCATTGAAATCGCTACCTGATTGCCTAATCCTAACCCCACCCCTAATCCTAACCCCTCCCCCACACCTAACCCTTAACCTACCAATGCTAGGGGGGTAGTAATCTGGCCGGGGTCAGAATTTGGCACAACACCGGCCATCAGCTGCTCTTAGTTTTGTTCATGTTTGTATTGTTTTTATTGACTGTTTTAAACAAAGCAGACTCTCTACTGGTCTACGAACGCCAAGCACTTCTTGATATAAGGTCGTTCATGGAAAATGCAGTCAATTTTAATTCGAGTGGACAAAAAGACTCACCCCCTCCTCTGCACCTGCAAGGGCTACCAGTCCATGCCCGGGGCACTGCTGCGTCATAATCCGTCCCTGGCATTGTTCCCTAGTGCTGATCACCACTGGATATTAGCAGGACTCAAAGGGGATTGCTGACGCTTTGTATCTCGACGCCCTCTGGATCCTGTGCTTACCTGGCTGGTACCTGTGGTAGACTCAGTTGACGAGCCTGGACATTATCCCTCCTCAAATTCTAAAAAAGGCCTTTGAAACTATTGGACCCAAAATTCAGTCTATTTTAAATAGTAGTCTTGCCACGGGAGTGGTACCTCAGTTGTTTAAACATGCAATTGTGGAACCAGTGATTAAAAAACATAATTTGGATTCATCAGTCCTTGCAAATTTTTGTGTCAAGCATTGTGTCGGCATTAAGGGTACTGTGTTGGAGTGGTTTCGATCATATTTGTCTGATAGGAGCTTTTCTGTTCGCCTTGGGGATTTTATGTCCTCTTCTGCGTGTTTTTCGTGTGGGGTCCCCCAGGGCTCCATTTTGGGGCCTATTCTATTTTCTCTCTATATACTTCCTCTAGGATCGATTTTCAGGAAGTGTAATGTTTTGTTTTATTGTTATGCAGATGATACACAATTATATCTGCCAGTGAAACAAAAACATCCAAATTCTATAGCGCCACTTTTGTGTTGCCTTGAGGAAATTAAAGCCTGGATGGCAGTAAATTTTCTAAAATTTAATGAGGATAACACGGAAGTTATATTGTTTACTCCAGGGGGTGCCTGTGGGTCTCCTGACCTGGATTTAGGTGTTTTAAAACCATTTGTGAAGCCATCTGTAAAAAACTTGGGTGTTTTAATGGATAGTGATTATAAACTGGATAAACAGATTAATTTGGTAATTAAATAAATTTTTTTCCTGCTGAGGCAACTTTCTAAGATAAAATCTTTTCTGTCCTTTAAAGATTTTGAAAGAATTATACGCACTTTTATATCATCCCGTCTTGACTACTGTAATGGACTTTATGTAGGCATTAGTCAGGCCTCCCTCACCAGACTGCAGATGGTTCAGAATGCTACAGCTCGTTTGTTAACGGGAACACGAAAGCGGGAACACATTACTCCAAATTTGGCCTCTCTTCATTGGCTCCCTGTTCGTTTTAGAATTGATTTTAAGATTTTAATCTTAGTTTTTAAATCATTAAATGGTCTGACACCGACATATCTTTCAGACTTAATACAGCCATATGCTCCGTCGAGGGGACTTAGGTCTGCTGATCATTCACTGTTAGTTGTCCCTCATGTCAGGCTGAAGAGCAGGGGTGACCGTGCGTTTGCAGTGGAGGGCCTTTACAAGTAATCTACATGTAATCTGCCTTTACAAGTTAGAAAGGCCCAAACACTTTCTGTTTTTAAGTCTAGCTTAAAAACATACCTTTATAGTCTGGCATTTAACACTGTGTGAGAGCTGCTGTTTTATTTTGTTATTCTATAATATTTCATAATATTTTTTAACTTTATTTGTGATATTCTATTTGTGATATTGTCTTATTCATGCCTGTACAGCACTTTGGTAAACACTCGTTGTTTCTAAAAAAGTGCTTTATAAATAAACTTTGACTTTGGCTCATTCCGGCCAGAAGTGACAGTTTAAAGCTAAAAACACCTTAATAATGAATTTTGTTTCTTACAAACACAGCTTTTCACTTCACAAGATGTTAATTGATGGACTGGAGTCATATTGTGGTGTTTTTATCATCTGTTTGGACTCTCATTCTGACGGCACCCATTCACTGCAGAGGAGCCATTGGTGAGCGAGTGATATAATGCTGCATTTCTCCAAATCTGTTCTGATGACAAAACAAATTCATCTACATCTAGGATGGTCTGAGGGTCAGTATATTTTCATTTTGGGTGAACTGTTTCTTTAAACTCTACACATCAAAGGTTCAGAAGTCGATCTAAAGGTGTTCGACTGCCTTTACACCTGCCCAACTCAAACACACTGATGTGTATAATTGGTTGGGTCTTCTATTATGCCATTAACTGGTGGCACTAAACATTTATCTATCCATTATTCCTGCTGGGCATTTCTAGGCTATTAGCATAATTAACAAAAGTGCTTATTAAATGAGTCACCTAATAGCCTCATACTGATCTATGACAGAATGCTGTCTTATTGCTGGATATACTAATTGGAGGCCTGGAACGACTGGACTGCTGGATAGACAGATCTGGTCTCAGTCAGAGATGTTAAAAGGCTAATTATAATGCTAATTACAACAAAGAAACTTTACATAGAGTTAATTTATTTTCTTCTCCGTTATTCTGAGCCGTGAGCCCTATAAAGTTTGTTTTACTGTAATGAAGATCTACTGAAAATGGCTTGCTTCGTATAAATGGCCGTTCAGCTTAAAATAGCAGTTGAAATTCATAAATTACAGTCTGAAATGTTGATAAATGATATGGCCTTCTTCAGAGGGTAGTTTAAACTATGAATGCTGACCACACTGCAAATAGCTGCCAAAAAACACTCAAGCGCAAGTTTACAACTTCCAAGCATAAAACTATTTATTGCAGGCAGTGAAAGGCTAATCTTGAAATCGTGGGGGGAGAAAAAAACGAGTGTAAGTCCTGATGAACTGAACTGCTCAAGCTGAACAAATGGAAACACTCAGAGCCCTGGGAAGTGAGGTGTCTAGAGACGACTAAAATAGGTGCACCTGGAGTCCAAATTTCACTTGGTGCTACAATGAATAAAACATGGTCAGCTCTCTCCCTCGCTCTCTTTCTTCTCTCTCTTTCTCTTTGTTCCTTTCTCTTGGTTTCAGTTTCAATTCACTGAGCTTTATTGGCATGACAAATAACATTACATTTGGATTGCCACAGCGGTAGCAGACAAGCTGCGGACAATCGTTTTAATAAAGAGCAAGACCAAATAAATGATGAATTACGTTTCATGAAATATGCCACGTCAAGTAATGACTATAATAACAGAAAATGTATTATTTAACAAAGTGCAAAGAATAGACGTGTTTGGTTATGTGCTGTTCTTGAGATAATGGCACTCGTATCAAAGTCATATCCTTTTAAGTTCAATTTACAGCCATCTTTGTAACTCCTCTAAGCAGCTATTTTCTGTGAACTGAACAGCTCAAATATATTTGAATGGGGAAAGACAGGAATTTTAAAAGCGTCAGGAATATATTAACAAAAAAATGGTCAACAAAGGTATTGTACACTCTCATTCAAAAGTTTGGGGTCAGTAAGAATTTTCATTTGGGGTCAGTAAGAAGTTTTTTTTTATTATTATTCTAAAAAAGGCTGTAAGAAGGTTCACCAAGACTGCCTTTATTTGATCATAAATACAGTAAAAACAGTAATATTAGTACAATTTTAAATAACTTTTTCTGTTTCTATGCGTTTTAAAATGTAATTTATTCTGGTGATAGCAAAACTGAATTTTCAGCATTATTACTCCAGTCTTCAGTGTCACATGATCCTTCAGAAATCCTTGTAATATACTGATTTGCTGCTTAAGAAACATTTCTCATTATTATCAATATTGAAAAGAGTTTTTGCGGCTTAATTTTTTTGTGTGTGTGTAAACTGGGATACTTTTTTTTCAGGATTCTTTGATGAATAGAAGGTTTAAAAGAACAGTGTTTATTTATAAAAACTTGTAGACATTTTTTGTATTATAAACACTTTTGATCAATTTAATGAACGGTAATGTGAAATTTAGCTTAAATAATGGTAAAAATTCATTTAAGTTTGAATGTGCATTTAGGGCATAAACCTATTTATAAAATCTATATTTATAAACCTGGTGTGACTTCTCCTATAGTTTAGCTTGTGTAGGTTTACATGAACATGCAGATCACTCTTGGATTCACACCAAAACACCTTTAGGATATGGTTCAATTTCAAGTTGAACTCTGGAATGGTTCATATTTGGTGAGAATGCAATTTGATCCAACGGACTGAAGAACCGGTCAATATCTATAATGATCACTAGGAATGAGATAAGTTCATCTAAAACTGAAAATGTAATGTATAAATAAAACACCCAAGAATGTTAGCAAAAAGTCTTAGAATTGGATGTGGTTAAAAACAAACTGATGAGTAAGTAATTTTATAGTAAAATTATGCTGACCATGCTTTCCTGTCCATGTAGCACTTCGTCTCCCAATCCAGTAGGTGGCGGAAATGCTGCTTTCTTCTTCTTCTGCTATTTTAATGGTGGTTGGCAAAACAACATTAAAAGGTGCATTTCTATCTCCTTGGCTGCATCCGAAAACTTAGGCAGCTGACTTTTGCCTCGCTGCCTTATGAGGCAATGACTTTGCAGGCAGCGTTTTTGCACGAAGGCACCTTAAGAAACTGATTTCGGACAGGCTTCTGAGGCAGCGTAACGGTTTAATGATCTACAACAAAATAGAATGAGTTTTGGTCATAACTAAACGAAGATTTAATTACTATAATACTAATTTTTCACTAGAAATAACATCAAAAGTGCAAAAACTTAATCAGAAATATACATTTACACACAAACTAACCACCAAATGCAACTTTCAGACGCCATCTTTATTTTTTAGCTCAACCGTCTCGGAATAGAACGCACAGGATTGTGGGATATCAAAGGCAGTGAAGGATACATCTATGCTGCCTTCAAAAATCGATCAGATGAAGGTATCTCAGGAGACAGGAAGTGAAGCTAACTTTGAATTCGAAAGTGCCTTGATGCCTTCCTACGTTGGAATGTGTCCTCCGAAGGCAGCATTTTTCAGTTTTCGGATGCAGCCCTTAACTGCTTAAAAGTAGGGTAGGTGATTTCAGAGAGACTAGCAACATCAAGCTAGCTTTGAAAGCATAAGATCCCACCCTTCCTGCAAATCACTTTACGAAGCCACGCCTCCTCCAAAACACGTGAATGCGCGGAAACAGACCACAGGTTGACCAGCAACACCATGAAAGACGGCGTTGGTGGAAGATTGAATGCAACACTGTCAAATTACCTCATGTCTCATTCACTGGTGAGAAAACATTACATTACAAAGTGCTTAATATTACAATAATAAATGCAAATACATATGTTGACAGGTATGACAGCCTATTGTAACCCTCGGATTGAAACATTTTATGGTCCTATGCCTTCTGTTTTTAATTCCCACTCAAAACTGGTTAACTGAAAAAATGACATTTTGAAAAATGAAATGCCAGTTTGCCTACGTGAAAGGCAAAGAAAATGTCCATAGAGAAAAATGTGAATGGCGATTCCATTCCTACTGCACCATACTGAAGGTTACTGTTTATTTCTATTTTTCTAAAGTTCTTATAGGTCCATCTCCTCCCCTTTGCAGTGTCTCTGGTCATACTAAGCTGCTTGTGTAGTGCAGAAATCTTTGTGTTGTCCTAGGGCATTACTGAAGGTTCAGTTTTCTTCATTGGTTCAGATTTGACTTTCATCAAGTTTTATGCCTACAGTCAGCCTCTTCCTCTTTCTTTATTGCTCTTTCTCAAATCTAAAAATAACCTTTCCATAGAAGACTTGATTCCTTGTGTCATTTTGAAGTTTCATGACCCTCATTCGTGTTGTCAGTGGCAGCAATGTGGAATCAGAAGTGATCCAATTTACATTCAAATCCTCTATTTCACTTGGAAATATGTCATATTATGGAAGTAAAATGGATTGTGAAGTGGCAACCCACATGGACTGAACCTATAAAGTGTCTTTTGGAAAAGATTTTGCTCATGTAGATTTTTTTAAAAATGTTATTTGTTTGATATTTTGTTACGTAATAATAAAATTCTTTTTGTTTGTTTGTTTGTTTTAAATGAATTTTGCAGTACATCACTTGTTCACCAATGGATCCCCTGCAGTGAATGGGTACCGTCAAAATGGGAGTCCAAATAGATGATAAAAACACCTCAATAATCCACACCACTCCAGTCCATCAGTTAACTGTGAAAAAGCTGCATGTTTATAAGAAACAAAGTCATCATTAAGACTTTAAACTGTGGCAAAAATAGGAGTTCTCTTTCCGTAATATCACTTTCTCCAGTGAAAAAGTTTAATCTGAATCAGGAGAGAAATATGCACAGATCAAGCAGTGTTTACAAGTGAAAACAGTTCAAAACAAAATACATGCGTGGAGTCAAAACTTGACTTCTTCACTGGAGGAAGAGTTATTGTGGATTATGGACCAGAAGTGATGTATTAAAGTTAAAATGCCTTAATAATGAATTTGCTTCTTACAAACACACAGCTTTTTACTTCACAAGATGTTAATTGATGGACTGGAGTGGTGTGAATTATGGTGATGTTTTTATCAGCTGTTTGGACTCTCATTCTGTTGGCACCCATTCACTGCAGAGGATCCACTGGTGAGGAAATGATGTAATACATTTCTCCAAATCTGTTCCGATGAAGAAACAAACTCATTTACATCTGGGATGGCCTGAGTGTGAGTAAATTTTCAGCAAGTTTTCAAAATTTATTCCTTTATTTGTCTAAATACTTTTAGTGGTTACTGTATGCCTGAATATGTATTTGTTTTTTTTCCCCGCCAAAACACCATGGCCTGATAAGCTTCCTTTGTTGCCAGGCATGTGCACATTTACAACTGGCATATTTTGCAAGTATCCAGGGCACAGATTAAAACTCGAATCGTTGGGCTGAATAACATTGTCAGTGGTCTTTAGTCCACTGATAGACTTAATCTGTGTCCGTACATGTGTATTATCAAGTGCTCCATTGATGAAATGATTATGCCAGTCAGAACTCAGCAGTGCATCTCTTATAGACTGTCCCAAATGGATCTCTCCTGGAGCGGAGCGGCTATTTCCATTATGCTACATTTGTGTCTCACGCTATTATTGCTCAGATAGCACAGAAAGATGCAGTTCTGTTCTGGGTTTCTGTTACAGACCTTGATGGGTCTCCATTTACATTAATGGTCCCATTTTGCTGGATAAAAGCCTGCTCAGTTTGGCCTGTAGCTTAGAATGGTGGATCCTGGATCACTCGCTGTGTTTGTGAGGGTTTTAGAAAACACCTTTGCTTAATTTTTTTGTTGTGTTATGTTGGTGTTTATGCAAACAACCTGCACTTTAGAAAAAGGGAATTACATTTTATCCAACATAAAAGGTTTTTTGGAAAATTTAGAATCCACATAAAAACATGTTACATGTTACTAGTCCAAACTAGTATTTTTTTTTTATGTCATAAATTATTTTACTAAAAAAAAAAATTATTTCACTGTTTACTATTTATTCAGTTTAAGTTTCAGAAATTGATTTAGTTTATAGGCCTACTTCTGAATTTAATTTGCATGTTAATTTCAGAAATTATTGGACTTAAGACAAATTTACAGTCCTTTTGTAAATTTTGTGTGATTGTGCCGTTCTTAATAAATAAAAGTTATGATTTTAAAAATTATGATTTTAAAAATAAAAATTTGATAGTTGATAATTTGCTGAACAATACATCTCATCTCAACAAGATTTTAGGCTAAACTAATGATTTTTTGGAATGATCAAATTTGCTTTTGCCCATTCAGGTGCGTTTTTGTATGTTTTGAAAGTATTACAAGAAAATGTTCAAAACTGCACCAGTTTCAAAACTTGCCACCATAGCGAACAAAAACCCAAATCTGACTGGCAGTCAGTCAGTCATTAAGTCATTGGTGAAGCAATTTGGGTTTTCAAAGATAAATTTTGTCCTTGAATCCTGAATACGTGGCGGCTGTTAATTTCCTCCCTGATTCTGATGCCTTGATTATTAACTTTCTCAACAATTAAATTATTACAGTATATTCTTCAGCCATTTGCAAACATCCAAAAGATCTCATCAGAGATCTTTGAGTGAACTTCTGCTCCTGAAAATGCATTTACACAGTTCCAGTTTTTTTTTTTCTTTTTAAAAAAGATTAATGTGTCAGATTAAGAGTGGTTTTTCCATCCGTCCCAAATCATCAACACACACTTTGGTCCATTAGGACACACATGCTGGTAAATGCTATGTTTGGCAGTGTGTTTATTATCTTATTTTTCCAGTATATGTCCATCAGCACATCTCCCTCGTTCATATAATTCCACAGCACGGATCTTCTTTAGCTACTGAAGTTCACATGAAACATCCCGTATGACCATAACTGTCTCTTCAATAACAGAAAGTGCCCGAGGGATCAAAATAACCACTCTGACCCTTCAGGACCCCAGCTGCGATGGCTTAAGGCCTTCTGATGACCTTTGAACGATTTGCCAGTATAGCTCTTCTCCTGGCTGATGGTGACAGAGTGCTGTACCACCACACAGTGCTGCGTAATCTAATAGTGGGGCCAGTGCCGGCCGGCCCACGCTTACCCTCCGCTCACGCTCATATGAGGAGGACTAATGTAATCTGTTGAAGCCGCTAGAATCAGCCGGTAATTAGATCTGTCTGTTCATGATGTGTATGCGAGGACTGACTCATCTTTTCCTTGAATCTCTGCTGCATAGGAATGTGTCAAATTAACGGTTTGCCATTGAGCTTCTCAACTTGAGCAGTGGAACCGGAAAACACTCTGCTGTGAAGGTGAGGTGTCGCTTTTGTGATTTTCCTTACTATGTGATGATTTGCAACTGACTGTCCCAGTCAGGGACGGATTTACCTCTTATCGTGACATAGGCAAAACAAATATTTGGGCCCCCCTTGCCCCTTCCGGAAAACATGGAAATAGTGGAAAAGTTTTAATGAACAAAATTGGACTATGAAGATTATCAGGAACATTAAATGTTGTCATGCCAAACGGGTACTTACTAGTCCACTTTCACAGCCTGGTTGTTGACAGTCACACTCTTGCAAACTATTCAAACCTTCATGGAAAATGTTTTTAAATAAAAACTGAAGGAGTTGTCGGATAGTGATGACGATTAAGTCATGTGACTCTGGTGTAGTTCACTAATAGCCTGCTTTTTACTTCTGGTGATTATATGTAGGTTTCAAAATTCATAAATGTTGTCTCGAAATGTTTTCATGATGAACAAAATGTGTAAAGGCCATTGCACACTGAGTCCGAAATTTTCGCACGTTGAAAAATAAATACGACCTCACATTGTGTCAATCACATTTACACACTGCCTTCGAAACTTTCGTCCGTCATAAGAAAAAAAACAAAAAACAGACCAGGTTCGATTTTCTGCGTTTTTGCATCCGTCGCAAGCTTTTTGATAGGAAAGGATGATGAATACGAAAAGTACGAAAAACGCAAACTAAAATTTCAGACTCAGTGTGCAAGGACCTTTACAATCAAAAACTTTTGTTGGTCACAGACTTAATCACAGACAGAAATACATTTAACAAAGTTTTAAATATAACTGATATAATATTGACTTATTTGATCATAATTTTAAAAGTAAAAACCTGTTAGATGGTTAACAATCTATAAAAAAAAATTATAAAAAAATTTATAAAAAAACATAAATTGACATTACCAGAATTCCCCGTGTAACGCTTCACATCTGATGTTTATTCATTGAAATAGCTTAAAAAAATCATTTATGTTAATTAGGGTTTTAATGTTACATGTTATTAAATGAATGTTTATTGCATTTTTTTTTTAAAAGTGTGTCGTGTGTTACCTTGATGGTGTTTTGTATTTTTATGACATCATGCACCTTCTATATAGCTTATGGGAAAAATATTTGCTTGTTTATCTAGCTTTCTCTTTATCACCTGTGTTTCTACGGTGGTTGTCAGTGTTTTATAAAAGTTCAAAACTGCTTATGGTAATTCAGTAGGTTGGTATCTGTTAACAAAAAAACAAAAAACAAACAAAAATGTTTTCTTTGTAAATTTCGGTTTAATCAGTAAAACCTTATGCTACCATATATTTTATGATACAGTTTTGGCAACCACAGATGTTTTTTACCATAAATTTCATGGCTGGATGGATGTATTTATTTTTTTAAGAGTAGAAATTAAATTATATAATTAATAATTTAATTTAATTTAATTTGTTAATTTACTGCTTTTGCAGTAAATAAGTTGTAGGTCTTCTATTATATGACAGGGTATTGCTAACACTAGATTCTTATATACCTTGATGCCTTCCTACCGCTATATAAGAAGCTAAGGCAACATTTTTCAGACACAGCCAATTTGAAAAGAGATAATTCAGACCTTACGTATATGTTCCCTTGGTGACACTTGCAGGAGTCAATTATTTTATTTATTTATTTATTTATGTATTTATTTTTTATTTTTTGCAAGTGACATTATAAATCACAAATTTCATTTACATTATAGTAGATGTTTTGCCAGTGGGGGTCTTGTATTTGCTGAGCAACTTTGAGATGAATGGGATTGCTAACGGATAGCTTTCTCCAGGCATTCTAAACCTGCTTGGTTTATGATGTGCTCATGCAGTACCACAAAAATTCAAAAGGGGGCGCACAACGTCAGCAGAGATAGGCTCCTCACTGGAGGCTGACAGTTAGACTCAGGTTCTCGTTTCACCCATGATCAGATAATTAATGAAACCTAATAAGATGTCGTGAATCCTTTCATTATGCTAAATGGAAGTCAAACAGATGGGATTGATTTTCTAACTTTTTTCGTGTTGAAGAAGTCACAGGGTACACCGCATGTTTACTCCATATAGAAAAGTGAGGAACTGAAATGACGTCCGCTGTTATAAATTGCTCATAATCCACTGGAGATGGTCTTAATGTTATGATATTTGTCTGCATCATCGGAGCCTTTATGTGTGGGTGTGTTTGAGTGGATGATTCAGTAATTTTATAGCACATCTGTCGATGCACAGTCTTTTTTAAAGCACTGCCTTGAACTCAATGCAGCACACTTTCATGTGCATTTCATTCTCCAATTAGTCTCAATGACTTCACGTGTTTTTAAAAGTATCTGTTTGCAAAGGTCTGAGCTTTTAAAGGGCTAAAGTGAGATAAACCCTAGGATATTAATTTCAGTGTGCTGGCCGGTCATGGAATCTGTATCTGCAGCACTTTTGTGCCAGCAGGCATTTAAAGTTTACAGCAGGGCTTCATATGGGACTTGATGACCTTCACAAGCTGCATCAGAGGAGGCCTGACTCCAGCTGCAGAGACATTTCAAATTCAGCCATGTTCTTTGTCGGGGACATTTACTCTTACAAGGA
Organism: Spinibarbus caldwelli; assembly: GCA_039654775.1. NCBI lineage: Eukaryota > Metazoa > Chordata > Actinopteri > Cypriniformes > Cyprinidae > Spinibarbus > Spinibarbus caldwelli. Next base: position 5,285,222 of record CM077254.1, read on the forward strand.
GTAAGGGGCCCACGGTTTCTGTGGTTACATGGACCTTTGAAATGTTCAGGTCTTAAAAACTAGTGCAAGATGTTGTTTTAAGTTGAGAGTGTTGAAAGTGTGTTGAGGGCTTGATAAAATGCAGTGCCTGCAGTTACGAATACTTTAGCAGATTAGTTCACTGATCTTTACATACAAAATGAAGTGGATCATTACTACTATGCATTGTGCATCTTTTACTTATTTTTAAATCTCTCTCACACACACACACACACACACACACAGTACAGAAGCATTATGGTTTAAAATGTTTTTAATGAAGTCTCTGATGCTCACCAAGTCTGCATTTATTTGATAAAAAATAAAACAGTAAAGTTTTGAAATATTATTACAATTCATTTAAATTAAAATAACCATTTTCTGCTTGAATTTATTTTAATATTCAAATAGAAATTAGTTAATTAGCCTAGTCAATTAATATTTAATATAATGTAATATATTCCTGTGATGCAAAGCTGAATTTTCAGCTTCATTACTGCAGTCTTCAGCGTCACATGATCCTTCAGAAATTATTCTAACATGCTGATTTATATATTAGATTTTTTTTTTTAAGTTATAATAAAGTGCCTGAGCTGGATGAGAGCATATTTCTGAGTCTTCATAGAGATATTTCCAAACAATCACAAAGCATACTTATTTATAGTCCTAAAACACTTCATTACAGGAATGATTACCAATTAAAAAAAAAAAAAAATAAATAAATAACAGCAAGACTAAGTGAGGAGTAACACCTCACCTGAAGCAAAACTCATGTGAGAAAGTGTTTGTGTATTTGCGTTTTCTCTGTCTCAGCTTACAAAGTGCTGAAGTAAAGCTTTAGCTGCCGTCCGGCAAAAGTACAGCTCTGTTTGAAGCTTTATTGGAAAGGAATGCTTGTTCCCTCAAGTATAGTTTTAAACGCACACACAGCGGTTGCTGGCGTGTGCAGCAGATCTTTCAGGAAAGAAATAACAGATGTGGCCTCTTGTCTCTGTTAGCCACATCTCTCTTCAGGCCAATATACATTTCCAACTGACTGCTTTTAAGAAAGTGACCTATTACGCTGACAGATATATTTTTCAAACATTGTCCGGACTTGTCAAAAGATTTCCACGAGGGAGAGTAATTTGTTTGTGAACAGTTTATTAGCAGCAGCAGTAACATTTCCTCTCAGAGCGTCTATTAGGGCTTTCAGTGTATGAATATGACTGTTGATGGATCTTATGCAGCAGTGAAGGACGCAGATAAGAGAATGTCAGAATGAAACAAAGCCAAGTGAGGGAATCCAGCCATAGGGTCAACTCCAGTGAGTCACACTGCCCTCTGCTGTCAAAAACTTCATGTCAGGCCAACGCGATCACAGCACAAAACAGTAAAAGTGGTGTAAATCACATCTATTCTGTAATAAGTAGCACGGTATATTTTGTAGCAATAGCCAACAATATGTTGTATGGGTCAAAATGATTGATTTTTCTTTTATGCCAAAAATCATTAGGATATTAAATAAAGATCATGTTTCATGAAGACATTTTGTAAATTTCCTACCATAAATATATCAAAACTTATTTTTTGATTAGTAATATGCATTGCTAATAACTTCATTTGGACAACTTTAAAGGTGATTTTCTCAATATTTAGATTTTATTTTATTTTTTTATTTTTTATTTTTTTTTGCACCCTTAGATTCCAGATTTTCAAATGGCTGTATCTAGGTCCTATCCTAACAAACCATACATCAATGGAAAGCTAATTTATTCAGCTTTCAGATGATGTATAAATCTCAGTTTCAGAAAATTGATCCCTATGACTGGTTTTGTGGTCCAGGGTCACATATGTATGTATTACACTATTGTTGGTCAGTAAGCTTTCTTTTCTTTTTTCTTTTCTTTTCTTTTCTTTTCTTTTCTTTTCTTTTCTTTTTTTAGACATTAATACTTTTATTCAGAAATGATGCTTTAAATTGCTCAAAAGTGACAGTAAAAACATGTATACTGTAACAAAATATGTTTTTCACACATTTTTAAGCATTGCAACCACTTTTCAACACTGCACCAAACCAACTTGATTTCTGAAGGATCATGTGAGACTGTAAACTGGAGTAATGGATGCTGAAAATTTAACTTTTTTTGTTACAGTAATAAATTATATTTTGCTACATATTAAAATAGAAACCAGTTCTTGTAAGTTGAAATAAACTATTAATATTTTACAATATTACAGATTTTCTCATCTATGTATATACCACACGGATACGTTTTCTACGTTTATGTACGCTTTGATTTGAACGAAAACAGCGTATCCGTGTGGTGCGGCTGACACAGAACAACATATGCTGTTTGCATTCAGAGGATATTCTCCAAAACTTTACTATGGTGACGCAGAGGAGACAAATTGTTGAATAAAGTCGTTATTTTTGTTTTATTTGTGTACAAAAAGTATTCTCGTAACTTCGTAAAATTACGGTTGAACCACTGATGGCAGATGGACTATTTTGATGATGTCTTTCATACTTTTCTGGGCCTTGACAGTGTTAATTACTTGGCAGTCAATGTGACAGTCACAAGCTTCCTGGTTTTCATCCAAAATATCTTAAATTGTGTTCTGAAGATGAACGAAGCTTTTACGGGTTTGGAACAACATGGGGATAAGTGATTAATGACAAAATTTTCATTTTGGGCTGGAGTAACCCTTTAAAATCCTACGGTGAGGTAAACCCTGTACTGTAATGCTTGTAATATTATCCTTGAATTTTTTCTCATTCATTTTCATCATAACGTCTTTATTGCTAAAGAAATTAAATAAACCAAATAGAATAAACTAAAGAGACATCTCAAACTTATTCAGAAAGGCACATGCTGTTTTTAATATCAACGAAGGTGAGACATCAATCTATTTTAATACTGTTGTATTTTATAATAAACAAGCACGATTTTTTTCTCTGTTGATATTTATATATTTTGTGACATGCATGATTGTGATGTACCTTCCCTGTTGTGTCTCCTCCTATACCGTATAGCATCTGTATCCTGTTTGAGGTATAATCATTTCACAATCCCCTCCACAAGTCATTAAGCACTCCATGCTCCATACATATATGCATAAAACTCCCTGAATCTTTAATACATGAGCACCATTAATCTCCGTACCATCTTTAAAAGCAGAATTAAACTTTCATTTTTATTTTTCTTTGCTATGTGTCCGTTGAGACCGCAGCCTACTCTACTGCTTAAATATTAATCAGTGCTGAATCACACATTGTGGAGTGACTCTCTCTCTCTCTCTCTCTGTTTCTCTTTATGTGCACATCCGTTTCTAGCAGTTTTACACTAAATACAGCAAAAGCACCACCCCCCTCTTCTCTCATTTGATGATTTAGCATGGTTGATGGAGCACTTGCCATGATTTTACCATGCATGATCACTATCCTTGTTCTTCCTCGGCCTGCATTCCTATCAACCAATCTAGATTTTAAGGTTTGGTTTAGAGGTTAGTTTTAGGCTAAAGACTCGGGTTGGACTGTTATCAACCTACAAGTTCCCTCCGATATGTGGTATAGTTATTAGTTTTAGTATAAAGACTGTTTATTTGTTAGGAATGTTGTTCCAAGAACTTGTCCTACTTGGTCACCATAAAGAACTACTCACATCATGATACACTGTAATTTTTCCCCCCGAAGTTGTAAATAAAAGAGTATTGGAGTATGTTGTAAAACAAAATGCCAGCTCTTACCAGAACTTTTCCATAAAAATTAAGGGACAATATTACAGGCATTACGGTAAGGCATCTGTATTTTACGTTCTTATGTCATTCAATTATAACATTACATTTTTTTATACATTTAAAAGAAGAGTTTGTAATTGTTTGTAAATTTAATTTCAAATGTAGGATATACTGACCAATTCGAGCGATTAAAATCTCAACAGTTTATGCTGGAAATTCTAGGAGAATGCCGATTCATACTTTTTAAATTTTTACTTAAATATAAAAATTATTCATAAATAAAATATTTTACAGTAAAATGTGTTGCATTTTTAAATGCACAGTTTAGTGTTATTTACATTCTTTTTCTGCTGAAACTTTTTACTGTGTAACTTCCACCCCAAAAAAAGAAAAAATATATTATTATTATTATTATTATTATTATTATTATTATTACTACCGAAATTATTTATTATCTATAATGGTACATTAGAATTTATTGATTTCTGATTTTTTAAAATTACCTGCACGTTTTTACTTTTGTCCAGATGTGTACAATATTTTAAAAGTAAACCAAAAAAAAAAAAAAAAAAAATGGTGTATGATTTACTTTGAAGCAATTTCACTCTGAAATGTATAGTAAATAATAATTACAAATAAAGAGCAAATAACGCATTGAATTAAATGTGAAATTTTGAAGCCGAATGACTGATACAGTATTTTATGTAAATTTACAAACAATTTCACATTACAGTGCTCAGTTTAGAAACAACAACATTTTAGCATGTCGCACACCCACACATCTCTGCAATTATCATTCTTTATCTAATGCGAACTGCAATTAAGTTTAATTTCATTTAATGGCCTTCTTAATGGGCAGTATCTCCAAAGTTTGAGTGTGCGGGTCCAGGCGGTCCCTCTCGCCGAGCAGCTCCGCCCCGCAGTCGAGGACAGACAGCGAAGAGACTGAGACATGTGCTGAGAGAGAGACAGACAGCGCGCTGTGGAGGCAGGACCGCTCGTCTTTAGGTAGGAAAGACAGAAAATGTCATTTCGCACTTGTGAGAGCGTCGTCGGTCTGTGAGGAGCAGCAAGTTGTTGACGCGCAGAGGCGACATTTAAGCGCCACGGCATCAACTTTGCGCGTGATGCGGCGCGTGTGGGCTCAGCATCGCGTCTGTGTGAGCTCCACGAGACCGCAACCGAGATAACTTTCACACGGCAGTTGTAGTCACGGAAGTGTAGGCTACTTTTTCCTCTCACTGACTGCTGATAAAGAAGACCGACTCGCTTCAGGTGGCTTCAGAGAGAGGAGACGCACGGACCGCGCGCGCGTGTGTGGAGTACCAGCAGGATTTTAGAGCGCGCACGTTCGCCTGAATGGATGGTAACGATCTGGCCACTTTTTACGAGTCTGAGAAAAGTTTCTGAAAGCCGCTGGAAGGAAGAATGGATGCGAAAAGCGAGCGGTTTTGTAGTTTGACACGCAGCGCGATCGTCATGGAAACATCTGAAGCTATGGAGGTCGAGATGCTGGACGGATCCTCCGTGAGAAGTTCATTCGCTGAGCTTTGACTTTACTTTTATTCCTTCGCAGAAGAATGTGATGCGTGTGAATAAGACTCACCCACACATGATCGTTCTTCTTAAGCGCACCTGCTATTATTAACTGAGCTTGTATTTTCTCCCCGTTTGCGCTGACATTATGGACAAGAACTCTATTGCGTATCAGATGGAGTTGACGCTTTTCATGGTCGTCCTCCTGTTTTGGGTCACCGTGTGTGCGGATGACAGTAAGATCATTTCAGACCGGTATGCTGTGTACTGGAACAGCACGAATCCCAGGTAAGAAACACCTCACTGCATCAGGGAGTGCATGAGAGTCAAGCGTTACCTGCTACTGCAGAGTCATGACTGGCAGGAGTTCTTTGAAACTACAATCAGGGCAGAGTTGTGCTCATTTTTTTTTTTTTTTAATTTATTTTTTTTTAGTTTAACCTTTTTATTTAAATATATATTTTGAATATACCCCTATTTAAATTAAAAATAAAATATATTTATATAAATATACAGGTGATTCTTCAATTAGGGATATTTGTGACCCCCCCCCCCCCCCCCCCCTTTTTAACAACCATTATTCCAGTTTTAAAAGATTAAAATTAAAAGTTTATTTTTTATTTTTTTATTGTGTCTCTTTAGTGACTTTTTCCTAATTTTAAATAGTTTAAAATCTTTTAAATGTTGCATCTGCAACACTTTATCTACATTAGGCTCGTCCTCTACCTAGACTTTTCCCCAAGGACCTTAAAAATTCAGTTTTGGTCATTCACATCAAAGATTCGTCATCAAAATACTGTCATTACCATCTTATGAGAACAAATGAGTTTCCTCTAAAAAAAAAAAGTTTCTTACTAGTTACCATGCACATAAAAAAGGCCATTTTTTTTTTTAAATATTATTTTTCATAAATTTTAAAAACTAAATTAATGGCAGTGTATTTTGTGCTTACTCAACATTTCTCCACAAATGTAGAAATATCATTACCATCACACATGATTTATTATACTGAAATCCACTTGAAAGCTGATCAGGCCATGCTCAGATTTTTATTGTAGTACATGTTTTATTATAGATAAACATAATTTTGAAGTTAGTCAAATGCATCCAATTGAAAAATCACCATATATTTAATTTATTTATTTATTTTTCTAAGATCAGATCTGGCACAAGTTACTTAGTCACTTAACTCAGTCCGAAACATTCAAAGTCTTCCCTTTGAGTTTTTCATGTGTGATTTCACACAAGAAACAATGAAGATTTCAAAACACACACAAAAAGGCCTCAACTGGGCACTGTTTTAACAACTTGTGTGTTCCATTTGAAAGTACTTATAGGGCTTCTCACAAAATCAGCCTCTCTATGAGCACATTGTAACTTTATGGCCTCATTTATTGCATGCTTACTGTTTGACACTGTTATGAGTTACTGAGGGCTGTATGCTGCGTTACATTGTGTGCCGTTGGTCTGTGGGGTTGATAATCACCAAAATTATGTAAATGAATGCATACTTTTATATCTTGTCAGCTTTTAAAGACACTGTTATTTTTTTCCGTTCTTTCATCATGGATGTTCCTGAGGTGGGATCAGTACTCTAGACTTTTCTTTTCATGTCACCATATGGTTTAAATAGTCTAAGATGAAGCGCCCCTTTCCGAACACCCCAGCACCCCTCATCAGAGCGCTCTCAGAGGCTGTTTCTGGCAGAGGACAGAGCTTTGTGTAACCACACAGTCAAACTAATACATTACATGCCACAGTTTTAACCAGTATGAGTAATTATTGAGAAGTCCACAGATGTTTGTTCACATCAGTAGTTCTGTGAAGAAGTTTTTTTTTGAGCTTTAGATTTGTGCTTTGTGGGATTGTTGCTTTTTGTATGTTTGTATGGAACGGGTTTTGAGAAAAACAATAGATTGGAAGTTAGGAATCAGAAGGCGATTTTACTTCTGTACCTTAATTTTTTCCAGTTTACCTTAATAGAAAAAACAAAGAGTTTCTGCTACTGAGTGTATAAAAGTGTTTTTTTTTTTTTAATAAGAGTTTTAGTCTTTAAAATGTTTATGGGCTTGATTTAAAAAAAAATGGCTTATGCATTATATATAATAATACATTTTGATATATATATATATATATATATTTAAATATTTACATTTTTTTTAAATTAAAAAATATATTAGACCCCTCCACCCCCTAAAAAAAGCTAAATTCATTCACAAATCTCAAAGAATAAAGGTTAAAAAAACAAAACAAAAAAAACAAAAAACAGAAGTTTTCTGTTCCCAGATTCCATGTGTCGATACATTAAAAAAATTTAATTAAAATGGTGATTATGGCATGTCTGGATATTTTTTTCTCTATTTTTCCACCTGTAAGTTTGTGTCTGCGGTGTTATGTTAGGGCAGTGAAATGTTTGTTCAGCTAAACTGAAATGGGTCTTCCCTCTGTGTGTGTGTGTGTGTGTGTGTGTGTCTGTGTGAGAGAGAGCTCAGGGAAAAGGCATCTCTATTATTAGGCTGTAGAGTGTTTTAACCCATACTATCGATTTTACCGGTCAGCCTGTAGATCTATGAGATATACGTATCAAATCTTCCAAGTTTGGATTTTCAGAAACCCAGAGCAGATGTGCATTGTAACTCTGTGGATTGGGCTTGGTTGTTTGTAGCCCTGCGAAACTGAAATTAGAGTTTGCGGGCTTCATTGTGATCTGTGGTTTTCCTGCACGCCACCATAAAAGCCAGCGGTTCTGTCTGGTGTGGTTTGAATCAGGCCTCGACGGTCTGAGTCTGTTATGTGGTTCAATTAGCAGTGTGAGACTAAAATGACTTGTGTTAAATGACCCCAATCAGAGCATAAATAAATACACTGAAATACATTCTGCTCGGTATGAGTTGAGTCCGGAGGTGTCGATTTAACCCTTGTGGCTTAACGGTGAGGTCTTACGAGGAGTCTGGTAGCTTAGAAGAAGCAGTTAGGGTGAAAAGTGAGTTTTCACGTAGGGTACGCCATCATGCAGATTGCCCGTGCAGCACTTTCGGACAGCTGTTCAGGTCTGAAGAGTGATAATTTTCTTCGAATAGTTTCAATGAATCCTTGCATTACATTAGTTTAAGCCATTTAGTGGACGTTCTTATCTGTAGCAACTTAGATTTTAATTTCATTAGTAAAAAGCAGAACCACGTGGCATGCTTTTTTATGGATGCTTTGCTAAACATTGCAAAAGCATTTTATTTTTATAGTTTGATTTTTTTTTTTATTCTTTAATGTTATCATTATTTTAATTTAATTAAGTAAAAATTATTTTTAATTTTAATTAAGTAAAGAAAATATTTTATTGGATTTCTTGTTTCCGCTGTGCAGGTACAAAAATATGCAATGTATTGTTTTTTTAAATGAAGAATAAAGATTTTTAAACGGCTATCTTTTAACATCCTGTTATGATATCCGTATGAGATGTTTTTTTAATCCACTATAATAAGAAACAATTGTACTTGAAGGGAAACTTCAAGCTTCTTAAAGGGAAACTTTCTTCTTTGTATGGTTTTATTTTGCTGGCTTTTTGTCATAGTGTAATTGGTTCCTCAAGGTTATGGGGGATGTCTGGTGTCAGAGGACTCCTGTATGAGGGCAAGACACAGATATGCCTGTATGGATCCACATGGATTTTATTCTCTTAGGGTCATTAACCTCTATTGTGATTAGAATGCCTGAAATTAATGACTTCAAGCTTGACCTTGGCTGCTCGTGTCAAACTTCAGCTCCTGTAGGTGGCATTGCACCATGTTCTGCCCCAGTTTACGGATTTGTCCGCCATTTTGTGAACCCTCACACTTGCCTCTGGAATATGGTGCAAGCTGGAGACAAAAAATGGAGTATGGGGTTAATGCAGTCATACTATGACAACTTACCAGGAATAGTTTTTTTTCTTTTCTTTTCTTTTTTGTTTTGTTTTATTTCATCTTAATTTGTTGGTTTATCACCTGAGGCAGTATTTTGAAACTTTTATAAAATAATTTAGTTACCGTTGTAATAATTATCTAGTTTAGTGTTGAAAAATCCAAGTGCTAAATGTAGTTAAATATTTTATTTTAGTGACAAATTATCGTTATAATAAAGCCTGTTTTTCAGACACTGAATTTGTTTGCTCAATGAATAGTTTTGCATCAAAAAGCATGCTAAATTATTTTTTTAATCTGTTTTATTACTCTATTTTATCTCTCTGTGGCAAGTCATACACAGGTGTACCCAGTGCCCAGTTTATTGTGCCTGACATTAATTGATTTTTTCTGTTTTAAACAGCACTTAGAGTTCAGTCAGCTTCCACTTCTTTTGTTTGTGCGTTCCTTCCGTATGTGTGTTTATAATTCATTTCAGGCAGCTGCAGGGTGGCAATTTACAGTCTACTTTCATCCAGACAGAAATACCTCAAATTTCACAATGCATGACCGAGTGTTTCTTCTGCTAGGACTGTGACCTGCCGTCCTGAGGGTCGAGGGAACAATTTTGCCTCTTTGTAGGAAAACACTCTGAGAGAAAACCCATTCCAACCACCGATTCGCCATCCGTCCCGTTACTTATTGCAACTTTAGCATGAGATCGTTGTTTTGTTTGGCGGTTTAATCAAATTAACTCATCCATTAAAGTGTATAAATATAATCATTGTTTTTTTCTCCAACGATCCTCGTCCATTAATACACAGTTGCTACAGTGAGGGAAAGCACTTAAACTGACAGCGCTCCGGGCGCAGTGAATTCGTTAGTTTGGAAATCAGATTACAGTGGGAATGGCGGTCAGCTGTGTCCACTTGCTAAAACAACAGTGCGTCTTTTAAGATGGGTGCACGCAGTCATGCAGCCTCACTGGTGCTGCGTTTCTATGAGATTACGGGCTACTTCAGTTGGGGAACTGTAGGGAGAAATTCAGTTACTGAGGTCTATAGGTCAGCGGTTGTTATAGTTATAATGCTTCCATTCTGTTTACAGCTGGACTTCAGATTCATCTGCTAATGATTATCAATGACAGAAAGTTTCATGAAACCTTTTTTTCCCCTAAATGCATGGACCGAAAATGGAACGGAGCCCTCGCCGGCAGTGAATAATGCAAATGGTCTAATGCCATATTGCATCAAAAGGCTCTAACATGTAATTAAAGTTTAAAGTCTTGGCATGGTTTCGGCCGTATGAAAAAAAAAAAATTGTAATCAGTAATCTAGGTTCAAAGTTGCGTTAAATAAAATGTCCTAGAATGAGCTTCATCTGCATATTCAGTTTTCACCGTTAATCAAAGTTACATTACTGCAGGTTAAAATAAAACATCCCGCTGCTTCAGCCACTGAATGGTGGGAAACGGTTGAGCTTCTCTAAATTTGTATTGCAGGAGTAACATAACCCTCTCCGCCATTATCTGCACTGTCCTGCCCCCCACCCTGCAACAAAATGACAGCTTACACATGAACATTTGCACAGATGTTACATGCTATCCAAACACTTTTGTGCACAAACAGACAGCAAAAACTAAATTCAAGGTTGGTGTTTATTAATGCATGTTTTGAATCACTCAGTTTAGTCTGTACAAACTCTCTTATACTAAGCAGCAGCCGAAATGCTTTCGGTACAGGCGTCATGACGGTTAGTTTTCACACTTTCTTGCCACAGACACAAACCAGAATTCATTCCCAGGACCTTACAGGGCACCTTATCACCCCTGCGTCCTCACCTCTTTGTGCGACAGTTTATTTTCATCTGTTTTTATACCCAGCAACAGCCCCAATCACAACGTCACCCTGCCTTCTGTATTACTCATAAATTTTAATGCCTGACCCACATTCACATTGGCAGTCACGTGCATCCAGGGAGCTCAAACTTGGTTTGAGGTAGGTGCTCATTCATGGAAGAGAAAACGGATGATTTCAAAGCAGCGTTGCACACTGGGTTTGGTTTAAATATCAAATCTGAGGACTGGGTGTTTGTGTAAAGTCTTCTTGTTTTGCTTCTATCCAGGTGCCATTGAGTTCTCCGTCAAGTTAGCTCGGGACGCTCCTCTCTGTCAGGACCAAGGCCTTTCTCATTTAGTCTACAGTATTTATGAGGCACAGAGTGCCAGGAAGCCCTCCCTCAAATGGGCTTATGTGATTTTAAGTGACGTGAGATGCTCTCTTTATCGCCAAACCACTTTCTCTTTACGTATTGTGGACCGAATTAGTTTTATTTATTTATTTTTTTTATTAAAAAAAAAAATATATTATTTTTTAAAAATGTTATCATCACTGAATAATTACTGCATGCATGATTTTTCGATTATTTTTTTAATCGCATTTCTCAAAGTTATTTTTAAGACACCAGACATCGCATTGTTCAATTTGCTCATTAAACAAATGCACTATTTTAATTCGTCTGGAACTGTAGTTTAGTTCTGTTGACCCACATAAATTCGGCTCATTATGTCCATCCTCAAACTCCTCATTGCTCTCCTCGAGTGAGTTTTATTTGGAAATGCACTCAGCTCTCTGCTAAGAAATGGAGGGTCATTTTATGCCTCAATCCTAATTTGTGAAATGGTTTGTACAAAGCCCATTTGTACAGGAGGTTTATATTTTATAATGCTTAAAAAGCCTGACTTTAATCATCGGTACTATAACTGAAAATGAAAGTCATGTGCTATAAGCATTATAGAGTAGCAGAAAGAGAATTATGGAAAATACTTAACAGTACCATGCATTCTCTGTGAAAAAAAGTAAATAAAAAGTGCCGAATTGGGAATTTTAAACAATTCATTTTACTTAAGATATTATTGGCCCTTAATTTTCGGAGGTTAGAATTAGACTCTGAATGTTGTGTCATTATGTGGACTATTCAGAGTACTATTTGAAAGCTTTATAGATTTAGTATGCTGCTGTTTTCTATTGAGTTTCTAACAGATTTTCAAGTTCAAAATAGACTTTAAATCAACATGCTCCTGAGATCGTATTTCTTAATCGCTTTGAGAGATGAGATCATTTGAAGTTTTGAAATGTTTTTGAGGGCATAAGGTGTCAGATGTACGCAGTCTGGATAGAGCAGTGCCGGTGAGAAGACTTTTGTACTATTCTGTGCGTCAAAATTATTATTTATTTGTTTTTCAAATGTATTTACTAATTTAAATAATAAATAAAAATAATTGTAATTTCTTTCCTGCACTAATAAATAAAATTACGGCAGTAATCATTACCAAAGAGTTTTTGAAACACATATGCTGTATAAACATATATGTTTAAAGCAAAATTAAAAGATATTTATAAAATATTGTTTTAGTTTGTGTGGGGCGCATGTGTGTTTTATTTAAAACAATGCTGATCTCTGCTGATTTATGAAGAGTCATTTAATGGTTTATAAAGTTATTTTACATATTTCACATATTTATGTTTTATATACAGTAAAATATATCAAGTGAAAGATATGTCAGCTTGCAATGTAATTCTTAAATATATTTTGTTATTTGACAATTTGTTTTTTCTCTGCGGGGAAAAAATGTTACTCAAATCTTTTACTAAATGATAAATATCAGTAAGTTGTAAATTGTATTACCACATGGATTTTGGCAAAACCCGGCATTACTCAACTAAATAAAAAATTGCATTAGTAATTAAATGAAGTTTATAGGAGAATGTGATTGCTGATCCTGCAGTCCCCCGTGTGACTTTTATTTTATTTAGACTGTTTTGTGTGTGACGCCATCTCCCTGTAGCCAAATTAGTGCTGATGTGTTCAGTTGATTCACCTGTTTTCACTTTGCAAATGTCTCTTTTCACCAACGTGGGTGTAAAGCCACTGAACACATGGTTCTGTCTTCAAGCGAGAGGGAGGAGCTGCTCACACATCTCAGTAGGGCTTGACCTTCAAATAACTCGACATTTCTAAAGGAAAAGAATAGGAGAGCATGTGAGAAGTGGAACATTGCCTCCTTAGTTATCTGGGAGTTTTCTCTCTTGAACTGCAGATACATCAAACCTGTCATTCTTGAAGAACCAGAGAAAATCCCTGTTATGCGGGAGGTGTTGGCAGAGCAGGGACTTGGGTTTGGGAACAATCCATAGGGGAAAAAGGCCGACCCTTACCCTGAATACCTGCTGCATGCCCACTGCCAGTCGGACAGTTTTTAAATGCATGGCTGTGTCACCTCATGCATGCATGCACTGCAAACTCAGCCGGCATCTGCTGGCTTAGACGCGCTGTAGCTATACTTTGCTCAGACAGATCCTGCTCAGCATTTACTTAAAGCTAAATTTGGCATTTTTGTGCTATTTTGCAGTTATATTTTGGTTATAAAATAATATATATGTTCAATAAACTGTATGGTCATGTAAAATCCAATATTTATTTAGCAAACAAAACTTTTTATTTTTTATTTTTGTATTGTTTTTGTGTGTGTGTTGTGCTTTATGTAATTTTTTGCTTTTTCTGTGCAAACTTACGAATTCCAGAAAATAGAAGAAGGAAAAAATATCAGATTTTTTTTTCCACACAGTTAACATTGATATTATAATTAGACATACATTAACACTGCATATTGTTTAATGTCAGATGTAGGCGGCTGTCCACACTGATGTTCAATAATTGTATGTGTTGTTGAGTAAGTACATATAGATTTATGGAGATATTATGATATTACTGAATCCAAATCAGGTTTAATCCTTTTTGTTAGGACAATTTATGATCGATTGATTTCATTATAGGAGCAAGTCAGAACTGAGACATTCCCATCCACATTATATTATTCCAGTTTATGATAGTATTTTTTATAATGGTCATGCATTTGTACAGAAATGCAGGTCAAAGAACAACGTAAACTGGCAGCTTGATTATTATTAGACGCTTTCAAAATGTTGCATAGTGCTTTCAAACAGAGAAGGTATGGTAGTTCTTGCTACTGGAGAAGCACAATCACTTCAGAATTTGCTTTTAGTGACAAACTGTTGTTTTCTTACTCAGGGTCAGGAGCGGGAGAGGACAAGCAGGTCGGTTTTTGAGCCCTTTTTCGCCCCAAGAACAAAGCCAATCACGCCTCCAACTGAAAAAACAAAACAGTGGCATTTTAGAAGTCCTCTGATGACAGGGTTCTGGGAGAGAGACTGTGGTAGAGATCTGCAGAAAGAATGGATCGTTCATGACAAAACTATGGAAAAAAAAAAAAAAGTTAGAATTGCTGCACAAGCTTATTTGGCAACCAGACGTTTACAAGTTATAATAGTGGGCTTATTTTGAAAGTTCTTTTCTGTATAGGCGTATATCTTAAAGTCTTTTAGGTTAAAACGAACCTTGTAGTAAACATAGCTGTGGTAAAATTGATCATGAGTGATTTTTATTTATTTATTTATTTGTTTTTGCACAGCTTGAAAAAGCACGGTGCACAAAATATTATTTGCCTTGCAACATCTACAGATCCAAATTTAGAAAATGCGACACGTTCCACAGAAGCAACCACTTTTTATGCCCCACTCGACATCTGCCACATACTATACGCTATGCTGTAAAAATAAAATAAACTTTCCCTCCCAAAGTGAAAAAAATCCCTGATGTTTGTTACACCTGTATGTTTGTTACAGTGAGGATCAGTTAGTTTTCTCCGCTTGTTTGTGAAAGGCAAAGAGACAGAGAGAGAGAGTGAGTGTGTGCGGTACGGACTGTTCATGGTGCATGATGAGTATGATGATTGAGCTGTGTGCGGGCGGCACCGCATATGCCCGAAACGGCCTCAAAAATGCCTTGGCTGCCTCCAAATGTAGGTTACTGTGACAGGCAAAGCAAAAAAAATGAATTCTTGCAAGCCTGCGGTGAAGCTGTAGTGCCTTTGGCCCTTGTGTTTTAATGTATATAGGAACTCTTGAATCTATTTAAAAAAAAAAGACATTCTCTCTGGAAATTGGTGAATAATATTGCTAAATACTACGAATTGCTAAAGTGCAATGTATCAAACGTTTCAAGTGCTATGTTCTCGCATACACAGGGATGTGGATGGTGTGAGGACAGTTGCGTTTTAGTCATAGAATTTTTTTTATACACCACTGGAACTAAATAGTGGATTCGGCTTCAGTGGGTCAGTATGTTCAGTTCAGATTTGTGCTGAAAATAAGTGTCACATAAAAACCCATTGACAACCTCCTACAGAAGCTAGAGAAGTACTTACTTTGCACATTTCCACACCATATACAGTACGTTATTTCACCGTGAGATGGCTAATCCCGGCGCAGGTGTGATCACGGATTGATGTCTCACCTTTAGCGCTGCGAACGAGCCAGCTGCTGATCAGGACACAGGAAGATTACCTGGGCTGTGTTGTGAGTTTAAACAGGATTAGCCGTTTCAACTCAGGTGCTATGCTAACAGGATTAGGCCTATAGACTCCCTTCAACTGCGCCATTCCAGCGTCCAATTGTGGTAAAAAAAAAAAAAAAAAGGTGCATTTGACACCCCACACATAATTGTTGTCGACAAACATTTGGTCACACGTTCAGTGTTTGTTTTTTGAAGATTAAATATTTTGTAGCATCCCATTTTAATATTCTAACTACAAGCAAGACATTCATGAGTTGATTCTCCTGAAACACTGTGTCTCTGAGACGCTATCAAAACAAACTCTGTTTGATTGCGAGTTTCGATCAGCCTGCCATAGCAACAGCGGCTCAGCCAATGGTGTAGGCTCAGGGGCGGGGCTGTCTGTTATTTTGACCAATCAGAAACATGGGTAACTTGTTTGAAAACAGTTGTTATTTTCTGGAAATAAATTGTGTTTGGTGATGATGATTTCATGCTTCGGCTTTAACACACCCTGAACAACATTATATACGTTTTTGATTTAACCAAATGTGTTCTTTGAAAAGTTTCGTACTTTGATGATGTGAATGTTTACCGTTGGTGTGTTTGGATGCGTCTTAGTGAATGAGACGGATTCTCAGCGCCGTTCTCTGTTCACATGATGTTCTGGTTATGAGTATCACATGCATCAGTGTGACAAGGCTTGATGATGGCTTGCAGGACTTTGGTCTGTTCAAGGCCAAACAGAGAGAAAATCCCAAGAGGGATGTGTTTTTAATCCAAGGATTTTGCCTTGAAAAGCCAAACTCCTCCAGAGGGCTTTGAGGTTCCTACAGAATTCCTCGGCTCCTCAGCCATGTCTCAAGGGGGAGGAAAGAAGCTGCATGTCTGCTGATAAAGAAAGATTATTGTTGGAAATTAATTATTGTGTAATTTTATTGAAATCTCGAATGAAACATATTCATGAAACATGTAGCAAAAGCCAAAAACTCATCAAAGCATTGGATAAATATTGCATAGGTTTTTTATGATTATTAAAATATGGTGTAGTGATTTGTTCTGATCGACCATTGTCACAAATCTTATGTAATTATGAATTGTGGTTACACTATTTTCATCACTGTGCTAATGATTATGTAGCATTTGATAGATTTGTGATAGTAATATTTTATTTTTTATTTTTTGGCTTCTCTCTTTGGCTAAATGCTTTTTGAAGAGTTTAACTAAAGCGCTGCGTAACAATTAATATTATATTTTTTATAAACGCCACGTGGGAGCTGTTCACGTTTTAGCACTAAAACATCCCTGATCTTGCAGACCGCATCTCTAAATAATTTATCTGACAGGTAAAGGGCTCTTACCAGGGCAAGCTGGAGTTCATCAAAGCGGCCGGTTTTGTGATAGGCCGTACCTCAATTCTCTTTGTGACTTTTCCAACCATTTTGAATATCAACCCTGGATACTTAATTACTATATTGATATTGATTTTATAGATGCATAATTGTCATTGTGTTGTAGTGCTGGGTTGATACTAAATTTTTGATTTCGGTACAGTGCCCATTTCCGCAATAGCAATATTAAATGTATAACTCAATGCAAAAAAGATAGTGGGTAGAACATTGAATATGTGTTGTAGATTTGCATTTTATGTCAGTGGAGATATTCCTAAAATAATAAATTCACATATATGAAATTTAATTGATTTCAAGCTGGATAAGAATAACGGAAAAAGCAACTGTTTATTAATGCTATATAAAATTAATGAAATGCATTTCAATTTTCAAATAAATCTCAAAAATTTCCACAAAATTAAAATATTATACTGTTATTGAGCATTTAATTAATTTATTTTTATTAATATTGCTGACTTCTTTATTTCAGAGTGTGTAATTTTTTTTTCCCTCCGGTCTTTTCCTCAGTATCTGAATGCCTGTGTAAACTGAGATGTCTTCTATAAAATATTGAGTCACATTATTAGTAATGATGAATCATTTTTAAATTCTGTAATCAATGTTTTGCTTTTTCAAATCATGCATTTATGTTTTTTTCCCCACTCTTAAGCATTAAATCTGTTTTCACACTTAACATCACTCTGCCTGAATAGAAGCACATTTTCATCAGATACCAAAGTGTGCAAAATATTGCAAAATATACAGAAAAACGTTGGGGTTGGTTTATTTACTTCTTCATTAAACTTGCAGGGAAATGTATGAAACTTCTGAACGTAACCTTTCCTCATCTGTAGTTTGACCCAGATAGTTAATTATGATGGAGAATTCTCCTCAACGCTGAGGGCAGTCACAAGGTCAAATGAACGATCCATTTCTATCCTTTTTCTTCCAGATGTTTGGAGTTCAGTGATAATGGCAACAATCACAGGAGATTCAGTGTCATTAACCTCTTATTCCATCACCATTAACCCTCCAGTGGAAGAAAAAAACTTAACCAAACACATCAGTGAGACACATAATCTGTCTATATTGCTGTCAGTTCCTAATGTCTTATTTTTGGGTCACGCAGATGTGCTGTTTCATTGTGTGTGTGTGTGTGTGTGTTTGTGTGTGTGTGTGTGTGTAAGAATATTGTCAACACTGATAGCTCTATTTCTAAACCTAGTGAGCTGCCTTGCTGTATACGGGCTACATAAGTAACTCCATCCTAAGGAAAAATGTGCGACCTTTTGCGTGGCTGATTTGGAATGTTCTTCCACATGGATAAATAGGAGATGCAAGAACGATTCTCTAAAAAGAATAAATATACACAGCGTGTTGAATAAAATGGTCTTATTGTTTAAAAAACACATGCAATGTTATTAAAATGGTGTGAATGGTGGATATTAAAATATAGACAGCAAGGCTACTACCAAGATTAAGGTCCAGTAACGTAGCAAGGACATCAGTAAAACAGTCCATGTGACATAAGGGGTTCAATTGTAATTTTACGAAGCTACGAGAATACTTTTTGTGCCCAAAGAAAATGTGCACAAAATGTGTACCGATGTCCTTGCTACATTTCTGGACCTTGATCATGGTAGTAACCTTGCTGTCTATTTAATATTGTGAAATAACAATGTAAAAAATAACTCTATTTTAATATATTTTAGAATGTAAATTATTCTTGTTTCAGCCAAATTTTCAGCATCATTACTCCAATCCTCATTATCATGTGATCCTTCAGAAATCATTCTAATATGCTAATTTGATGCTCAAGAAACATTTCTTATTGTTATCAATGTTGAAAACAGTTGTGCTGCTTAAAAGTTTTGTGGAAACCTTGATACTTTTTTTTTTTTTTGGATTCTTCAATGAATAGAACATTTAGAAGAACAGCATTTATTTGAAATAGAAATGTTTTGTAAAAATGTGAGTCTTTACTGTCAGTTTTGACCAATTTAATGCATACTTGCTGAATAAAAGTATTAATTTCTTTCCAAAAACAAATTTGTACTGATCCAAACTTTTGAATGGTAGTGTATACGTTTTAAATAGAGTAGGTACTATTTAAAACTTTTTTCTTTTCGATATTGAGTGACTGAATATTATAATTTATCCAGCTAAAGAAGAAATCGTAGATTAATTTAACTGAGCTCATACAATGCATTCTGGTGAAGAATACATGCAATTCTGTCTGAGAGCCCGTCAAAAAAGAGGCAGCCTGGGACGCCTTAAAATGCTAACTAGAATTTGGAAGAGCAGTGTGCGTTGATGGCATCTCTTCTGCTCTATTTTCTGCTTCCTTACTGCATCATTAGCTCATCTCTTTGTCCTTCATCTGTTCCACATGTCTGGTTGTTGGTCTTCAGTAGCTCAGCATGTCAACGCATCACGGTCAGCAGGATTAACTGGTTCCTCCCATTCGGACACACCAAGAATATGACATTTGCCATTCCTGTATGCTATCCGGATCAATTCACGACAGCTAACAAGAAAAAAAAACAAAAAAACACACACGCGTAGTATAATACACTTCATTATCAAGCGCTCTGCGAAAGTGTCTTTTTACCTCATGTCACGGTCACAGGACTCTTTTTTTTTTTTTTTTTTCAAAACCTGTAGCCAGTGGTCAAAGTAACCGTTTGCTCACTAGGCAGCGGAGCACTTAGTGCTTTTCAAAAGCCACTGCCTTACGCTGCTGCTTCTGCTTGGGTCGAGGAAAGAGGGAATTTCATGGGTCATTAGCATGGTTCATAACCACGCCTAACACTAAGGACTTTTCAAGATGTGATCTCGGTGGGCCTGCATTTGATGGTCTAAAAAGAAAGAGCATTTGGGGCCTCGCCTGGATGTGGGGGGAAATTTCAGGGCGCTGAACTGCCTGCCTGGAGGGAGACCAAGAGTCGAGCGGTGACTCACGGTGCGCTGAGTGATCTAAACGTCCAGAGGACTGGAAAGGTGAGAGGTCTTTCGAACCGAAAGGAGTTGATCTTTCGGTAACCTCTCGGTGACATCTGAAGATCCGAAACTTCAGCTACAAGACCCGAGAGTTTGCGCCCAGAGAGTGGACGCGTTTGATGCCCTCGGAAGAGTGTTAGGCTCAACCTGGTTTGATCCCTTCCAGTCTCCCTTTCTAAGTGCTAGTATGTGCTGGCCGAGGCCGTTTTAATCTGTCTGCAGAATGGGCAATTAGGAAATCCTCGGAAGCACCGGGCCACTGAGCCCTTTATTGAGGAGCTCACTCCACACACACAGGGATTAAATCGGCAGAGAGAGACTCCACTGCAAGGGTCTTTTCTGCCACATTAGCTTTTACAAAAGGGATTTCGAAGGTCTAGGAACAGCAGCCCCCTCCTTCGCTCCTTCCTCCATCAGAGGTCGGCCGCAGCAATTAACCGGAGTTCCCATAGAAGGTGTGTTCGTGGGGCCGGTCAGTACGAGGGCCCCCGCGTCTCCTGCACTACGCCCATCGGAGCTATAATTAAAGTTGAGACAACTCTCAGGACCGCAGAGATGATGGGGGGCTAAAGGCGCTTTGTTCAAGGCCTTTTCGAAGGAAATCAAGCCTTGTTAGTTGAACCAGTCTGCATGACTGATCAGCTTCAACAGACTACGGGTTCGAGATGGGCTTTGTGTGCCGGAGAAGGGGGTGGCATCAATAAAATGCATTGAGTACTACTTGGACAACTTCAAAAGCCAGTGGCTCAAACCGGCCTGCATCTAAGCTGACGGATATAGAAGACTAGAATTTTCGATTGTTATTTAAATGACACTTGAATAGAGTCTGTTTGCCTTGAAAAAGGCAACTGTGCTTTAAGACATCATGGCACCTGAAAAAGGCTAATGTGTATTTACTGGTCAGTTCAGGACGGAGGTATTGCTGTACTACAGGCTGTTTTTCAATATGTTTACTGTGTCGGAAATGAAAAGAGACATATTTTATACATTAGACAAACTTTATTAAATCCGGAGGCACTCAAGGGAACATAGCAGAAGGATTATTGCTCTTTTACAAGCGACTAGTTTTGTATTACAATATATTGCCTCTTTAGCCACTCTGAAACTCATTCCTGGCTTTCCCGGTGTTTGCACTATGCAGAATGCTGGCCTCTGCAGTACAGGCTTGGGTCGCGGTGGCACAGAGCACCAGGCTTGTTAATGCTGCCCTTAATCCCTGCCTCTCAGGAGGCTCTTTACCCAACACCCACTCTCTTCTCCGCTCAAGAGCCCTGGACAGTGGGCAACACTTTCACTGTGGAATGGCCTCGGGGTATCATCCCGGTCACAATCACATCACCGCACTGAGTTATGGCACAACTGTTAAACACCGGCTTTTGCTCGTCTGATATCTGACAGAAAACTCCAGACACTTGTGAGAGTTAGAAAACACTCTGGAGTTTTACTGGTATTACTCTGTGGTTGGCAGAGTTTTTAATGACCGATGCAGAGAACTGGAGAGCAGGGTGACTGATGGCCTTGTTGTGCCTGCACAACGAATTTGGAACAAAAACTTCGCAAAACAAATTGAACGCTTGTCTATTTGTGTCCCGCCCCTTGGATGTTTATTTATTAAATATTCTGGTTTGATTATGTGGCCAGCAGTGTTGGGAAGTAACTAGTTACATGTAACAGAATTACGTCATTTAATTACAAAACAAGTGTAATTTCTAACAGTTAATTAAATTACAGTTACTTATGAAAATGTTAACTATTACAAAGGGGGTTACATCTGATTTTTTCGCCCACCCACCCACATATACATTTAATTGATTTCTTTCATAAATTTCATTGACTGCTCTAAAATATGAGACACCAATGTTTCAGAAGTTTAGGACACATACTTATTCAACAACTGTTTTATTTCCTATTTGGGTTTATGTATATGCTTTATTTTTTTAAGATTCACTTTTTCTTTGTTAGATGCCAGTGTTTCCTGTCATTGTCCTTGTTATGATTTTAAATCTGTATTAAGCTTCAGAAAGATCTCAAAGTAAAAAGAGGTGCTAAAGTCTGATTTTGTGGTGTCTGTACTTTAAAATTAAATGATTATAATCTCAATTCAAGTGTTGAGTACTGCTGTAAGGTTAACCCTGCCTGGTTTAAATGTTTGAAAATGGTTAGCAGTTAAAAGCATAAGAAATTTAGAAAAAGTAATCAGATGCAATCAGTTGCATGACGTTAATAAAGTAATTGAAATAGTTACACTACTTATTACTTTTTAAATAGGGTAATTTATAATCTGTAACCTATTACATTTCCAAAGTACCCTTCCCAACACTGGTGGCAGGTGAATATTCAGTATTCTTAGCTTTGTTTAACATGTTTTGCGTAGTTTTTCTCCACCAAAAGCAGACTAGAAGTTTTGACAGGAATTTTGGTCCTGTATAGAAATGTTCTATTCTGTTGCCTCTTCATCATCTAAAATCATTATACAGCTTTTTGTTCAGATTGGTGGACAAAAATCCCCTTGAGCCATCTGTGCGAGGGAAACTTTTTGTATGTTGTGAACTTTTGACTACAGTTCGGACCTGAACACACAAAACGAATGCTTTGATTATTGGTTACTTAGACAAAAACTCATATCTGGGAACACGGTGACCCTTCCGCAAACTCCATGTTATGATATTACCGCACTCCAGAAAAAGACTCCTCTCTAATGAAAAACAAACAACGCTCTCTTTATTGTCTTTTGCAGGCCTGTGATTTGATATACATTGTTTAATTTCTGTCGAGTAATATAGTATGTACTCATGAAATGGAAGCATTTTTAGAACCCGAAGACTGTTCATTATGGATGACTTCAGATCGCTGCATGTAGCCTTTTCATAAATCATTTAAAACCAAAGAATAACTGTTGTTCATATCTTTCCCTACCCGCAGGGAATGAGACCTAGTTACACACGGGTTCGAGCTATTTGGATCCGAGTAGAAAGAAATGGAATGAATTATGCGGTGCATTTATGTAATGGCACTTTTAAAGACACGATTTCCTGATCAAAAAGAGCCGGTTCGACACAGCCTACGGCCTCCCGGTACATTAAAACCATTACACTGTCAGATACGGAACCACATGCCAGTGATTGATAAGTGTTGCTTACAGTAAACACGTGTATGTACAATGTATCATTCAAACGGGGCCCCACATCCTTCAAGCTCTTTTCGGTGGAGGAGGGTGTTGGGAATCTGAAACATGATATTACAGCTCAGAGCTTTCCGTCACTCTGTGCTTACCCTTGGCCAGAAATCATTCAGGACTTTGCTGGTGTGAATTCCCACCACTGTAACCCAAGGCTAGCACTGAATTCGTCGACATGCAGGTAGCCATCAGCCCCGGACCACGTTTACTCTCTTTTGGGGGTTTCTCTGTTGCTCACAGTAGCACTTGGAGGGAATCTTCATTACAAAAAAAGAACAGATTGCTTATTGAGGGCAAATGGGGGTAAAAAAGAAAAAAGCAAACCAAAAAAAATAAAAATCTGCACCTTTCTCCTGCATTAGGTCAGAACTCCCATATACCAATTTTGGCCTCTGTGGTACCCATCTCTGATAGCCCATATCCTGGCAGAGAACATACTTTCTTATGTATCACGGCCTGCTGTGGGTATTTTCTCAGGAAAATCACAGCTGTGTGCGGGACTGGATGTGTGCATGTGTAAGAACGTGTAATGTGTGTGTTTTTCAAGACGTCAGTTATTTAAAGACACATGCGCTGACTGATATCAATCAGTTTCTGATATTGAGGTTTCAGTGAATCAAGTTCTAAAGTGGTAAGATGAATGCTTAAATTTTTTTAAGGTTTTTCAAAGCACTTGTGGTTTAAATGCTGTTTAACAAACGCATTAACCTAATTTGACCTTTTCATATGTTAAAAATTCCCCATTTATAATGTACAAAATAGTTTTGTTTTTTTTTTTCAAAATATTTGCTACGGATACAAGAATTCAGATGCAACAAAATATGAAATGTTAAGTGTTTTCATGTGTTTGTAGAGATGCATTGTTTCAATTTTTGTGTGTTGTAAAATTTGGCTGGGTGTCTTAATAGTCAATAAACTGATTGATTCGCATTGAGTTTCCTCATGAAAAATGGTTTTAGCATCAAGTTTAATATCAACCCTCTGCTTTATTGAACACTGTACAGAATGAGAATATTTTCTGTTTGTTGTAAGTCATTAACTAGAAAGCCCATCTTGACTGGCCTATCAGACACATGACCTCGTACACAGTAAATGCATAATCGCCGCTTAATACTACCACAATCCTCTGTTTATGAAACGATTTCCTCTGCAAGAGTCCATCTCCTCTGATTTCTTTTTACCTTGGCTTAAACCCACCTAGTTCTTCCTTTCTTTTCTCCATTTTTTTGGGGCGGCCGTAGGAGCGGGGCAGAGGACGATGGTAAAGGCAGAGCAATAACAGGAGAGTTAATGGGATTATGCAAATGAGAGCGCTCTTAAAGGGCCCATTTGAAGTGTTTAATGGAGATTATGGAAATGGTTCACTGGCTTCAGCGTTTGGAGTGGAAATGAAAGGTTTTGGGAGGAGGTTTGGTGAGGAGGGTACACAAATAAATAAATAAATCCAATGGGCCTGCTTGTCAGCATTGTGGGAGGAGAAGGCAGGGTGGATTGAGGGATGATCCGACCAGGAGGAGGAGGAGATGGAGTGGAGAGAGTGAGATATTTGCTCGGCTCAAAGGTTATTATGCTCTTTTTGCGGTTTGGGGCAGAGGTTCAGTTTGCTCTCTGATTTAATGTTAATGTTACAAACTCATGAAAGTTTGGAAGCGCACTCATAGACCATTCTCCCCAAGAAGTGCGCTTCATGCTGGGGAAATTGCGGTTCTGAACTTGGAATCAATCACGAAAGTGCAGATGATGTTGGATACCCTTCTGTGAGACTGGATGTAGAATTTGTGCTTGGATCTTTAGTCATGTCCAGGAAAAAAAATCCTGAATGGAGAGTTTATAACTGAGACCTTAGAGAGGTGTTCTTTCCTCTTTAGTCCCGTCCAGCCAGATGTTTGACTAATGGCATTAAATCTGGTCCACAACGCAGCTTATTCTGCCCAAGAACTGCTATTTAGACAAGAAGAGACTTTTATTTACAGTGACCAATTGCAGTTTTTTTTATAAAGGATGCAGGTTTTTCTGAAATAGATTATAATAATAGACCTTAAAAAAAACAAAAAACATTAAAATAATGGTTCTACTCAAAAAAAAAAAACAAAGGAATTTACAGTTCTGTTCATCTAGATAGTTTGCTGCAAATTGCACTAACCTGGGCCTTGAACTTTTATAAAACCAGCCGATCAGATTACAGCTTCACTAAAAATATGGTGTAGGATTTGCTTTGATGCAATTACTCAGAAATGGCTCGTAAATTTCACAAAAAATGGCAAAGAAACGGCAAGTAACAGTGAAATTTGAAGCAGAAAGACTGAATAGCACCGTGAAATTTTTTTTTATAAAAGTTATGGTTTGCCTTTATTTTTAATGTTTTTTTAATGAAGTTTGACATGCTGGATACGAAAATCACATCACTTTTGTGTATCATTAATGTTGCTCATGAAAACTAAAACTATAGCTTATTAAAGCTATTCTGTTATTACACATGCATAGAAAATGGCATTGTACATGCATAATACTGTTAACAATTTAACATAAACAAAATGGCATTGTACATGCATAATACTGTTAACAGTTTAACATAAACAGCTACCAAAAGTGAGTCGTCCAAAATTCAGAAGTGTACGTTGGATGATTTTTGTCTTTTATGACTAGTCCCACAATGTCCCCAGAATATTGCAGAATGTTATAGAAACTTCTAGAATGTTCCCATCCTTGCAAAAAAAACAAAACAAAACAAAACAAAACAAAAAAAAAGCCAATATTTCATAAGCAATGATAGAATTTCTAAAATGTACCTGACCTAAATTTTTAATCAAAATATTGAAGCTAATTAAATAAATAGTGGAAATAAATAGTACAATCAGAATTAGCACCACAGAATCACTGAAGAACCATACATTTTTTTTCTTGCATTGTGTAGCATTTCCTTGTAGGCACACTTCAATAATATTATTTGCAACAGTATATCAAATGTGATGACGAGTCATATCGAGTGCTTGGGGTGATCTGCATGTAAAATGACGAAAGGCATATTGATAACGACGTGCATTTACTTAGTCGTTTGCTTGAGCAAACTCGATTAACAAACTGCCCTACTTTACATTGTTTTTCAATTCTGGATCAGTTTCACATGGGACCTTTGTGAATGGACAGTGATAAATGTACACGCAGCAAATGTGGAAACATAGTCGGCCCATGCGTATGCCACGTACATTTATTACTTTATAAAGTAATTGTGAAAACTCCCTGAATGTTTTATTTCCCACACAGATACGCAGGACTTGGCCTTGTTAAAGCTGTTCCTCTGTGGGGTTTTTTTCAACAAAAATGGCTTCCAATGTAAGCACCCCTGTGGCTAACATATTTTAATGCTGGAAAAGCTGACTCAGTATTTGCGTGTATTTTCTACAGAGCCTCGGCCCTGAGAGCAAATAAACCCACCTGATCTCGGTCCATTGCTCATTGAACTAAGCGAGCAGAAGCAATTGAACATGTTGCACATTTGAGACTAATTTTCCCTGCCTTTAATTAAAGGGGCTCCCACACATTGCATGGCTCGGCTGTTTGGGCTCAAGATTTAATTGCCATAAGACACTTCAATAAACTGCAAGGGCTGAAACTATTAGAATGGACACTTTTACTTTTGCTGTTTTGTGTTGGAACACATATACATTGGGCTGTTTGATAAATTCAGTTTCACAGAAATGAGGAGCACATTACAAGCTGCTAGCTGAGCTAACTCCTCATTTAGCTGAAAATTAATGTCCATGTTCAATTTACACATGCTATGTAGATATATCTCTCTTACTGTATGTTAACTGCTCACTTTAATGGCATGCAGTAACTGTATATTAGCAGAGCTGAATTTCCCTCTTCATATTTTATTAACGGCAGTGAGTGCTAATGCTTCTTTATTGCAGAATTTAATATGTATTAGCCACTTTAGCGGCCTAGCTTTTGTTTGTTTGTGGAATAAATTGTTCGTGGCCAGCACTTAAGGAAAGTTAGCAAATATATTAGCAACTCAACTCAATGTTTACATTTTAGTTTTGACTTGAAAATTAGCAAACACTCTACTACTGATCTGATCTTTCGATTAATACACGCATAAACAAATTCAGAATGATAAAAATAAATAAATTAATATTCATGAGCTAAGTCTTTTTGTGATGTCACAAGCAGTCACTACTGACCTCACCACTGTTATAAACAAACTGGCACCCATCGAACCATAGCAGTTACTCTGTTCCTATACTTGCATCGTATATCTGTCATTTCTGTCATTGTTAGCAGGAGGTAGAACGCCACATGTCCTGTGGCCGGTGACTGCCACACAGAGCAGGAGAATATCTGCAGGAAAATACCCTTGGAAAGCTATCAAGCATTTTATTATGTGTTACTGCACTGCTGGTTCCGTAATTAAAGTTTACAGCGGTGTTTAGGAGTGCATGCATATTGTAAACTTTCCGAGCAGTGATTTGGCATCACACAGGTTCAGATGTTTGGAAGCGCTGCATTTAATGTAGAAGAAAGCTCATTAGAGGGTAGTGCATGTATCTTTACTACTAGACCGGCTGAAATCTGTTCATTATTTAAGATGATGCATTATTTAAACACTCTCTGCTAGGGTGCAGTGCGATGCTGAAGAAGAAGATTTGTTTTGAGGAATGATTATCGTTCACATGAGCGGTCATTGTAAATACACTGTGTTTTTTTCTTCACAAAAATACAAATGGCCTGTTTTTGAATCTTCATTCATTTTCATGGCTGTAACATTGTTTCTTCTGTATTAATGTCTGTTTATAAAGTGTTTGGAAGTTGCAAAATGAAGTATTCGCAATTTCTTTCTTTTTCTTTGTATATATAATTTAAATTTTTATTTCATCATTTATATTATTTATAAAAATAAATAAATATTAATTTATCTATAATTTCATATATATTGTAAATTAATATTTTTTTTATTTTATATATTTTATGGTCTCTTAAAATATCTTAGTTAATTTAAGTAAAATTTTCTATTATTATTATTATTATTATTATTATTATTATCTCAAATACATAATAATAATAATAATAATAATTATTATTATTATTATTATTATTATTTGTAATGTCTGTTTATAAAGTGTTTGAAAGTTGCAAAATGGAGTATTGACAATTTCTTTATTTTTCACATTATAACCAATGTTTTTTTTTTTTTAACATTATTTTTACCATACACACACATGCAATATATACACACACACACACACACACACACACACACATACATATATTAGTGCTGTCAAACGATTAATTGTGATTAATCGCATCCAAATGTGTGTATGTATTGCAAATATTTATGTATATATAAATATATTAAATATATATTAAATATATATTTTGAAAATTTACATGTATATACTTATATTCATATAATTTATATCATATATAAATATATTTAATATATAAGCGTAACATATTTTTCTTAAATATATACATGCATGTGTGTGTATACATAATAAATGTACACAGTACACACACATATATAAACAAAACTTTTTGGATGCGATTAATTGTTTGACAGCACTAATGTATATGTATATATATATATATATATATATATATATATATATATATATATATATATATATATTTTTATAGATGTATATAGTATAGATAAATTAATATTTTTTTATTTTATAGTTCTTAAGATCTCTTAAAATATGTTAGTTAAGGCTGTAAAATTTTAAATAAAAATAATTAAGGATTTATATTACCGTAAAGAATATTTAAAACCTTTTTTCAAAGTGTGAGGGACATCTAGAATTACTTTTACTTGGTTACAAAATAAAAATATAAAAGTTTTATCAAGAAACCAATATGATTATAAAGATTTTTCCTTTTCTTTATCATGGTACTCCTATTTGTCATTGACCTGATTCATTTTCTCCTTCCTTTTTTTTTAACGCCAATGCTTGTCATGGATTTCGAACCCGTTACATCACCTTTGATGTGTAGTAGTGTAAGAAACAGCCTGTGCTTTTAGAATAACAGTAACCTGTCATCCAGCCTCACGGCCCGTCCTCCCCGGGCCTGTCCACATCCTCCTGTGCCACACTCACAGAATTAACACTCAAAGCTGGTGGAGAATCTGAATCAGGGGTCCGACAAAATGAGGGACGGCAGCATGCCCGGCAGTTCAGGCTCAAAGAGGAGCTGTGTTGAAAATTTAAAACAGCCCCGGACATGTTATTCTGTCAGCAGCACTTCAAAGTCACCGCTGGTTTAAAAGCAGGAAGAGCGAATCAAATTGACTTTGTGAAGTTCTCAGTACATAAAATCCACTCTTCCCGTCCCAGAGCCTGCGGTTCGAACGGAATCCGAGAGGGCCTCGGTGCTGCTACCTATGCCTTTCCTTCACTTGTCACACCAGATTGATAGCATTAAAAAATGAAGCATATAGAATAACTGAACGTCAATGCTAACTGTCTCTCCTGTCAGTCTTTTCCAGGATAAATTGCGGTAGTTGAAAGACGCGAGCCGCCTTTTGGATAACCCCTCGCGCCCGGCTCTCCGTCAGCTCCTTGGGCTCCTCTGGACGGCTTTGTCTTGGAAATACCAATCAGGGGTCCACATCAGAAAGCTTCGCTCCTGGTCCCGTTACTTAACTTTCATTCCCTGAAATTGATATCGAGTGATGAGATGGATGAATCGCCCTCTGGGACGTGGGGTCCGCGGCCCCTCCCGGACTGTGGTCTGGACAAATGAGTAAGATTTGAGAGATGGAAAGGTATCTTAGCGCTAATGTGGTTCTATTCCAGAATGCTCTGAATATATATCCCAGCCAACTCTATTATGGTATCATCAAAGAAAAATAATGACCTCCACGTTACCGACCGAAATTGAAAATCTCTCTCATCTTCGTCATCACTTAAACCGCTCGGTTTCACGCCGAACCATCAGGCTTTTCTTAAATGATGTGCCTTAGATGGTTTTCAACAGAAATCTGGGCCATTTGTATTCAGGCTTTGACTTGGACAGCTCTTGTTTTGCAATGATGGATGCAAAACCGTTCCCGTCCCCGCAGGCTTCCTGCGCGCCTCGTCCTCGGGGCCGATTTCCTTTGAGAGCGGGAGCCACGTGAGCACTTGGGTGGTGGATGGACACTCCAGTCCTTTCCTGTTTGGCGTCTGTCTCTTCCCTTCAACCTGTTGAGACACACAGAGCCTGCAGCCGTTCCATTTAAACAGCAGCCTCTCCTTCTCCTCTCTGCTCCAACTTTCATGTTAACAAGTGCTCCCAGGTGGGTGTTGCCATGGCGATTTCCCCATGGCTGCCTTGAAGACGGGATCAGGGCGGAACGGGGAGCAGGTTTGCTGTAGACAGCTTTTGCCCTCTCCCATTTCCTCTCTCTGTTTTTTATGCGCTCAAAGCTAAACCTCACCTCTTAGAGCACGGCTATAAATCAGTGATTTGCGTCCATCTGCGAAGTTGCGTCACTCAACCAAATTGAATTGCGCATAAAACGCCTTCAATTTGGCCTGAAGTGCTCACTCACGGAAGTCTCCGGTTACACTGCGATGCCCGCGGATGCAAATTGAGTGATGGCGCATGAGCTTTGTTTTCATCTCAGTTGAAATGTCCATCCATCATAAATTTATTAGTCATAAATGTGCCTTACATAAATGCGCAAGCTATTCGACACATCATGTGAGCTCATTCTTCAGGAAATTGAGCATCACTTGAGCTCGATGCTGTTAAAGGTGATGTCTTTCTGCATTAAACTGTAATTTTGGATGAACTTTCTTTGCTCAGGCTTTTATTGTTCCTGCGTAGAATACCAGCATTCATGGGTGAGTGTGCAATATGAGAAAAGAAAAAAAATCTAGTCTTTGTATTTTTGTTGGTATGATATAGTTTTGAATACGATTGATAAAGTAATTTGCTCTTTCTATGACATAGAAAGATTCAGACTGTAAGAATGCAATGTGGTACAACCACCCAAAAAATTTATAAATTAACAATTAATGATTTTTAAAAAAATAAAATAAAAAAAAATTAACCTTAAAAGGTTTATAGATCTTTTTCTACACACACATGTAACTTATATATGCATATTTATGTGCAAATCTAGTTTTTTAGTAAATCTTTTTTTAGTAAATCTTGTATACGCGTGTATGTATATATGTTTGTGTGTATATATGTATGTGTGTGTGTACGTACTATCCATACACATACATTATTTTTTTTTTTTATATCATGAATTCAATTAATATACAATATACAAAAAAAAATATATATATATATATTACACACATACAAATTGATATGGATATAAATCTTTATTTATTTATTTTTATTAATATAAAAAGTTGATGTTTCTGGTCTGGACTGGTGCATGCTGGGTAGGTTGTTGTTTATTTTATTTTATTTTATTTTATTTTATTTTTTTTATTATTATTATTATTATTTTTTTTTTTTGGATGACCAGTGGACTCTAGCTTGTTAAGATGTCAAAAAGTTAAGATGTTTGTCAAAAAGTTTAGTGGAACACCATGCTGGTAACCAGTAATGCTGGTCTTTCTTGCTGGGGTGGTCATGGTAGCTATAGTTAATCTTTTCAGGTTGATTTTCTATTTCAAACTAGCCTAAAATGTCACACCGATAAGTTGGCAATCAGCTAGCGACAAGCTTCAGGACAAGAACATCTTCCCTTGTTTTTCTTGCAGAAGTGACTGTGTCCTTCCTGAGTCTGAGATGAGATAGATATGGTATAAAAGGATACAGAGTCTTCTCTCATAGGGGTTCAGCATTCAGACATCTTCCTGGGGCAAATATTGATGTATCTACACAGGTCAGGATTACAGGATTACACTTGCTTCTCCATACACTGTAGTTCCCTTTAAAGCGCTCATCCTCAGTCCACTCATACTAGAGTGTGCTTACTTTCTCGGAGGAGGACTTTGAACATCTACAGCATGTTCTGTAACCTTTCTTAGCCCAAACCACAAAGTAATTCACATGATACAGAGGGTTTAGGCACTGCAGGGCCACCTTTGCCCTCTACGGGCGAGTGGAAGCGTGTCACATGAGATTGGATCCAGAACAAAATAAGTTATCTGCACAGTGTGATAACTCAGGGAGAAAGAGAGATTTTAACCCTGATTACAGTTTCTTTATATCATAGTTTCAGTGCTTGAATTGAAGACTGTCCCAAAAAGCACCATCAGGTGAACATACAAAACTGTTTGTTTGGGGGTCAGTTTTTTTTTTTTAATAGGCCTATTTTTATTCAGCAAGGATGCATTAAATTGATCAAAAGCCTTTATAATGTTACAAAATATTCCTGCTTCAAATTAAAGTTGTTCTTTTGAGCTTCCTGTTCATCAAAGAATCCTAAAAAAATAACCATGGTTTCCACAAAAATATTAAACAGCACTGAACCATTTTCAACTTTGATAATAATAAGAAATGTTACTGTAGCTGAAGGATCATGTGAGACTGAAGACTGGAGTAATGATTCTGAAAACTAAAAAACAGAATCAATTACATTTTGAAGTATATTAAAACAGAAAATTTATATATAATAACCTATACAGTATTTCACAAAATTGCTGTTTTTTTTTTTTTTTTTTACTGTATTTTTGGCCAAATAAATACAGCCTTGGTGAGCATAAGAGAACACATAAAAAAACATTTTAAAAAATATCTCACTGACCACAATCTTTTGAACAGTAGCGTAGATAGATAGGTTTGTTTATTTAAATAAATAAATTAATTAATAAATAACAGTTTCCCCTGGTGTTTTAAAGGGACATGTAGCTTGACAACAAACTACATAAATTGCTATGAACACTAAGTATTTAATTAACAGAATTCACTGTCTTCTGACTTCTAATAAATAAAACTAATTTATTTGATGATTGATTAATAAATTTAAGTGATTCTTATTGTATTTTTCAGTTTATTGTATAATTTCAGTTTTGTGTGTATTTGTGAATTTTGCCATCTATTCCTATCTTTTAATTTGTGATTTCTCTAGAATTTATTGAATAATTGTACTATTCATATGTATTTTGACCAATTTTGACTTTTATTATTGTCCTTGTTAATTGCTCATTTTAATTGCTGCAGTTTGCAGTTTACCAAGTAAAAATTGATAAATGGAACCAGCTGACTGACAATAACCCATCTACTAATTTGGCACAGAATTTGTCAGCAATTTTATTGTCGACCATTTTTAACATTAGCTATTCAGCGTTGTTGTTGCTAATGTGGTGATGACGTTATCCTGACTCCAGGTTTTAGCAATCACTTGTTCAAGACCAGGGGCTGGTTGCATAACCTTAGTCTGATTGACTAACTATGTTGTAGTAGGTATTCAAGAGGTAATCAATTGTACTTTTTGGATTCAAATGACATCAGTTATGTAACTGACTTGAAAAAGTTATGTCAGGTCTTAAAGAAAAACATAAGGTGACTTACATTTTATATAACCAGCTACAGCTTAAAAAAGCCAGTGTGGAGCCAAACATGTGGAATTGGGCCAAACTGGACACCAAGAGGAGCAATGTGGCAGCAAACCTGAATAAAAACATAAAGCTATAAATCCTAGCGGAATACAGCATTGAGTAAGATACAATGAGCCGTTCAGCTCTTCACGACCGACAAAGCCGTCAGTAGACCTGATGGGATCGTAACGCATTAGATCATCGTGTTTAGCGTTTCTAGAGCTGAACTCGAGGAAGTGGCATATCGGAGCTGATGAACTGGAATGAATTTGCTCTTGTGGATTTGTGTTAGTTTGATCGCTGTCAAAAGCGGAGATATTTTAATCAATTTCTCTTCATCCTCTCCCCTTGATTTTCTCCTTCACACCGTCTGCTACAAGAAATGTCTCTTTCTAAGAAACATTAATGTACAGCTGAGATGTCCTGCCCTCTGCCGAAGCTCTGTCAGACCTGTGTGTCTCTGTTCGCCCCCGAGGGCAGGCCGGAATGTCTTACTGTGCGGAAAAGTGTTTTTTTTAGGGATAGCGATCGGGGAAGCGGTCGGAGTGGCCTCCTCTGTCATTCACGGCACAGGATGATGCGTATCCTGAGGGCCATTTCAAATGGCTCCTCTCGTCTCCTCCTTCCTCTCGTTGGGAGGGAGCTGTAGTATTTGGGCGGAGTTGGAAGGCCTGCTGGCCAAGGAAATAGTTTTTATTCAATGCATACATAATCAGGCACCCCATCTGAGCGTTCACCTTTCTCTGTCCCGTACACACACATTACCGAAGAGCGGTTCTGCTCCGAGGCCGACGCACATTATACACTCACTTACACTAACACAATACGCGGCTGGAAACGCGCACACAGAGTTTTATTTTTTGTTCTCTCTCTGTCTGTACTCCAGCTGCTTGATCACACACATTTGGGGGCGCCACATATATCATGCGTGCCCACACAAACACACAGACACGTAAAGTTTTCACAGGCGGCAGCGCTGGTTGGACTCTGCTTTTATTAATGGGCCAGATTCCCAATACACTTTGTGTACACCCAGAATGCTTTGTTTCCTCCAAGGAAGACGATGGATTAGTTCGAAACTGATGGTAGCCGCCTTGCTGTCTAGTGAGCCAAAGACTTATAGAGACTTATAGGTTCACTCTCATGCTGTTCCGAATCTGTATGAGTTTCTTTCTTCTGCTGAACACAATAGAAGATATTTTGAAGAATGTGTGTAACCAAACAGTGTTTTTTTTTCTATGGAAGTGAATGGGGGCCATCAACTGCTTGGTTACTAACGTTCTTCAAAATATCTTCTTTTAAGTTCAACAGAAGATAATTCAACAGATATTTGAAGCCTTTTTTAAAATAATGATTGAGATGTGTATACTCACATTTTTTTTTTTTTTTCATCAAGGTCACAGTGAAATCAAAGAAGTGGTTTCTGAGTGAGTCAGACTTGGTTTTATCCATTGGTTGTGGATTGGATGGAGGCAGATCTGAATGCAAGCTTGTGGGAAAGTGACAGGATTTCTGCCCATGAAATGATTGGAGAAATCCGGTGAACATCACCAGAGAGAAGTCTGTCATTTCACCAAGAGTGTATATTTTAATTAAGAATTGAGGCAAAAAAATCAAATGGGTGCATGAGATGAATTGTTCATAATATGATCAATATCGTATACTAGAGACAAAATAAACAGGGTGAGTTTTCATTTCATGTCAACTTTAAATTGAAACTTCTTGAAAATGGTATAAGAAAGAAACCATGTTCGATTTGGACATGCCTTGATTCCCAGCTATGACATTTTCCTGGTTTCGGACATATTCGTCATGACGACGAGATTTTTACCCCGATGTGGGTATATCTTGTGGATCAAATCGCTGGCTCGACTTCAGATTTTGTAATAAAAACTTAAGGTAAGACATTGCAGGTAAGTTTTGAGATTTTGGGCTATCTGGAATTTCACAATGTGTTGTTTCAAACTGTAGCTGAATGTAATTTCTACTTCAGCAGCACTTACACCAAACAGTTTTATTCTTATCCACATTCTGAAGGTTTTTACAGATGGATTTGCTCATATGTAATTCACTTGATTTTATAAACATTTTATTTTTTTATTTATACTTTTTTTTTCTGGCTGTATTTTCAGATTTAATAAAAATAAATATTTAAAATCCCCTCTGTAAAAAAAAAAAAAAAAAAAAAAAACCCTTCAACTCTAATACGTCAATATATATAACTGAAATGAAACAAGAATCTTGAACCTGGTATAAGCCAGGTTTTTTGTTCTGGAAATGTATGCAAATTAGTGCATGTTTAATTAGGCATACCTCATTTGCATATTTAAATATAACATCACAGAAAACATGTAATACAAAAAATTCAGCTTGGGAAGTTATTTTACTCTATTCACCTGGAGTGTCTTAGCTTAAATTTTGACTGACAAAATTTCCTTTCAAAGTTCGACTTTAAAGTTCGATGAATTTTCTGCTTGCTTTTTTTTTTTTTTTTTGCCTCTATCCCCCATGCATTCATTTT
This sequence comes from Spinibarbus caldwelli, assembly GCA_039654775.1. Taxonomy (NCBI): domain Eukaryota; kingdom Metazoa; phylum Chordata; class Actinopteri; order Cypriniformes; family Cyprinidae; genus Spinibarbus; species Spinibarbus caldwelli. The sequence continues at coordinate 5,321,365 of CM077254.1, forward strand.
TTAAAGAGGGAGGCTCTGATATAATCTGGGGAGCTGAGCATGTGGGATACTGCTGTGATTTAGGTCAGTTGTTTCGTTTGTTTTTATGGGCCGTTTGTAGCTCCCAAATGAAATGGTCTTGGAGAAATGATATGATGAACACGGCCCGCAGAGAAGCCAGACAAATGCGCTCTCCTGAAGCTGCCAGATACAGAACAAGAGAGCGAGGGACGATGAGTTTGAATGAGGACACACTAAAAAAAGGAAGTCATCCTAGTTTTGGAGGTCCTGTTCAGTCTGCGTGCTGTCACACTCCAGACAGCCCTGGTGCTCGAGACCCTCCGGAGAGAGACGCTCCGCCCCCTCCCCCCAAAACCGGCTCTCCTTGTGGGCCGCCTTTACCCCTCGCCCTGTGTCTCGACTCTGTGTAAGGTGGTACAATTTGGGGCTTTCAGCTCACATGCTTTAATTCTTAAAGACAGGCCTCTATAAATTATTCATGCTTCCTTCGCCAGCTTTCTTTCTGCATATGGTGCTGGAGTATTACTGATGTGTGTGTGTGCGTGTGTTTGTGTTTGGAGTGTGGGGAAAGATGGGCCACAAAGGCAAAGCTAACGAATGCTGGGGCCATAGCGAGCTTCCTGTTTAGCATTGTAGACACACCTTCAGAGGACCGGGTGACTCTTTTGCTCCCTCTTCCTTTGTGTGTACATTTATAGCTAAGGGACTGGTTCCTTCGCCAAAATAACTATATCATTTCAGCAATTGCCAGGCCTCTGCTAGCAAGAGTAAGAGAACATGGGGAGGAAGGTTTTGACTTTGGTTTAATTTTACGCCTCACTAGGGCTTCCTTGCTCTGAAACAAAATGGAAGGACGAGGTTGGCTAGTTTACGGCGCAGGTCTGGATTTGATTTGTGCATTATTAGCGGTTCTCTCTTCTTTTATCTTTCTTAATATTCATGGTATATGTGTGTCCACAAAGTGATTATTATTGATATTCATGGATGAGGAATTCTTCTCCATTTTAGAGACACTTCTTGTTTTGGTGCAGTTAGTTTAGAGATCCAAAATTGTTTTGTCTGTCTGTCTGTCTGTCTGTGTCTGTCTGACTGTCTGTCTAGATTTAGGTTTATACATATTCATAGATAGGCTGAAGAGCCCTAAATTCTCTGACCAATACCAATTGTGGTATGGATACACTCACACAGCTGGGTACGCTTCAGAAAAAAAAAAAAATGCTGAATCATTTATGAATTTTTTAATGCTTTTTTTTCTGCAGAGATGCAGGATCAAAGAATAGCAGTACTACAGCCCTCTGCTGACTTTAACATGTGCTTAGAATGTCAACCACTGCTCTTGGATTTCTAAATACAGCTTCTAGGTCTAAGCTATATTATAGATAGATAGATAGATAGATAGATAGATAGATAGATAGATAGATAGATAGATAGATAGATAGATAGTTGGATAGATGGAAAGATAGATGGAAAGATAGACATTAAAATACTTTTTTTATATAAATAAATACATTCGATAATTAATAATACCTTAAATAGATTTTTAAAAATCATTTAAATAAATAAACATACCTTAAATAAAAAATGTAAAATTATTTAAATTATTTAAATTATTTAAGATGTGTTAATATACTAGCTATACATTTAAAAATATGTTTATTAGTTACATTTTATAAATTTAATTATTTTGTATTTAATTTAAAATTTATTATTTAATTATTTAAGGTAGATATTAAAATACCTTAATAAAAGAAATTAATTAAATAATAAATAAATAAATAATTTAACATATCTTAAAAATATTTATTTAATGTATGTTAATATTAAGTAAACATCTTTTGTTAACTATTTTATTTAATTTCCATTTATGTAGATTTATTTACATAAGTTTTCATAACTTTACATAAAATTTCATAAATTATTTATTTACTTTTTTGATGCTGCAAGGTTGCTAAGACAATATGTGTCTTCGCTTGACTTTTTTCCCCCCCCATAAAACATCTCTACCATCTTTTTTTTTTTAATGTATGCTTCCGATTCCTTTACTCAGGACTAACTTGAGAAGTGACGTCAAAGATAGAAGATAGGGGATGAAAATCCATTTGATACTTTTAAGAGCCCTTCAAAATTGTTGCTATAAAAATATCTACAACATAATACTTCATGTTGCTTGAAAAAAAATAAAATACATGTCCATCAATGGAGAAATGCTTTTTGCCCACATAATGGTGTAGTTATGGCATCTACCAGCAGGTGCTATGTGGGTGATCAATAAGCAACGAGGGAGCTGACTTTCTTATAGAAGGAGTTTGCCGATAGTTAGTATGGGTCTCTCTAAAAATGCCATCTTAGGCAGTGTGTCACTATAGAGTTGGAGTTGAGTTACAAAATGGAGAGAGTCTGAAGCTGGCGCTTGGGTAAAGCTAATTTTTGGTGGGATGCTGGGCAGCGGCTGGCAGAGAAACTTAGTGATTAGAAGTGAATTCGCTCACTCTCTGGAGAATTATTAATTATAGCCGTTTAAATGTACCCAGCGCTGGCCATGTCCTGCTCTAAACACAGTGACTGAGTGTTGTTACAGAGAAATGAGCCTAACTTACTGCAATTACAGAGTCTAGCTGTTAGAGCCAAGAAAATGCTCAAAGAAAAAAAAAAACATTTCTCTTTTGCAGCGTTGCGAACAATGACTCACAGCTGTGACTGGAAGGCCGCTGTGAAAGAGAACGAACGCGCTCCTATTTGATAAATTCGGTTTGGTTTCTCTTGCTCTCTCCCTGGCTGAGGTCCTGAGTGGGAGTGGACTCGTGGATGGTGTGAATTTGCTTTCTGGTGCTTTGGTTGGGAAGTTCAGAGGCGTTTATGCCTTGGCACACTCGTCCAAGCGCAGTCTGTCTCGGTAATTGTGGATATAAGCGGTCAGTCATGCTTTTCCCTGCCCACCAGCTAACTGGACATACACGCCACTGGCGAGGCCAGAAATGTCCGAGTAAGTGGATCTAGCTGAAATTGGGTGGACGTCTGTTCGCTGCCTATTCTCAAATTTTTTACATTTTCCTTAAATTTGTACCCCTTTCCTTTGCCTTTACAAGATCTATCTGCTCATTCACACAGGCAGCCACGCAGGAAACTGAATAAAAAGATCTGAATTACTGATTTCCTACTTACGGTTTTACTCTTTAGTATTATTTGCACACTGGTGTGTTTTTTTTTTTTCTTTGCAAAAAATTCATGCAAGATTTTAACAATGCACTAACAATGTCAGTGTAAAAAAATGTTTAAAAGGATTTCTGAAAGTTAATAATTAAATAAAGTTTATTGTTTTACAAGGAAATACGATTTCATGCTTTCTACTTTAAAAAATCATGTTTAATTCAATGTTTCTTGGCATTTATTTGTAATTATCTGTTAAATTTATTAGCTACTGTATTTACTGTATTTGCGAAAATTGCTTCAAAGTTTTTTTTTTCAGTGCAAGAACAATGTTAAATGATAAATGTAAACACCATGTCATATTTTATGTTGAGATCTATCTATCTCTCTCTCTCTCTCTCTCTCTCTCTCTCTCTCTCTCTCTCTCTCTCTATATATATATATATATATATATATATATATATATATATATACAATTTATATTTTGTACATTTATTTTCATTTGTTTTGTAAGTTTGGTGTGTTACATTTTGACACATTTAAATATTGCCACTGTCTTTAAAATTATTTTAAAATTTTAAACCATAAACCATCAGACTAAAATCGTTCAACATTAGTTTTTTTCATGCACTTGTATGTAAACAAATAGTTTAATATGGCACTTTCATTCCGAGCAGTATTGATCTTTGTAAGGCCATTGCCACAAAATATGATTGGTTCTTTTAACTATATTTCGATACTAGAGCATTATGACTTCTTTCATTTATATAATCACCATATGCAGTCTCTGACATGACAGATCCCAAATGGTGAGTTGATATCAATGCCATGTTCTAGTCCTGAAGAGTTTTGATCTTTTCATAATATTGCTATCCAGACAAATGCATTACAAACTGAATACACCACCAACAATTCAACTGCTGTTCACACATGATGAAATCAGTGCATTTTTCTTTTCTGGGAACGTGCTTTAATTAGCATCATCACCATAATCAACCTTCCTACTCTTTCTCCTTCATTAAACGGGGTGTTTAAGTAATGGTTTTGATGACCGCTTGATTAGCAGTGTTAAATATAGTTGTTTGTATTTTCACAGAGTGCTGTTTGTTTTCTCACATGCTCTTCAGAAGGCTGTTTTTTTTGTTTGTGTATGGAGCTGTAGTTAATTTTATGTCTGGATTAATTTGTGTGGACGGAGCTTTCGATGTTTTGCGTTCTCTCACCTCGGATGACACTAATGACTCGTCCCCGTGAGCCCAGAGAGCGGCACAAGCCGCTGAGGAAGTGAGATGCACATAATTATTGCTTATTTCTGAATCGCCTGTTCCTGTTAATTTGTAAATGTGCTTCTTACAAGTAAACTTGTCAGAATGTGTTCATGTGTCCCAAACGAGAGCTTTCCATGGATTTTTTCTTACTTTCTGTGTAAACTCCAGAATTGAAATTGTAACAGTCAGTAGAAAAATGACTGACAGTTCAGGCTGTGGCTAACAAGACAGCAGTGGTTTGTCATTTTTTTTCTACTTTCCATACTGTGGCAAGTTTGTTTTAGTCAATCAAACAAGACAACATCAGTCTGTCATCATTGTCAATGTTATCATATTTGAAGGAAGTATTGAGAATAGCGGTGCACAAAAAATACTAGTCAGCAAATTAAAGTAGCCCAATATTCCTGGACACAAGAGAGAGACCAGAAATTAAAATTCTGTCATCATTTACTCACCCTCAAGTTGTTCTAAACCTGTATGAGTTTCTTTCTTCTGTTGAACACAATAGAAGATATTTTGAAGAATGTTGGTAACCGAACAGTTGCTAGTCCAAGCAGCTGTTTTTTCCATATTGTGAAAGTCAGTGGGGACCAGAAACTCATACAAGTTTGGAACAACTTGAGGGTGAGTAAATAATGAATTCTAATTTTTTTGGGTGAACCATCCCTTTAACTAGCATAGTGCATATACGTAATTCAGTCTTGGAAGAATTGGATGAGAGGTTTGAGTTTGTTTTGACATCTCTGATTACTGATTGCAGATGTCTTTGGAACTGTGAGCACTGTTCGAGACGTTGTTGAGATCTAGAGATGACACATGTGAGAGAGCTTTTTAATTATTCACAGCTTATTAATATTTGAACAACTTTTGTCTGCCAAATCAAAGTCATATGGTCCAACCACCATGCTGAAACGTAGGGAAAAAAGAGGCCCCTCGCAGACCCTAATGACTGTGTGTCAAGGTCAGAGTGTTTCTTAAATGGTTAGTTCACCCCAAAATGAAAATTGTCATTAATTTCTCTGCCATTTTAGAGAGTATCACAATACATACGCATGCTTTTCTCCTAAGTGCAAACAACGTTTATAACGCAGATTATACGTTCATGCGCACTTTCCCCCCGAACGTAAATAACACTGATTACGTCAAATACGTTCTTGGGTACTCTCCAAAATGGCGGAAAACGTAACTCGGGAGAGAAGAATGATTGAGTATATTGTTATTTTTGTTTTCTTTGCACAAAAAAAGTACTCTCGTAGCGTTGCAAAACTGAATCTGAGCCACTGATGTCACATGGACATGTACAGTGTCCATGTACAGTGCCTTGCGAAAGTATTCATACCCCTTCATTTTTTTCACATTTTGTTATGTTACTGCCTTATGATAAACTGCTTTAAATTACTTTTTTTCCACATCAATCTGCACTCCATACACCATGTTGACAAAGCAAAAACAGAATTGTCACAACTTCTTAAATTTATTAAAAATAAAAAACTTAAATAAGTACAATGCATAAGTATTCATACCCTTAACTAAATATTTAGCTGAAGCACCTTTACAGTCTCAAGTCTTTTTTTTGTTTGATGCGACAAGCTTTGCTCATCATCATTTGGCAACTGTCTGCCAATCTTCTCCTCGCCTCTTCACCTCTCAAGCTCTGTCAGGTTGAATGGGGTCAGATGCACATTTTCAAGTTTCTCCAGAAATATTTGATTGGGTTCAAGCTCAGGCTCTGGCTGGACCACTCAAAGACATTCATAGAGTTGTCTATAAGCCACTCCTTCTGTGTGCTTAGGGTCATTGTCCTGTTGGAAGGTGAACCTTCTGCCCAGTCTGAGGTTCTGAATGCTCTAGACTAGGTTTTGATTATTTCAATATTTTGGTGTATTGAGCCTGTCTCCTACTCTGATGAGTCCTTCAGTCCCTTCCGCTGAAAAACAGCCCCACAGCATGAGGCTGCTACCAGCACACTTTACTTTTGGGATGGTACTCTACAGGTGATGAGCAGTGCCTGGTTTCCTTCAAGCGTGATGTTTGGAATTGAGGTTCATCAGACCAGAGAATATAGTTTCTCAGAGTTTGAGGGTCCTTTAGGTGCTGTTTTGCTAATTCCAAGTGTTTTCATGTGTCTTCACTGAGGAGAGGATTGAGTTTGGCCACACCGACATAAAGCCCAGATCGGTGGAGTGTTGCAGTGATGTTTGTCCTTCTGTAGGTTTCTCCTATCTGCATATATGATCTTGGAGCTCAACTAGAGTGACCATCAGCTTCTTGGTCACCAGTCTAGACAAGGCCCTTCTCCATCAGTTGCTCAGTTTGGCTAGGAGGCCAGCTCTAGGAAGAGTCCTGGTTGTTTCAAACATCTTCCATTAAGGGTAACAGAGACTATATGCTTCTGTGACCCTTCAATGAAGCAGAATTTTTTTCTGAACTCTTCCCCAGATGTGTGGCTCGACGCAAACCTGTTTCTGAGCTCTACAGGCAGTTCTTTTGACCTCAGGGCTTGGTTTTTGCTCTGATATGCATTATCAGCTGTTAAACCTTTTATTAAGACGTGTGTGCCTTTCCAAATCATACCCATTCAATTGAATTTGCCACAGATTTACTTCACTCAAAGTGTAGTAACATCTACAAGCAATATGAATGCTCCTGAGCTAAATGTCAGCTGTCCCGGATAAGGGTATGAATACTTATGCAATGGAATCATTTGAGTTTTTTATTTTTTAATAAATTTGCAAAGATGTTAAAAACCAGTTTTTTTACTTTATCATTATGGTGTATGGAGTGTAGATTGATGTTGAAAAGTAATTTAAAGCAGTTTAACATAAGACAGTATCAGAACAAAACGTGAAAAAACTAAAGGGGTATGAATACTCTCGCAAGGTACCATATTTACTACGTTTCTGAGCCTTTGGAACGACATGAGGGTGAGTAATTAATGACATAATGTTCATTTTGGGGTGAACTAACCCTTTAAAATATTGGATAATTTGACCTTTTTTATGACAAAGCAAGACAAGTTCAGAGTGTAATTAGCCATGTTATGTGACACCGAGGTGTAAGGTGTAAACGTGTTTGAAATATATACGACACCAACATTAAAAGTAAGAGTACATTTTTTTACTTGATTTTTAAACATTTTCTTGTTCATTGTCCTCGACAATTTAATTGTCTCAATTTAATCTCTTTTCAATCTGACTGCCATTTATTGAGTCATTAAGGCGATCTCATTTGTAATTTTTCTTTACTCTATGGGACATATTGGACAGGACGAGGCATCTCAGACCTGATAAATGTCTTATCCGATTTTTGTTAGCACACAATGATTCATGCTCTTGGCAGCTTTATCCACTCTTCAAAAACCCCATGAGTCAGTTCCTTGTCAAAGGTGTTTGCCACATCTGACTACGCAGGGAAGAGTGCTGCATAGTGCTAATCCTATAGAAAAGCTGAAATATGATGTTGTGCGCTGATCTATGAGGATTACTGTCCTCTAATTCAGAGGTAATCCCCTAAAGTGAATTCACTAATGACATTAGCACCTTTTTTCTCTGCTGGAGGGGAAAATGGAAAAGAAAGGGCATTAAAGGACTGTGTGACCTCACATTGGATGTATTGATTGTGACATCACATCTACGGTTGGGAATCTTAAGAAGTGTACTGGTTCCAGTTCTGCCTAATGATTCTGATTTTGTTAAATATTTTAAATAAAAAATATTAATGAAAACTAATGAACTACTCACATGAAGATACGACATTTTACAACAAAACATTGCTTGCAGATCATTTTTATGACTGCATTCTGTCTGTTTTTTTTCATGTCGATTCCCTTTTTTCATTGGATTCCACCTGTTTTCCTTTTTTATGAATTAATTCTGTCTGTGTTTTCCATTTTTATGAATTCATTCTGTTTATGTTTTCCATTTTTATGACTGGATCCTTTCTGTCTTTTCCATATCTAGGCCTATTCCATTTTTATGACTGGATTCTGACAGTTTTTTTTCCCATGACGTTTCCGTTTTTATGACTGGATTCCACGTTGATTCAGTTTTTTTATTTATTTATTTATTTTTGATTGGATTTTACACATTTTCACATCAATTCCATTTTTATGAATGGAATCCACCTGTTTTTTTCCCATGTTGATTCCATTTTTATTACTGCATTCTGTCCTTGTTTTCCATTTTTATGAATTCATTCCGTCCATGCTTTCCATTTTTATGAATGCATTCTGTCCATGTTTTCCATTTTTGTGACTGCATTTTGTCCGTGTTTTCCTTTTTTATGAATTCATTCTCTCCGTGTTTTCTATTTCCGTGTTTTCAATTTTTATGACTGCATTCCGTGCTTGTTTTCCACATCAATTCCATTTTTATGACTGGATTCCGACAGTTTTTTTCCATGTCAATTCCATTTTTATGACTGAATTGGATTCCACCTGCATTTTCCATGTTGATTCCATTTCTTATTTTTCTTTTTTCTCTTGATTGGATTTCACACATTTTCCACGTTAATTCGACTTTTATGGTTGGATTCTGCTTGTTTTTTTCCCCACGTCGATTCAGTTTTTATTCCGTCAGTGTTTTCTATGTTGATTCCATTTTTGTGGCTGGATTCCACCCGTTTTCTAATGTCGATTCCATTTTTATAAATGGATTCCATCTGTGTTTTCCACGAAATGCCCTGCTATAAAAGGATTCGCTCTCAGTACTTCACCCACTTCACACCAGAACTGCTTGCGGAACCAAAAGTTATGAATTTCGCACACTTCCGGTATTTTATAGAAAACTGATTCTGGATAAGATCCGGTTCACGGTTCCCAAAAATCCCAACAGTGAAACGTAGGTAGGTGTGGGCGGAGCTTCAGAAAGAATAGAGGATCCTGATTTCAGAGTCTCAATTACAAAGCGGTGGGCTCCCTTCCAGTGTCCTTGATGAGCTCCTTATTAATAACCAAGCACATGTTCAGGTTCTGATGAATTCATGCGCACGGATCCGCGTCGCAAAAGTGAGACCCCCCACCCCAGCCCCCCCTCTTCTCTTTCATTATTGCTTTTCTTTCCCCAACCTGCTGTGTTAAGTTGCATGAGTTGGACGTCAGGCTCTCTGGCAAACACGCTTGCTCGGTCTGTCAGATGTGACGGTGGGAGAATCGGTGGGTGATTAATGAACTCGTGTCTGTTACCGAGCTCAAACCGTCTCCGTCAACTCACGGGTGGATGTGAGAGGCTGACAGCCCACGGCGGATTAGCCAGCGCTGGACTGTTTCCGTGTGGCTCTCGGTTCTGGAGCCTGAGGATTTAATCTGGACAAGAGAAACATGGCCACACGCCTCAAAAAAAAAAAAAAAAAAGTATCCTTCAGCTTGACAGGGATGGCATTTTTGGCCCACGTTCTTATGCGATACCCGCCGAACGTATTTACATGTCGTACAAAAGTGCTCAAATAGATGAGTTTGTCAGATTCAGGCCCTTGAGCTTACTTTTGTCACTGCTGATCTATGTTTAGATGTTAACAGAAACATATAGCCGCCAAAGAAACCTCAGCAGGCTTCAGGCATAATGTACAATCAGCTGGTCATTATGAATAAATCTCAACAGGCTGAATCTGGACTTGTCATGCTTGAAGGGGTTTATTCGGTCATAATGGCGGCTGAATGTAAGTAATCCTGCTATTACAAGGCTACCTGCAAAATAAATAACATAAATGGACAAAGAAATAAAATAATATTTTATCATTGCATTAACAAAGAGATGAAGCAAAGGGGTTATATATATATATATATATATATATATATATATATATATATATATATATATATATATATATATATACACACACACACACACAAAGGAGCAATGTGATTAGAGTGGACTACAAAAGCAAAAATGTAAAGAATTGAAGATTTTGAAGGTTTTATTAAAAAATGTAAAAAAAAAAAATGTTCCAGATTCATCACAATATTCTTAATGTTAGTCATTAAAGCTATATATGTATATACAATATACTGTACACATTTATATGGAATAGTAATTATACAGCTACTGAGAAAATAGTGGTTCTTATGACAGTTTTTAGTGATGATATAAATTCTAAATAACTTGATATGACATACTGAAAGCCTTTTTGGTGGTTATTTATAATTAATTGATATAAATCCAAAATTCAGGATTCAAACTTGTAATGTCCTGTGAGTCTTTTTGAATGATTCATTAAAATAATTGTCTCATGAGTCATTTTCTCATGATTTGAACTTTACTGGTTGCACTGTGTATTTGTTTTATCTCAATATAAAGACATTTTCTTGTCATTATTTTACAGTACATACAGTAGCATTTAATTGAGACTGCAAATTCAATTCACAACTTGAGTGAAATATGATTTTGTTTGTCATGCATTGGATATACACTGCTGCTAACAAGCGGTGCAGAAAACACCGGCATAACCACAATATAAACAATTACATATTTGTATTTATCAGCATCAAGGAATTTCAAATTACATTCGTGCTCTTCTGCTTTATTGTAACATTATACTCCCACGATAAATGTAAAACCATCGCAGTGTTTGACCAAAGCATGGGCACATGCACTCTAAAGTTACAGACTCTCTGTCGCCTCAAGACCTTTTCAAGGGTCGTCATAGCTGTCTCTTCACACGGCTGTTTCTCCTCAGTGTTGGCTGCAGTCGCTCTAGAGACAAAACTGAAGGGTTTTTCTTGGATTCTGTGCTGTTCCTGTGGGTGTCTCTTTAGATTAACTGTGGCTGCTGATTTTTTTTTCCCTCAGGAAGAAAATGGCAAGAAAAATGGTGTTCTTTAACCCTGGGCAGATTTTCCAGGCCTGCTAAAGTGCTCTAATAAAAGGGGCCCCTTCAGTCTCAAGCGAAGTCTGAGCGTAGTTTATGGCCGCTTGCAGATATGGATGACTAGCTGTCAGTGGCCTTGTTATAACCGCGCTTTCCAACTCCATTTTGTTTTTTAAAAAGCTGCTTGCTTGTTGTTCCATTAATAAACTCACAGGTTAAAATTGAACTCAGACAACTTTTATGTACAAGTTTCTTAGGTTGTCAAAAGTGTTTTTGTGTTTCTTCTTGAAGCTCTTTCAAAGTAGGCATCAGGACAACATGTTGAAAGTCCTTGTACAGTGAAAATAATGCAGACGTTATTTTCAATAAAAATCTGTCGAGGCAAAAGAAAGTAAGAGAATGCTTCTTAAAGTATGGAATGCCATGAAATATGCCACACAAAAAAATAAATAAATAAATAAATCAATGATGTTCAAAAGTAAAAAGAAACAAACATTGTTTTGTCTTTTGATTCGTCTCAGATTACGTCTTAAATGTCTTAAAGCGATAGTTCACTCAAATAAAGAAAAACGTCTTTATTTACACAGCCTCATGTCGGCTGCCCACTGCTCTGGGTGTGTGTTCACGGTGTGTGTGTGTGTGTGTGTTTGTTCACTATTCACTGCTGTGTGTGTGCACTTGGATGGGTTAAATGCAGAGCACCAATTTCGAGTATGGGTCACCATACTTGACAATACGTCACGACTTTTCACTTTTCACTTTTCATTCCAATTATCCATAAATTTCTTACTCCCACAGAAAGCCAAATTTTGAAGAATTATACTGGGCACAAATTGTGAAGAACTGGCTGAATTAGCATTATTTTAGTATCATTAAGGCTATTATAGTTTTATTGATATTCATAATTAGATTTTATTTTTATATTTTCTGTTTTGATGTTTTAAATTTATTTAAAGTTTTAGTAATTTAGTTGCATGTTTTTGCCATTTTTTAAAAAAAATATATTCCTGTATACAGATTTTATTCATTTTTATTTCAGTTTTAGTCATTTTAGTACATCAAGGTAAACTAAATGAAAATAGTAGTAATAGTTTTATTGTAGTAAGTTTTACTATATGTGTGTGTGTGTGTGTGTGTGTGTGTGTTTTAGTTAACGAAACCCTGTGAAGAATTACTACTGCAGCTTTTAAGTATCATAAAACACTTTTAAGTATCATAAAAGTAGCCTGTGTATGCTTTGTTCTAAGTCTTTAGGAGTCACATAGAAGCTTTTTGTGAGGATCAAAGTCAGTCACAGGATCAGTCCAATTTGTAAACAATTCATTCAGATCTGAATCAAAAATGATTCATTTGCAAAATACATATTGCTACATCTCTTCTGAATGCCTCATGAAAAAGAGACAAACAGGTTTTAAACGGTGTGACGTGAATTGTTCATATTTGAACAAATCCTTTAATCTGCTGCTTGACAAAAACTAGTTTTCGCATAAAAACAAGACGTGCCATTTTGCGATCGGTGTGAACACTGTTGAGGGATCCTGCCTGCCTTTTGACTGAACTCTGGCTTGATAAATCTCACTGGAGCAGCACCGAAGAGAAAGGCCAGCGAGTAACAAATTATTAAGCCGTGTTACTGCCGCCGATTCTCAGTGATGTGTCAGAAAAGAGGCTTTAATGAGTTTCTCCAATCAATAATCCTTTAACGAGGATAAGAACTCTCTGATGAAGTGGGATGCCGAATTCCCCTCCGCAGCATCCTTTTCCGCCTCTCACTCACCTGCTTTGTTTGTCTCAGTGGAGGCACGGTCACAGAACACAGTGCTCCCCACATCGGCAATCTGCAGTTACACAGCGCCTCTCTCCCCGCATTAGCGAGCTGCAATCACACAACGCACCCCGCATCGGCAATCTGCTGTCAATAGGCCGAAAAAGACTTTATTTGCGAGTATTGACAAATGGGATGATGAAGTCAGGATGGGTTCTCTCTCCCAACTCGGCTGGAAGTCTCATTCCATTTGAGACATCGAGAACAGACAGTGGTTGTTAAATTAATGATTCGGAAGACTGAGTTTGGGTCGAGATGGTAAGGATAGTTGAACCAAACATGAGAATTATGTCATCATTTACTTACCGTCATGTTGTTTCAAACCCGTATGCTGTTATTTGAGTCTTTTGAAGAAATACAATAGCTTTGGTGAGGAACAAGGACATTTCAAGAGATTAATAAAAGTGTGGGTTTGGAACAACATGAGGATGAGTAAATAATGACATTTTTGCGGGTAGAAATATATCTTTAAGGCTATATAGGTTGCAGTATACTATATTTTTATGTTTTTAATTTTTTTTTTTTTTTTTATGCAGAGATATTGCAAAAGCAGATTTTCCAAATTTCCATTTGGAGCCATGTCAGACACGTAGATATTTCTTATTCTCTCATCATGATCGTCACAGACACGCACATATTTTAATGCTCTTTCAATGCATTGGTCATTAATCTTGAGAACAAATGAGGTAAGTTATGAAATGTTCTCGAAAAGATAGTGGAAAGCCAGAAAAATTCACCTCAGGTTTCAAAGATGAAACTTCTGACACAGATTCTTTGTTTCATTCTTATTCACAAAGTGTAGGCACCCCTGTTGATTAATACTTCTCATGATTGATCCTCTCACAAAATGTCTGGATTGCAACAAAAGCTAGCAGAGATTTCCAAGAACAACTGACCTCTCTCTTTCTTCCTTTTAATTTCTTCCTTTGCCTTTTTCAGGCAGACTCTGTCTTAAAGCTGAAGTGTGTAATTTTTCTGTCACTACTATCACCAACTGGAATAGTGAAAGTGATGAGTGTTTTCAAACATTTCCAAATAGTTTCCATTGGCCGGGTCAACAGTTAACCCCGCCCCAAACTCACACCATTGGTTGAGTCACTGTTGCTGGTCGGGATCCTCAAACAAACCGAGCAATGTTTTGAAAACACTTCAGTGGGGTTAGTCAGATTACAGATGGTTTATTTTTTATTCTTTTTTTGACTGCATTTTAAACTGAGGTACGAGAAAGTATTGAAAAATGACGCAGTTTACTTTTATGATTTACTTATGAAAATTTTGATTTACTCACCTTAATGTCGTTCTAAACTTGCATGATTTTTGTGAATGTGTTTTTCAGAGGAAAGAAAAGAATTAGGACTGCACAATAAATCACATATTAATTGTTATCACTGTTCTCTCCATTTCTAAAGCATAATCGTCTGCAATATTTGCCTTCTTGTTGTTTATCTTCAGTTTCATTTTAATTTGGCATTTGCATTATATTGCATTGGTAGCAAGCCTCCACAAGCATTCATGGTTGCAGTTGCCAGATGTTTAAATCCCCCAATCAGAACATTTCTCTTAAATCGATACATTTTCTGCTCAGTGGTTTGCTTAATCTTCCCAACCTGGCAACCATACACACACACTCTCCTCCGCATTACAGAAAAAGCATTGACGAACTAAAAACGTCGTCATCATTTTACATGTTGTAAGAAGCATTGACTGTAGGTGGCTGTTTCGCTGATGCTGTTGTCACTGCGATGTTGTTGCAATGACACTGAAAAAAAAAAGTGAAAAAGTGGACTCAGGACTCAGAGCATCAGGACTCAGAGCGTCAGGCAGCAGACTGTCCACATTTAATGTGATTACTGTAGGATCCCACTGAGTTCACCTGCTGGAACATGTCCTATTAATGAAGTAAGAGGGAATGTACAGAAACTAAGTACCACTGGGAGCTGAATCATTAGGCCCTATAAACACTCAAAACTCAACTACTTTATTGAACCATTTGGTTTCTGAATAACAAAAGTTATCAAAAAATCATAAAAAACTGGACGTCTTTCTATCTCAGAGTTCAGAACTGTACTGCTAGGGACCCTGAGTGATTTCCCCAGCTTTGTGGGGTGGTATATTTAGGGATTCTGGAGGGGGCTGTGGTGCATGTTCCCGTCAAAAGGAGGGTCGCCTCTCCACGCAGCCAACTGCTACTCAAGTGTAAGGCCAACGTTGCCTGTGGTAACCTCACAAAGCCAGCAGTGGTGAGGTCATTGGAGGTTGGAAGGAGTGCAACACAACTCCTGCTGCGTTTTTTTTTTTTTTGCACAGATAAGGGGAGCGAGAGGGGGGCAGGTGGGGTTCAGGATTATGGGGCTAGTCCTTTGGAAACCTTTTCATTTTTTATCCAAATCTGATTAGCCTTTGAGATGTGTTTAGGCAAAAAGGGAGCGAGGGACGCAAGAGGGAGATGAGAGGAGTTAGATCTCTCATCCTTCAGCTTTTGTTCACCTGCTATAGAAAGACTCAGTATTTCACAGCAAATTAGGCTCTTAAGAGCTGTGGTCCAGAGGAGCTCACAGCACTGATTGCCTGTGTTTTGGTTTGCAGGTAATGAAGGGGTACGTGTGTGTGTGTGTGTGTGTGAGATCGGTAAAATGTACAGTAAAAATTCACAGCTGTGTAGCATATTGTAGCAACATTTTAGGTTTTACAGATTGACCTTAAATTGACAGTTAAAAAACAGCATATTTTATTAACAGAAATAATATTCATATTACTATTATATTCACATTTCCATCTTACTAAAATATGAGAATTTAATAATTAATAATGTTCTGGCTCTTGTCACCCCCCCTTGCAATACAGTTAATGGTAAAAGTTTTAAAGCATCATAAAAGGATCCAAAAAGTGGCTGATACAAAGCATTTTTTAAGCACTTACTTAAAGCCATATGATTGCTTTTTGTGAGGAACAGACCAAAATTTAAGTCTGCCCTAATATCAGCCTGGCTGTCATTCAGTTGATTCATTGAAGAAGATCTAACTCACAAACAGGATTTGTTTACAAATGTCCACGATTCTTGAATGAACTGTTCTTAGTAGTCAGACATTTTCAATGAATCAGTTGATTCAGTTCTCAAAACTAGATTAAAAGATTTGTTTAAAAATCCGATTAATTCAGTTCTCGAGTATATCTCACCAACTTGATCCATTCACAGCTGTCAGCCACACTAGAGAGGGAAGACGTTTAAAAAAAAACATCTGTCCATCACCCAAAGCTACTGTATGACTTCAGAACTTTTGAATTATAAAGCACACATCACTTTTATGTGTTTTCTTTAGTTCTAGTTTGATAGCTCCATTCCACAGTCATTGTAACTGCATGGAAAAGAGCAACCAGCACATTATTCAGAATATCTCCTTTTGTCTTTCTTAAAAATGAAAGAACATCATACAAGATGAGAGTGATTAAATGATGACAGAATTTAAAATTTTAAATGAACAATCCCTTCAGGTCATTCTAAAATTTGATCTAGGGTTCCTTCGAAAGCATGGGGTACTCCTGCATTATCCATGCTTTATCCAGCAAGAGGGGCCCATTCCCTGTATCCACAGTGCTAAGCTGGGCTCAGCGCCCACGCTACAGTAAATTCATGACACGGGCATTTGGCCTACGGTCTCTCCGACTGTGGAAAAATGAGCGGGCAGGAAGCTCCGAGCCTTTTGTTCTCGCAGGAAAACACCAGGGTCACATGGTGTACAATGGCACTGATGCTTAAACAGACGTAAAGGAGGGAAAGACAGACCTAGAGAGAATATAGATGAGTGAAATTTTGCACGCATGAAAGATAAAAGATACGAGACAGCTGTGTCTGCAGTCCATAGGAGCTTGGTTGCAAAGTAATTTTTCATCGCTGTGTTTCAGAGCAACATTATGTTTTTTGAAACTACACAAACCTTCCGTGATTCCTTGTAATAATATCTAATCTAAATTGCATGTGTAACTGGTCATTTTTTTGCTTTCCACTCAGCGTATAGCTAAGAAGGGGGAGTTCTGTCGTTTCATTCGCTGACTTTTTCAAACCCGTTTCCACATCTGTGTTTAATATCCTCCTTGATTTCCCATTCCAATGTTTAATGGAAATAGTTATTGTCATTACGTTGTACACACTGGCTGATGTGTTGTTATTAAAATGACTGTAATTTATAGCAAAATGCAAGTGTATGTTTGAGTAATTGGAAGTATAAAATCTCTGATGGGAAGCCAGTAAATGTGCCGTTTCCCAGATCCCAAGCAATTTGTATGAAAAGTGAGCCCGGCGTACGTAGAGTTCCTTGTCACTCACAATACAAAAATGTTGAAGGCCATTTCATCTGCGCACAATACTTTTCTTAAAATCATCTCTGTATAATATATCGCACATTCGGTCGGATCCAAAAAGAAGCCTTAAATGCTTTCATCTGCTCAGTTGGATTACTCTAAAGCATTCTTTAAGGAACGGGAAAAGAAGAATTCCCTTAAGATGAAGGATCCAATATTGCTGTGCTGTTCTCCCCTCAATAACTCCTTCAGGATCAAATGTTTTACAGAGAGAGCACCTGCACTTGTTCTTGACAAAAGCAGAAAACACTTGGATAAGTGGAGCTCCATGTCATCGTTAACCCAAGACCTACATTCCCCCTTCGCGTCTCTAAAACAAACTCCTGATTCTTGTGAAGCTTCGCACCCCTGCCGAGCTGCTCTTGAAGTTACGGGGCTTCCTGCGAGGAAGAATGGAGACTCTATGAGAACTAAACTCTTTCAATATGGGGGGGATCCTGCTTCTTTGTCTGGATGGAGATGGGTTCTGTGACCAATTAGTGTTTTATTGGTTAGCGGAGAGCAAGAGGCTCTGTCGTATGTGTCCTCCTGAGAAGTGTGTGACTGAATATTCAGCTCTTCCTTCCCTGTGGCCTCTTCTTTCCCATTGAGGAAAGATACACTGTGTGTCCAAACCTCATTAGAAGAACAGCGAGTGTGTTGTTTTTTAGAGAAAGAGAAACCCAGGAAAGGAGTAGGTGGTCTAGTCAGGCAGCATCCTCCAGCAAGGAATGTCTAGGGTTCAATACGAGTTAAGCTGTATCGACGGCATCTGTGGCGTAATGCCGATGACCTCAGAAAATAATTACGGCTCGTCCGTTACCTGTTTTTTTTTTTTTTTTTGACTCGCATGACTTTGAAAAGTCATGTGGTGTAACCATCAAGTAAAAAAGAAATAATATTTTGAATAAGTTTGATTGTACTGTGTACATCTTAATATTTTTCAAGATGTTTTCAAGGCAAATTATTTATTTATTTATCACTCCTATACTGTTTTTGTATATATATATGCATACAGTGCTGGTAGTGACTGATTACATGTAATCTGGATTACATAATCAGATTAAAAAAATACTTATAACTAGACTAGATTACGTATTAAAATGCTCATAATCAGATTACAGTTACTTGGATTACATTATTACAAATTATTCACACAGTGCCGGTAAATTATTAATAATTTATCGATTCTCCCTCATTTTTTTCTATTTTAATTTTTTTTTTTTTCATCTGATGCAGGGATTCCCAAAATTTTTGTCAGTCAAGCTACTTTGACCTAAAATATTTACCCGAAGTCCCTCTGAGATTTAAAGTTAATATTTCAATAATTTAACAATACATTCATGTGTTCTCTGATGTTGGCTAATCGTCATATGTTTTATTTTTCCATTTAAATCTGTAAGAAATGTCAAAAGTAATCTAGAAGTAATCAAAAAGTAATCAGAAAACAGTACATTATCTAAAATAAGTAATCTTGATTACATTACTGACTACAATTTTCAACATGTAATTTGTAATCAGTAACAGACTACAATTTACACACACACACACACACACACACACACAGACACACACACAGACACACACACACACACACACACACACACACACAATGTGATTTGGTGGCCAAATGTTTTTAAATTAGTAATAAGCAGTGAAGTTTTGTTAAAATATTTTTTCTAAGAAATTATAAATAGAAATAAAAAATAAATGATTATGCTAAATGAATGTACTAAAGTATTGTTTTTGTGTTTATGCTACAGAATCACTTACTAGCATTGTCTGTGTAAAGTAATATTATAAGTTAATATAAGTTTGTAAAGTACTTTTGTAGAAATGAATTGAAGAACAAACTTGTCTCTTTCCTGTTGTCTGTCTTACCTGATGCCAGGTGTCAGATAATGGCTCTGTTGATGAAGTTAACCTACAACAGTAGTTTAACCTCTAAAATGACTGTTTAGACAGTGTTTAAAATCTTAGATACACTTTCATAAAACAGAAGATTTGACAAAATTATAAGCTTTACAGTTTGGCTTTTAAGCCTTCCAAATGCTGGCGCCAGTAACTTCCAGTTTTTCTCAAATTGTGATTTTGAATAACTGTGGAACAATTCACAATTATTTTCTGTGGTAATTAACATTAATCAACAAACACTGTTGATTGAGCGTAACTTTTGACACCAAGGCACCAAAACAGTTGCATTTGCACAGCTTCTCAATAAAACAACTAAAAAAGAAAAGCTCTCATAACAGCCTTCACATGTTCATGATTAGTTTTTACTTTTTATCCAGTCACAGTGGAAAGTGAAATTTGATCCCTTTCACTTTGTTTCTTCTTCAAAAATAATACTTTTCAATCGCTCTTGTCACATGATTAGCTTGTCATTAGAAACATGCACGTATGTGACCTTACTCTGACATGTTCGGTTATTGTTCAGAACATCCAAATGTTTGGAACCACCAACTATTATTGTTTGCTTTAGAAAATGAACTGTTTGTTTTAATGAGAATTTCAAGTGACTTAAAAGAAAACATTTCACTCAAAACTAAATTTATGTCAGACATCCTTGAAACGTTTCTAATTCCAGTTTTTTTCTCTCTCTCTTTCTGGTTTGCCTCAACTTGGATTGCTGCTGTCATGGAAAAGGTAAGACATTTGTACTCATATGTGCTCCAAGAGATATTCTTGTGTTTTTTGAATGTCTAACAAGTTAATTCTTCTATTACTTTGTAAAATTTTTATTTATTTATTTATCTATTTATTTTTGTTAATCCATCTCGTCACCAGACACAAATGCTCATATTTCCGAGTGAAATAAAATATTCGGTCACACTTTATTTTAAGGTCCAATTCTCGCTATTAACAAACCATTACCTACACCTCAATAAACTCCTAATTTGCTGCTTATTAATAGTTAGTAAGAGTGGTTAAATTTAGGTTTTGGGCAGGATTAGGGGTGTAGATGGTGTATATATTCATGCAGAATATGTGCTTTATAATTACTAATAAACAGCTAATATGTTAATAATAGACATTCTAATAAGCAACTAGTTAATAGTGAGAATTGGTCCCTATATTAAAGTTTTACTGAATATTCAATGAAAGTGAAATTTATTTAGTTAAGAATTGATGTAGAATAAAAATGATAAATTTATTTGTAATAAAAGTTTTGATGGAAAAAATACATTTATTTTATTTGATTTACATTTAACATATTTTACGGCCCATTATGGTTTGACGATGACTTAAATATTCTTTGTCAGTACGATCCTGCTGATGTCCAATGTTAAATATAAAAAAAAGCATATATATGCTTTTTTACTGTATTCAGTATAGTACTTTGGGGAAAAAAACTGAAACCCACCCTAAAGCCAGAGCTTTTGAGGGTGAGATCTTCACAGCAAAGTGTTGGTGAATCCCCAATGGATGTGGCACTCCAGACTTCAGTCCTTTTTCCTCAGAAGCTACATTATGTGCAATGCAGGACAAGGTTTCTGTCTCCCTCAGCAGTGAGCAGTGGGTGCTTTTTTAGACCTCTATGGACTGAGACAATGCACAGAACTGCTGAACGTGAACTGTTTTAGTGTCGCATCAATACGCCAATTAGAAGCAGAGGCAGTGTGCTTTTTAAACCACACCACAGATCTTCAGCCGGTGTAGTTAACCCGGAGCGGAAACCCCACGTTTCCAGCCTGCTCGTCCTTTTGAAGATCACTCATGAGGTCTATAACATGGACCTGGGGTTTGCGGGTTAGTGGATAAGCCGAGTTGCTGAGCTGAATATGAATGTTTGAGCGTGTGCAGTCATGCAGATGAGTGAATGTGTGTGTGTGTGCATACTGAGAGATTGAGCCTGAAATGCGCTTTTTATTTATCAGCGGTGCACAATGAAATTATGTTTTCTCTGAAAGCAGAGATGATGCTCCTGTCTTTCCCATGAGAAGTCTATAGTGTGTTTTTAGCTGTCCGCAGCTTGTACGTGAGTGTTCTTATATGCATTAAATTAGAAGTATGAGAACACGACGGGCTCTTGAAATCTTCGTGATCCTGCACATAACAGCGACCTCGTGATTTGAGAGTAATTTTTGGCCTAAAATTTCTCTCCTGAGCGCTAAATGAAGATGAATGGCTTCCCTCGCTCTCTCGTTGCTCCCTTATTTGGGCAGCTTTGCTCTTGTCATGTACAGTTCTGCTCCGTATCGCTCAAGAATGGGGAAAAAAAGGGCCCAAATGATCTCTAAGAGATATTTTCTAGCGGATCTGACAGCATAAGATCTTTTCTAATCTAATGGCTCTTTATTAGCCTAATGACGAATTTCTGCTAAAGCGTCCAGCGTAAAACAATCTTTAATGGCCTCGTGTCATGGGAGAAGAAATCATTGCGGGGGTCAGCGCTGGAATTTTCTAGCTCCTCCAGAGCTTCTCATTTAGCATTCGCTGTGTCATTCTTGTTAAATAATTGCCGTCCCCGGCTGGGAAGCGAGTAGGTTCTCCTGTTAATATAAGTTTAGTAAGAGGCTCTTGACAGCGATATTCCATGATTCAATTAAAATTGATTCAGTTTATTCTGTCCGGGAATATGGTTTTCGCTTCACTCCTCATAAATCGAGAGCGGAGCTGTTCTGCTTCGAGTGATGCTAAATCACTGTTGACATTGCAAAGCTGTTTGGAGTCATGGTCACATGTACAAACACAATTTGGACAAGAATGTAGTCTCTGCTTTCGTTGACGTAATATGAGAATGTGCAAAGACATTGTATTGTTTCTGTGTAGCTACGCATAACGCAGCAAATACAAGAGCGTCTCAAATGGTTTGATCAACAAAATATGAGACCAGTTGCTGTTTATTTGTGAAGGGCAAGACTTTTGTTTTCTGTCTTGCAGTCTTTTAAGCAGCCTTTTTATGAGCAACGCGAGCAAATTCGATTGATAACTACAAACAAGTCGTTCAACAACCATCTAGTCTGTTAGTGAGTTTGTTTTTTCTCACATTAAGTTTTTAATGTGAGAAAGAATTAATTTTTTTCTCACATTAAAATGAATTTATTGATGTTTTTAGCAGCAGTGATTTGATTAGCATGCTAAAGGTGTGTAGTGTTTTTGGCGTCTTTTTAATTTGAACACTTAAAATGCTTCCATGCATACTGTATGAAGACGTGGTTTGTAACCTTTTTGACTCCAAGGACCCCCATTATCCACAACATGAATTTTTTAGATGTTTGTGCTTTACTGGCTAAGAATTAAGGAGATATATTTTTACTTGAAATTTTTACCTTATAAAATATTTTAGAGCTTGGTATAACTAGAAAAAAATATATAACAACAAAAACGTATAACAACAAAATAATCATGTAAAATTGTACAATTCTTTTATGTCAAGAAATCACACTTTATAATTATTTAAACAACACGAAAAATGGTTGAGGGGGTGAATTAAAATAAGAAAAATGTATTTATTTATTTATATAAGTAACTTTAATGATTGTTTTGTCTTTATTTTAAATCGTTTAAGTCTTTTTGAGCCCCCTAGTGGGCCCTGGTTCTTTGATTGAGGACTACTGATCTAAATGGTCCTTGACTGTTGCATTTCGCTTCGTTTTTGAACATTTGAAGTGATTTGTGAAGTTAGAAGTAGTCTTTTTAAAAAGAATTCTTGAGGCATTTTGCTATTTGTGAATGCAGAACTTGTCTTGTACACCAAGGAACATCTCCATGAGCCGAAACAGGGCTTTGATTCTGATTAGTAGACTAGTCATTCAGTCTATACACCGTCTAGTTGATTGTAAAAACATAGTATTGCACATCCCTATGATGAACTGTTTTTACTTTAAGAATGGATGACTGAACTCATCTCACTGAGAGCCTGGAGATTTTGAATCTTTTCATATAAGGAAATGATTTTGGGTTAGTACAGAGAAGCAGACTGAAGGCCCCTCTGAGGTGGTCCGCACGCTTCCTTTGCCACCTCTGAACAGGTTACTCTCCTGCCAGAGGATTGTATTTCTTCAAGCCAAAGTCCTCAGTTTGTCTTTTTGACAGAGGAGAGCGGCTTGCAAAACTTTTCTCTGCAGATATGCCTGCTCCTAGCTTTGAGAGAGCTTTACGGCTGTTCTTACAAACGTCTGCTCACTGTACTGGTGGGTCTTCTTGGCTGTAGGAGCAAATGCATTTAGACATCTTTTGATGGACAGTGGGCCACTTTATAAACCAGTAAGTATTATATTAGAGTCTCTTGGAGAAAAATTAGTAATCACTTGTGTTTTGTTTTGTGTTTGCTTTGCTTTGTTTTTTTTTTGTTTGTTTGTTTTTTTATGTTTTGTTTTGCTTTATTTTATTTTTGTTTTGCTTTGCTTAGTTTTTTGTTTTTGTTGTTGTTGTTGTTGTTTTTGTGTTTGTTTGCTTTTTTTTTTGGCCTGGCTTTTTTTTTCTTTGCCTTGTTTTGCCTTGTTTTATTTTATGTTAAATGTTAACATTATGTATATGTTTACATGTATCATTAAAAAATTTGAGTTTTTATTTGCATATCTACATTTATAATTTAGCTTATATTTGTAATTTATATCTGTGAATAACTATAGAATGAGTTATTTTCTGTGGTTATCAGAATTAATCAACAAACACTGCTGGCTGAGTGTAACTTTTGAATTTGGAACATTCCCAGATACCAAGACAGTTGCATTTGCAGTTTTTTTTTTTTTTTTTTACTCCTTCTCAGGACAGTTAAAAGGTGTGTTCACAACATTCACATGTTCATGATTAGTTTGTACTTTCTATCTAGTGTAAAGTGAAATTTGATCCAATTCACTTTGTTTCTTCTTTAGAATGATACTTTCCAACCATTCTTGTCACATGATTAACGTCATCAGAAACATGCACGAATGTGACCTTACAAACACTCTGACCTGTTTGGATATTGTTTAGAATATTTGAATGTTTGGAGCCAACTATTATTATTTGCTTTACAAATTGAAAAAAAAAAAAAAAAAAAATCTAAATTTTATTCTAAATATCTACATTTACAATGTAGTTTTAAATATTTATATATTCATTTATTTACATAGAGCAAAGAAAAGGGATTTTGGGCCAGTGAGGTTAAAGGGGCAATTCCCTGTTTAGGAGACATAGCTGTCTCCCTACCCTACTGTCCTGGGATGGGGACGTGAAGACCCTCTCTACCAGCTGCCCCTCTGTCATCTCAGGGGTCAAAGGTTAAGCTGTGTGGCCACTCATCTGGAACCAGCAGCCATCACCAGATGCCTTTGCTGATACCATGGTTTCCTCTGTTCAGACACACACATACACAGCAGCGATCTGCTGAAGGCCATTCATAGCTGTTTTTAAGTGGCACCCAGCTGTTGGAAAAATAGTAGGAATCGCACATTCCCTTGCTTCTGTTTAGAGCTCAGTCTGGGCTTAGTTAATTGTTAAACCAGATTCATCAGCTGATCTGGGCCCCCTTTTGAGCGGTTTTGTGGTAAATCCACTTACTGAAATAGACTGTTGACAACTACAAAGCAGAGGACACCTGAGATAGCACTTCAGTTTCAAGGTTTTGTGCATGATTTAAACATAATGTGAGGCCTGAATGCTATGTGTATGTCAGGGAGCCGGGTTTTACCAGGGAACATGGATTACAAATTATTATTTTAATGAAAATCTCGAAATGTTGACTGTTTAATTGGTGGGTTTAGTAGAAGATGTAGGACAAAATGTCATTAACTTAAACGGTTAGTTCACCCAAAAATGAAAATTAGTCCATGTTTTACTCACCCTCAAGGCATCCTAGGTGTATATGACTTTCTTCTTTCAGATGAATCCAATCGGAGTTATATTCAAAATGACATGGGCGTGTGGTAGTGTTCAACAGTGCAAATGTAGTCAAATAACGTGCACGCATTCATATTAAATTGTGCATCACACGGCTCCGGAGGGTGAATAAAGGCCTCCTGTAGCGAATCGATGCATTTTATAAAAAAATAAAAATCCATACTTAACTTCTGTCTGTCGTACACACGTTCACGAGAGACTGTCTTTCCAGTGGATGATGTCGGACGCCGGCGCAGCGCATGCATGTGTGAGTCTCTCAAAAACCAATGTTTGTTTATAGGAGCAAAGGAAGCAAAGTTTCCTTACTTTACCAAAGGAAAACCAGTCTCCTCTTGGCTTATATCGAAATCCTCCGACATTTTTCTTTACAAATCCTCGTTTTGTGCTTCTAATTCTTGACCAGCATTTTGTTTTGTTCTCTCTCCGTTGTGCTTCCGCGTTCGTCACGAATCTCCGGCGCTTACGCAACACATACATCCTTTGTCATCCGCCGGAACGCTTCCGCCTATGACAGTTAGCAGAAGTGAGTAAAAGGTGTTTATATCGTTTTAAAGGTCATATGACGTTGCTAAATAAAACATTGTTTTGTGTATTTGGTGTAATGCAATGTGTTTATGCGGTTTAAGGTTAAAAAAACACATTCTTTTCCACATACTGTACATTATTGTTGCTCCTCTATGCCCCGCCTTTCTGAAACGCGGCAATTTTTACAAAGCTCATCGTTCTGAGAAGTGAGGCATGCTCTGATTGGCCAGCTATCCAGTGCGTTGTGATTGGCCGAATACCTCAAACGTGAGACGGAAATGTTACGCCCCTTACTGTATTGTGATGCCGTGTCCCGGCGCAACGACATAAAAACAATAAAACCCATTTATAAACGAGGCATTTGTTGCATCCAGTGGGGACATAATTACTGATTATAATGACTTATACTGTCTTTTTACGCGTCACGTTGCATCACGCCACGTAAATATTACCATGTCTGCATTTGTGATCAGAGAAACGACAAAAAACAAGCACTACTCTACACAGCTCAAAACTCGCGTTTGAATAGCCAGTGGCAGAAACGTACTTACAGGCTGTGAGTCAGAAGCGTCAGACTGTTCTTGCAAAGTTAGAATTGCCCCACTTTATAGAAACAGCCTTTGTGCAAGCCAGCATTGTAGGTTACTCTTCCAGGTTCAGGAAATAGTCCTCCGTAAAATGTGCTGCACACAGTCTAATATTTGGGTTGAACTGTTCTGGAACAGTGTTGTAAATACAACTTAACCACTGATTTCTAGTTGTGTCCTCTTTTGGAAGCCCAAACAGAGTAGTTCCCTATCTGTCAGTCACTACGAGTTATGTCGTGACGACATTAGTGGATTCACTTGGGAGCCCCAATCATCTCTGACTTTAAGAGAAAACGCCAATGAATATTGGCTAGTAGATTTTGCATAGCTGAGCCACTCACCGTGCATACGGGTATAAATAGGCGACAGGTGCATCCTCTCATCAAATTTTTGCTTCGGAGCCGAGTGGATGAACGTGTTGATCTCCACAAAGCCATTCATCATCTGTCTGGAAGCTGTTCTGGTTGGCGTTACAGTGTGAACAGCAGTGTCCCTGTCTGCAGCGATTCCCCTGGGCACTACAACTAAAAGAGCAGATTTCCTAAAAGAGCAAATCATGGTCGGTTCGCGTCTTTTTAAAGACGCCGTTCCGGCCGTGTCCTCTTGGTTGCAGTCGTTTCCTATCCTCCATCAACAGCCACGATCGTTGTCTTCAGTGTCTGGGCATCCAGCACGCTAAAGCTGCGTTCGTGGATGGTTTATGTGTTCGTTTTGAGAGTGTAACCATGGCTGTGCTGCGATCGCGCCTCTCTCTCCTCACGGGGTTGTGCTGTTGTGCTGTTGTGCTGTCTTACGGCGTGCCCAGCATTTCATTCGATAGCAGCATCGGGGGGTGGGCAATCGTCCTCTGAGGATGAAGATTCGGCAGGGCTGCCCCCCTCGGGTGTTGTCGCCACCGCCGAATCGGACCCAGAGTTGACGGCCGTGCTTTCCCAGGCAGCCACGAGTATCAGGCTGGAGGTGCGCGCGCCTCCCAGTCCCGCCCCCTCGCGGCTGGATGATTGGTTTCGGTGCGGAGCGTGGCTCGCGACCGTGCTCTGCCCTGGTTCCTTTATTCCCGGAAGTGCATGAAGAGCGGACGAAGTCGTGGATGGCCCCTTTTTCGGCCTGAAGCCACTCGTCTTCCTTCTCCATCCTCACTATCCTCAATGACAGGGCGGCTAGGGGGTACGTTGACATTCCCCAGGTGGAGAGTGCGGTTGCGGTGCATCTGTGACCGCAAAACCCCACCACTTGAAGGAATCGTCGATTCCACTTGAAGGAATCGTCCTCGTCTCCTGTCCAAAAACCTGTAAGCTGAAGGCTGCTCTCGCTGCCAAAGCTTACAGTGCTGCGGGCCAAGCCACCTCTGCCCTGCATGCCATGGCGATCCTGCGAGTACACCAAGCCAAGGCATTAAAATGCACGAGGGTAGTACCGACCCGAGGTTGATGCAGGAGCTGCGCTCAGTGACTGACCTCGCCCGCACAGCCTGATATTGCCGAGTGCGACGTGTTCCTGGGTCAACATCTTTGTTGACCCTGGAACAACATTGTGATTAACCAATCAGATTTCAAGAACCAGTTTATAATTTTTGTGAAGTTTAGGGTTACAATCAGTGTTTGGTGCCTGTACATCAGTGTAATTCATCTATCAGTTCCTCTGATTTTAGGGATTACTCATGGGTAAGGTTAGGTTTAGGTGTAAGAATATGGTTAAGATTATATTTTTGGATTAAAATGTTGTTCCAGGGTCAACAAAATATGTTGACTCAGGAACACGTCTAACTCGGCAATATCAGGACGTGCGACCTCACCCTACGGGCGATGGAAGTCACAGCGCGGTCCCTCGGGAAGGCGATGTCCACACTTGTGGTCCAAGAGCGGCATCTATGGTTCAGCCTTGCTGAGACGAATGATGTCAACAAAGTGTGCTTTCTTGACACTCCCGTCTCCCAGGCTGGACTGTTCGGCGACACTGTCAAGGACTGTGCCCAGCAGTTCTCGGCAGTACAGAAGCAGACCGAGGCCATCCAACACATCTTGCCCCAGTGTGATGCACCATCTCCCACCGCTCCACTGTAGGGCAAGCCCCAGTCTGCTTGTCGCCATGGGCGCCCTCCTGTGTCCTCCATAGCTGCTCCTCCCTGTGCTGAATCATAACCTAGGCCGGCGTGTTGAGCTTCTCGCAGGAGCGCGGCACCCCCGTGTCCCAGCTGGCCCCAATATCATCCAGGGAGGCGGTAAAGCGGCTCTGACACTGGCAACCCGGAGATGTGGGAAGCTGCTCTTTCTCAGGAGATGGCAAGGACAGCGCCACTCCTTCCCCCGGAGGAGGGCCGGGCGGAGAATCTTCTGTTTTTGTTTGTTTCTGTTCCGCCCACATTTTTGGTGAGTGAAGAGTGCCTTGTGTTCGGGCCGGCCTACTCTCACGTTGTCCTGAGATCCCGGCCTGGATACGTGCCCAAGGTTCCCACCACACCTTTTCGCAATCAGGTGGTGAACCTGCAGCACTGCCCTCAGAGGAGGCAGATCCAGCCTTGGCGTTGCTGTGTCACTTAAGAGCGCTGCGCATATACATGGACCACACCCGGAGCTTCAGAAGCTCTGAGCAGCTCTTTGTCTGCTACGGAGGTCAGCAGAAAGGGAAGGCTGTCTCCAAGCAGAGGTTGGCCTACTGGATAGTGGATGCCATCGCCTTGGCATACCAATCCCGAGGCGAGCCGTGCCCCCTTGGGATGGGGGCTCACTCCACATGGAGTGTTGCCTCCTCCTATGCGTTGGTGCACGGCACCTCTCTGGCAGACTTTTGTAGAGCTGCGGGCTGAGCGACACTGAACCACTTCCCCTTCCCCCCCACTCCTAGGTAGGACCTGCCTCAGAGTTCCATTCTGTATGTAGTACTGCCCCAGGCCTGGGTCAGTCCATATCAGTATCTCCACATGTCACCTCCCTTCGGACAGGATTTGGCCTTTGTAGCGCCCTTCTCTGGAAGACTCGCTTCCCCATCATTATTGCCAAGCTGTAATAACAAATAGGAAAGACTTGAAGCAATCTTTCGTTGAAGGTCAAAATCCCTTCTTTCTGTGGTGAAAGGAACAGCGGCTTGGCTATCTCCAGCAGTGATGTACTCACCTGTGGTCCCTGCGGGTACCAAGGTCAGCAAATTTGCGCTGGGGCGATGGGAAGGTTACGATCTTTGCATTGCATTTGTCTGTCACGCGCTTGCTTGTCAACATTTGCAATGCCATAAGGTTGTGACGGCGTTCAGGTTGTGGCGCTTTCCATGGACCCCTAATGTCATCACGACATAACTCGTAGTGACGGACAGATAGGGAACGTCTCGGTTACGTACGTAACCCTCGTTCCCTGATGGAGGGAACGGAGACGTTATGTCCCCATGCCACAATCTTGAACCATCGCTGGGTGCCAGGGACACGTTCTTGGCTCCTCAGCAGAAAACCTGATGAGTGGATGCACCTGTCGCCTATTTATACCCGTATGCACGGGGAGTGGCTCAGGTATGCAAAATCCACTAGCCAATATTCATTGGCGTTTTCTCTTAAAGTCAGAGATGATTGGGGCTCCCAAGTGAATCCCCTAATGTCATCACGACATAACTTCTCCATTCCCTCCATCAGGGAACGAGGGTTACGTACATAACCGAGACGTTTAGCTTTCACAACGAAACACACAGCGTCTCCACGACATGGTGCTGGTAGCAACAACAATACTACAGCGAGAATAAAAGTCCCGCCCTCTTTCTTTGCGCATACGTTTGGGCGGTGTTGTGCAAATCTCCCCACACCGTGACGTAGAGATGTGGGGGCGTGTGTAAATGAGCCGTTTTAGGGGGGCGTGGTCGAGTCTTAACTTTTATAAAGAATATCTCTTTGGTTTTGAGGCTTTAATCTTTGCAACTTCAGGGATCTTATCTATGCACAAACAGCTTGTAACACTCCAAAGAGAAAGGAAAACTTTAAATCGCACCATATGACCCCTTTAAATATGGATATTTGTCTTACAAAAATGCATCGATTCACTACAGGAGGCCTTCATTCACCCCCCCAGAGCCGTGTGATGCACGTTTTAATATGGATGCACACGCTTTATTTGACTTCTTTTGACCTGTTCAACACTACCACCCACCCATGTCATTATAAAGCTTGAATGAGCCAGGACAATTTTGAATATAACTCCGATTGGATTTATCTGAAAGAAAAAAGTCATATACTGTACACCTAGATCCGTGTACAT
Source organism: Spinibarbus caldwelli (assembly GCA_039654775.1). Lineage (NCBI taxonomy): Eukaryota > Metazoa > Chordata > Actinopteri > Cypriniformes > Cyprinidae > Spinibarbus > Spinibarbus caldwelli. The sequence continues at coordinate 5,351,921 of CM077254.1, forward strand.
TGCGTTCATTCGTTTTTTGATTTAAAATAGAAAACAGAAACATGAGAAAACGGCACCATTTTCATTTTTCGTTTTTCAAAAAAAATCAAATAAAACACACTGTTTTGTGTCTAAAATGAAATCAATTTATACTCATTATTAATGAAACTGTACTGTCTAAAATAAAAGACATGACTGCTGCGTATTCACACTAAAATCAATACTGGTCTGCGCTTCACTATAATGTAAATGCATTCGCCCTGTGTTGTCCAGTGCGTCATGCAGCTTTGCCACACAGATTTTGATATCTGGACAGCTAAATAAAATGTGCGGTGCACCAAAGAAATAGACAAAAAGGCTAATGTGGCTGCAGATCTGAGGTACATACATATTTCTGCAAAAAGCACCTAATACTTGCCATAGAGAATCTATGCCTACACAGAAGTAAACCCTGTCCATTTGTTAGTCTGGTTGTTTGATGAGAGAGAGACGAAATGCAGGAGTTGCAATAAATAGTTTAACAGCGGAGGACTTGCAGGTCCTTGTACTACAGGTGCGTCAAGCCAATGGTATACTTGAAAATGAGCAAAAGGGGTGGCTAACCACACACTGATCCACTCAAGACTGGAAAAGTCTATAAAAACATTTTTTTATTTTATAAATTGCATTGTACTTGATGATGGCACCGTTTCATTTTTGCTTGACCAATCAGTGAAAAGGGGCATTTAATTCCCTTCCACACGTGGAAATCGAACATTCATGCTTTTTATCCATTTTCTACCCCTGAATGTAAAAACGAAAAATCAAGGCAAATTCTTGTCTTTTCATTTTTGAAAAAATGAAAAATGAAAATGGTGCAGTTTTCTCATGTTTCTGTTTTCAATATTAAATCAAAAAACGAATGAACGCAACGCACACAGACCCACTTAGGATGCCTTGAGGGTGAGTAAAACATGGACTAATTTTCATTTTTGGGTGAACTAACCCTTTAAGTCAGCAGCACCATCGTAAAAACAAAAGTGTTTTTGGGTATAGGTTACATTCGCTAAAATTAGAGCAGTTATTTTCTTTTTTCAGTTTAAATTTAATTTCAGTTTTAAAATTTTTGGACATACAATAATGTACAAAAGTTTTATTTTTAAATTAATAATATTAAATATTTTTATTTTGCAAGGGTGCATTATATTGATCATTAGTGACCGTAAAGAAAAGTATTTCAAACAAATAAATAAATAAATGCTGTTCTTTTGAACTTACTATTAATTAAAACACTGAAAGAATATTTCATAGTTTACACACACACACACACACACACACACACACACACACACACACACACACAAAGCAGCACAACTGTTTATATCATTGATGAAAATAAATGTTTATTGAGCAGCAAACCAGCATATTAGAATGATTTCTGAAGGGTCATGTGACACTAAAGACTGGAGTAATGATGCTAAAATTCAGCTTTGCATGGAACAGCCTTTGATGCCCATAAATGCTGTCTGCAGAGGAAGCTCACTGGGTTTTGGAACAGAGAGTGAGTGTGTCCATGTGGATCACTCAGTGTCAGTGTTGCGCTGGATGTGTGGATAGTGAGGACGCAGTGAAGTGCTGATCACCTGAGTCCCGCTGTGGGTCTCTGGGTGCTTGTGAATGTCTTAAAAGACGATGAAGCGCTGACCGTGGAACCGTGTGATCCGTCATTGGCTCGTCACAGATCGCCTTTCATCCCCTCTTCAGGGCATCCTTCAGCCACTGTCTCTGTAGTTGGGTTAATCGTCCCAATCACTGGCCATGACACTGTTTGTCTGTGGGATTTGCATGAAATTTTAATGAGTGATTGGATTAAAATGGCTAGGGCTGTGCTCCCAGCAGCCTGTAGCATGTAATCCCTGCCGTGGCAGGCTAGCGATAAGGGCACGTACTGGCCCAGTGTGAGCAAAACCCCTGAACGGCCAAGAGCAGCAGCGCAGACGCCCAGATACAAGGATGCACAAATCCTTCTCTGATTGGCCATGCTTAGAGTTTGCAGCTTTTTCATTGGCTCACTAGAAACCATTTGAAAATCACTTGAGTGCTTCAGTGGTGGTGTGGCATTCACTATCTGAATTATATGTAACAAGAAGAAGTTAATTTTCCTTCTGATTGGAGGAGAAGAAAGGGAAAACAATAAAGTAAAAGAATGGGAAAAAAATCCACATTTGTATTTCTTTATATCAGGGCTTCATCTGTTTTATCGAGCGCCCGTTATGCTTCTTAGAATTATAAAATTAAACTAATTGACCCACTTTGAGATCACAGATAAATGAGAAGTGAAAAGCATACACTGTTAATAACCAAAGGCTTTTAAAAGCAGTTTTTCCAGTACAAAAATGTACCATTTACTCTATTGCTAAAAAAAAAAAACTAATAATAATATATATATATATATATATATATATATATATATATATATATATATATATATATATATATATATATATATATATATATAAATTGTAACTGTAGCTTCTTATACAAATATAAACAGAATAGGTATAATATAAATAAAAAAATAAATCACGTTGTATAATAATATTTTATATATTGTAATAGTAATATAATGTACTGAGATATATAAATATATATATAATTTATTAATGTGTATGTATATATAGTACTGAAATAGGATTATATTTATCTATGACAAATACAGTCATTGTTTTTGTCCCTCTTTTTTAAGTTACTTTGGATAGAAGTACCTGCTAAATGCAAAAGTAATGCAATACTTATGTAAATATATTTAAATATTTATATATTATAAATATAGTACTTAATTTTAAAATGTAATATTTATTTTTTATTATAGTATAATTGTAGTTTAATTTCATTGTTTTTATCCTTTTTTAGGGCTGTATGAAATAAGAAAAGAGAAATATTACTTTAGATTTCAAAGAAAAAGAGAGTAAAAACAGTCATTTAGCAATTTAGACTTTTAGTTCCTCTTATTTTTTGCAGCATTTCTCCCAACTCCAGGTGTATGCAAATGCTACTTGGGGAAAATCCTGGCCCTTTTCACAATAAGGAATCTCAGAGAAGGTTTATTGTTGTCCAGCCTCTTTGATTTTCCTTCCATATCCAGGACTGACAGGCAGCCACCTCAGGGGTTGTGTGAATACAGCAGACGTGCACCCAAGCAGAACAAATCTTCCCTCCCTCTGCCCCCCTCATAGTACTGTACCTCAGGACACTTCAAAAGTAACCTGACCACTACACACATTCACAATATGCTGAAAAAAAGTACATAAAAAAGGAAAGAAGGGGGATGGCGTTACACAATGGCTCTCGCACTGAACATGGACCCTTTATTTGAATTTTCTATGGTTTTGAGGCCGAGCTCATCGCTGAACTAAATAGCAAAGTGGCTACAGAAATACTGTCTACTCAGCAGAACCCAAGTATTAAAAACTGTTCTTCCAGGTTATGAGAGCCAGGATGACCTACAGATAGAAAAATAAAACATAACCATGTTATTTCCAGACCCAATGCTGTTAAATAGTTCCATCCCAGAGCCTGAAATGTAATAAAGTTCACGGCATGTGTTCAGCGCTGTGAATCTGTAAGGGCATTTCTCACTGTTCCTCACGTTTCTGCTTCTAAAACCCAGATGATATTGAATTACCCATGGAAATCTGGCACAAATATGCAACTTTTTCCACTCTTTTAGGTTTTTTCCTGTTATAATGGATCCCTACTGTGAAGTTCCCCAATAAAGACTAAGAACAGACAGGTTAACCTGACCATGTTGCGTCACGCTATCGCTAGCATCCTGCAGACGATGAACTTGTGACATGGGAAAGGTTTCGTTTGAACAGTGGGGGTCGATATGAGAGGGATCACATGGAGTACAGATGAATCACTTGGGCGGCACGTTGTAGTTTGTTGATTTTTAAAGAGTTTTGCCTGAGAGCGAACATACAGATCAGCTAATCTAGCTGCTCGTGGCAGAGAGAACGTGCTCTTTAGAACATTAAGAGCCTTTGCTCTGTGGTGTATGTTTCAGGATATAATATTCATGCATTCCAAATGAGTGACCGAGAGAGAGACCAAATACAAGCGCTGATATCATCTTTAGCTTAAAGATTTTTGATTTGTGGCTAAGTTTTTCTCTGGGGATTATTGGAAAATTACAATGTGTCTTACGTGGAGGCTTTTAGCTGAGGTGGCCTGCTTTCTGAAATTAATACAAGGGGTATTTCTAGTTCACTGAAATGTTGATTTTTATTACTTAATATTATTTTATATTTATTATTATTTTTATTATTTATTATTTTGAATTTAAAAAGCAAATAATGCTCATCATTTTAATAACTGTTGCATGGATCTAAACCAAAAACAAGTTAATAAGAAGAAATTTGTTTTGAATTTAAATAAGAATTATATATTATAATTTGTATACTGTTTAAAATATAAGATCAGTAAGTCATGGCAACGTATGTATTTACATTACTTTAACTCATGAAAATAAGAAATTCAACTTAAATTTAAACTTAAGAAATTCATATGAAATTCAACTTGATTTTATAAGTCGGTTTAATGTAAGTTGAAATGAACTGAGAAAAAAAAAAAAAAAAAAACTTTCAGGGCCAGCTCCAGACAGGGAAATACCAGCAAAAACAGAGAAGGAAAAAAAGGGTTCGTCTGGTCACCCTACTTTTAGCACAACTGGTGCATCATTAAGTGTCTTTTTACTACTGTGAATAGGCTAAAACAAGAGCCTTGTCTTCTGTGTTTGGGTGTCTGGTAAATACACTCCTGTATGTCATTCACTAGAGAGGTGTTATAGGCATTGAATTTCAGCGTCTGAAGGGCTACAAATCAATGGCATTGACCTGTGACTTTTATTACCTGCTGAGCAGAACTGATAGACAAGTCTTTACTGAGTGTCTCGTTTGATCAGGCGTTGGCAGAGCATTGGTCTCCCCAACCGTTCTTGTTCTGACAGCTTTCCACCCATTTCTCCCTTTGTGTGGCTTAAGTTGTTTAGTTTTACTGTTGCTTTTTTCCTGGTTGCAGAAGTATTTGGTATAAAGACTAACACATTTATTTCTTTCCAGTTGCTCCTCCTCGCACCCTAGTAAGTTTTTCAAATGTGTAAAACAATTAAAAAAGTCATGACTGTCTGCAGCTCAGTTTTCTTAGCTTTCTACAGCAACAGTACTGAAAAAACATGGTGAAACATTTGAAGATGGTATTTGTATGGAAGCCCGTTTCTGGCTCAAAGTGGAAAAAATGTAAAAGGTAATTGTGATTTTTAAATTTCTCAGTTGCGATGTAATTTATCATAATTGTGACTCAGATCTCTCGCTTGCAACTTTGTCTCACACTTGCGACTTGTAATGAATGAATTCAGTATCTCTCCTTTGTGAATTAAAATTTTGAAATGTAATTTATATTTGTACTTCAATTTGTACTTTATATCTTACAGTTGCAATGTAATTCTCATAGTTTTGACTTTATTTTGACTTTATATCTTGCAATGTTAATTTGTTTTTCACAATTCCAACATTAATTCTCCTGCTACAGATTTAATGTAATTTTGACTTTATATCTCCCAGCTGTGACTTTATATTTTAGAATTCTGACATTATTTAGCGTAATTGTGACTTCAAATCTTCCAGTTCCGACTTTTCACACAGTTGAGACTTCCTTTTGTGAATTTAATGCAATATCTTCCATTGCGACTTTATTGTCACTACCATTTATGATATTTTGCATTGTAACCTTTTATTTGGTAATGCAGCTTTATTATAATTTTTACTTCATATCTCACAGTTGCAACTTTGCTTCTCAGAATTTTGACTTTATTGCAGCTATGACTTCTTATTTTGCAGTTGTGACATATCTCACATTTGCGACTTTTTCTTAATTGCGACTTTATATCCGACAATTGTGACTTCATATCTTGCACTGTAAAATTTGATTTGACTATTTTTACATATATATATATTTTAATATTTTAAAATTCTGACATTTATTGTAATTCAGACTTCAGTTGCGACTCTATTTCTCATAAGTATGACTTTCAAGGCTTGTGTGTGACGGTTGATGAAACATTCAGGCTGTGAACATGCGTTGATGGCCCATCACATTCAACACTGAAGAGGGCCCATGTGGAACCTTTTTAAGTAATTAAATGTCATGACCAATAATGGGAGATGAATTTCTCAAGCTGTTTTATGGCCAAGCTCCACAAATTCTTTCCCAGGGAAAAAAAAAAGAGGTATTTGCAAGAAAAAGATGTGTTTGCATCTGCCCCTAAATCAGAACCAAGCGGCATTTTCTTAACCTGCTCCTTTCTGTTGCTTGGATCGATTTTCCCCGCTTCGGAATTGACAGATGCTGTCTGTATGTGGGCCGTTTTTTGAAGAACTCAATGGGAGAGCACCTCTCTAAGGAGTCAAACCTCTAGACTCGGCCCATGGCATTCTGTGAAAATCTTTTTTTTTATGGGCTACTGCCCCATTCAGATGTGCCTCACATTCACCAGCTCACATGAAAAATAGGAGAGAATGTGAACCGGATTGTCCCGCTTGTTGGCCGGTCATTTATTTACGCAAACAAATGGATTGGGAAAGGGGGGCGGGACTGGTGGGGGAACGGAAAAGAAAGCGGTCCAGAAGCGAACCGCAGCGATGTAGCCAAAGTGAGGGGGTTTGACATCGGGCCAACCTGACTGCATGCTGGGATCCTCAAAAGGCATTTGCCCTCCCCCTTTCTTAACCCCGCCCACACGTGGAAGAGGAGGAGGCGTCCCGGCCTGCTTCGCACAATCGATTGGTCACGGCTGTAGGGCGGGTTAAACAGCTTGTGGGGCTCACGCGGTGCCCGTCTCCCCCTTGGCAGATGTCTGGGAATCTTGGGAATGGAGATGGCTGCTAAGGCACAGATGCATGGCTGCGATAAGTTAGCGGCAGCATAGCTTAGACTAATTTTTTGGGGGTAGAAGCCTTGTGGGGCCTCGGATTGGCTCAGAGCCGAGTTGGGGTCACGGATTCTCCTGGGTTGCGGTTACTGGGCCGCGCTCTCTGACTGCGCTAATTGAGTTGCTCGCTTCCTTAACGAGGACTCTCTCAGTTGCATATCTCCCACCGTCTGTGTGTAACATGAACACAAAACATCATTAAACAAAGACTGACAGCAGAGGTGCAGGGCCACTAATTCGACTGCGCAGAAATGCTGCACTACTTAATGAGAGACCGAGTTTGTGTGGCTGTGTCAGGCGTTATTAGGGGCAGAGGGCTGGAAGGGGTTCATGTTCACGTCAGGCTTTGTTGCTTGCAAAGTGAAATAAGCACAGTTATTTTATCACACCCCAGGTTGCGTACGCAGGAGCGGCTCCAGTCTAAAATAAAGATGTCAGACCCCTGTCGAGTTCCTTTGACTGTGTTTTCTTAGGCAGTTCCGCTTATTTTTTTGTCTAATTAAAATCTTCTCCGCTTTTGCAATTGTCAAACTGCTTGACAAGAGATCCGTGATGCCGTCCAAACATTTGCCATTTACTCTTTTTGGGAAAGCTTCCAGAAATCTATTAAATACGGATCACTGCGTTACTATTGAATTTTGAGCATATACTTTGTCTATGTTATGATATTCCCGTCAAATATAAGCGTTTCTTCAACTATGGGCACTTTTCCACCACAAAGTCATTTGCGTCTCAGATTATCTCAAAATGTATTTTTAGTGGTTGAAATGGCATTTTTGGAATGATATGGCCAGCTTGCTAAGGCTAATTCCACCGCATGCATTTGATTTGTCCTAAATACACGCAATTACACAGTGTTTTCACACTTTTTCCATTATTTGACAAAATTACATAATTACTGGAAAAAATATGCAGGTCAAAAGTGATACTTATCTTGATTTTTCTATGTTCCCTCACACATTACATCATATATCATATTTCATATCAAGCTCTTTACTGACTTTTGTAAAATTTTGTTGTGGTGGAATTCATGCAATGAATGGCGCAAGAACATATTCATTTAAATTACTAAAACTTAATATTATAATTTAACAGTTTTATAATGATTTTTTTAGTTTAAAATTGAAAGTCAGGGTCTCGGACACAACAATAAAATCTACATGTATATAGCATTTGTACAAAAATTTGTAAAATAAGTGAAGTATCGTGGTAGACGGTTTTAAGGTGATGTTCATATAGCCCAACAAAATTAATAATTAAAAAAAAAAGAAAGTGCACGTAGCTGAAGAAACACCAGATCACACTTTCAGCAGAAGTAGACATGAATCCAAGCTGTGCTGGTCTTCTTGGAGCTGGAGGCTCTTGGTGCTGAAGGTGAATGTTTATTGGATTCTTTTTTAGATTTACAATAGGCAAATTGAAGAAACTTGCAATGATTCAGTGAACGTCTTTTGTTGGGAACATGTTTGTCTTCTCATTGTACTACAGGTCAGAAAACATCATGTAGTTACTCTGGCCATAGCTTCTCTTATTTCCATCCAAGGCAGCCGAGAGCTCCAACACTTATTAGCATTCATGGGGAAAAACGTGCTGTCAGTCCATCATAAAACTTCTGTTTAAGGCTGGAGCCTTTTCAGCAGCTCTCAAGGGCCTGTTTTGGTGTGTGTTGAAAAAAAAATCCCAGAATAAAAATTGGTTCGAATTGACGTGTGCTTTTGTAGAGCTCAAACATGGGCTCAGACAAGGCCTAATTGTCAACCGATGTAAAGTGACAGGGAAAAGTGTAAATCACGCTATGCTGGCACACAACAACATCTTTGATGGAGACTTGTAATTGGGAAAATCTGGCTGTGGTTAATGGCTCCAGTTTCCCCCTCGACAGCACCTCCTCGCCCGCACCCACCATCTCCACCGGCCCCCTCAGAGCTACCAAATCATCCAAATCAAACAGCCATGTAATTTCCAGCAATTGTGGTATGGGCTGTGCAGAGTGCTTGCTTTATGTAACCTGAAGCTTTGGTGAGAGAGTGTCTGGGTACAAAAATGCAAAGGGTTTAAATTTAACCTACAGCCTCACACTAGAGTTAGCCAGCTGGTTAAACCAGTTAAACTTTTTTTTTTTTTTTTCCTAGCCTTGGCGCAAAACAGTATGTTCTCAGATGTGGATCCCAAGTGTAAAATCGGACAAACTAATAATAAATTAAGTCACAAAAAGCAAAAATTATTCTTGGATATAGAGCTGGGCGATAAATTATATCATATGATAAAATGTTAATATCGGTGATCAGCTCTGGACATTTTTACTGAATATAAATAAATCTAACAGTCCAGCAGAAAAATAAATTGCGACAGCCAGTAAATGCATGAAATAAGTCTGCATGTTCTGCATGTCTCTGTGTCAATGAGTGGTATAGTTTCATCTACTACACAAACTCAAACACACGTGACACTCACGTTGTTTTCAGTGTCTGTGTCTCAATATATGAGACATGAACACACAAACTTAATTTCCAGGGCAGCTCTGACAGTCACTTCACCTGCTTTACACCATTTCATTCGAGAAAAAACTACCATCAAACACACTGAAACTCAAAGATCTTCAAGACAAACCTCCAAAATAAAAGTTTGGTTTAACTTGAAGAAAAGTGATAGTAAAAATATTTTTATCTTTAAGGAATATCATGCAACCAAGATTTCAAAATAAAAGTTTGGTTTAACTTGAAGAAAAGTGATAGTAAAAATATTTTTATCTTTAAGGAATATCATGCAACCAAGATTTTCATCCATGTTTTTATTTATACAGTTCTCTTGTGCAGCCTCTTATTTGACCAAAATAAAAATGCAATGTTATGTTGTAAATTAATTATTTTAATGCAATTACATTTTAAAAGATTGATTAAATTGTTAAAGCTTTATTAATTATTTCATTAGACCCATTTTTGATGATAAATTAGTATCAAATCAAACAGAATTCATAAAAAAGGAAAACGCAGAATTCAAGGAAAATAAAACAGTTATACTAAATGTACAGGTAGCTGTTCTGTAGAGTTTAACTGTGCAAAAACAAGTTACCTTTACATTCATTCTCAAGGTCTAACAAACATGTAGTGAGCATTTAATTCCCCATTTTTGGTGAATGAATGCCGTAAATATCAACATTGTACAGTATGATATGGAAATAAATATCATGATAATATTTTTGGCCATACCATCCCCTTGGATGACAAAAGAAACGGCATGCTGAGGGGTCAACATATGCAAGTGTCAGTTTCCGTAATGCAAGTGCAATTCGTAGCTAGTTTCAAACCAAGTTCTAGCTTAGCTTGGAGGTGGCAGGGGGTTTTATTTTTTAAAATTCAGGGTTTAAGGAAGTTGCCATGACACCTGTTTGGTGTCTGAAATGTTGCTGACCTCTTTCAGGCCCTGGGCCCTTTCCCAGCAGGTGAGAGCGCATTATTAGCAGTGGGATAATTAATTGTCAGGCACACAAAAGGCAGGTCCTGGCCTTTTCGGGACCCCTGAAGAAGCTCTTGTCCACTGGAAGCTTGTAAATCACAGAGGCTGCTAGGGTCAGCCTGGCGGTCCTTTCCTCAAGCGGTCTCTAGTGCAACACTAAGGCTTGATTCATGTGAAGAAAAGCCTCTTTCAGCAGCAGGTAATATATTTTATATATTCTCTTGCTTGCCGACTTGAGTCCCTCAAAATCAGATAAGATCCACTTGTTTTTACAATGAAAGGCTTGAATGTCACAGTGGCCTTGAGTGAGAACATGGGTGCTGTGGATAGAATCTTCTAGATAAACGTAATTACACATGCAGCCTTGGGTCCAGCCATGGCTAAAACTTGCAAACGGGAGTCTGCCTTTGGAGCAATGGGGTCCAAAAAAAACAACTGTCAGATTGTCTTATTTATTTTTTTAGAAGTCATGTGGTGCAACCAACGTCTAGAAATTTAGTAAAAAAATAAAAAATAAAAAAAGCATAGTTTGACCTTTTTATGACAAAGCTAGGTTAGTTCAGCTTAAATAGTGTGGTGCGACTCCCCAAAGACTTAATTATATTTATGAGTTTATTACAATTTATTGTGATCAGTTTGAACTATTTGCCAATAATATTTTAAAACATGCACACATTCATTCTTAATTAGGCCTATATATTCAATATGTTGAAAATGTTTCTTGTCTCGTCACTTCAGTTATGAATTGTGTAAATTATAGCCTATATTTTCGAATCAAGTCTGTGGTGGTTATGACCTTGTCGTAACTAGATTTATTATTTTGAACTAGTTTGCTAGGTTTTTTTTATTTTTTTATTTTTTACTTTATCATGAACACTCTGTCATTGCTGTATGTATGTGAATTTGTATGAACCCAATTTTAGGAAGTGGCTACATGATCTACATGATCATGAAATGTATCTTGTAATTGATGCAGTCTATAATTAGTAGAGATTAGGGCTGCAGCTAGCGATTATTGTAATTGTCGACTAATCTATCGATTATTTATTTATTTATTTATTTATTTATTTATTTATTTATTTTATTAGTCGACTAATCTATCGATTATTTTTCAATTAATCTATTTATTATTTTCTTATCAGTTGATGAATTCTTTAGTTAAACTATCAGTGAATAATAACAGTAACTTCTGCTATTAATCTTTTAATATTTTATTCAAACGTCTCATAATTAATACTTTACAAAAAAATAAATAATAACAACAATAAAGAAAGAAAGAAGGAAAGAAAGAAAATAATAACAATAAAGATAATAGCAAGAAAAGAGAGAAAAAGAAATAACAATAAATAATTAATAAAAAATAAAAATGAAAGAAAGAAAATAACAAATAAAAAATAAGAAAAGAGAGAAAAAGAAAAATAACAATAAATAATTAATAAAAAAGAGAAAGAGACAGAGAGAGAGAGAGAGAAAGAAAGAAAGAAAGAAAGAAAGAAAGAAAGAAAGAAAGAAAGAAAGAAAGAAAGAAAGAAAGAGAAATAAAGAAAGAGAGAAAGAAAGAATTACAGGTCAGTGATACAATACAATCAATAGAAATGCACATTATAGCTGCATTCACAGTTACTGTTTGGGACTGACAGCAGTTGCTTACAGGTGAGAGACTTGAAATGTTTTATTTATTCAGCAGATTAAAACACCTGCTTGAATACATATCTGTATGAATGAACAGCTGAAGTCACAACCACATTCAGGACACTAGAGCGACAGAATCAAAAATGGCGTCATAACACCGGGAAGTTTGATCAGTTGACAGCCCGTTTTTAAATAAATGAAGCTTGTCCTATCCATCACACAGTTAAACAACTAACAATGACTTTAAATGCTTTGTTAGCGAGTGCAGAGAGCACGTTTGGTGCACGCGTCTCAGAGCTTGCGCAATCGCGCCCACGGCACTGACGGCAGCTCCAGTGGATCTTAAGATGAAAGCGAATCATTTCTCCTTCTCTCTCTCTGTGGGTGAATTAAACCCGTCATGATTATATAGGCAACTCGATGTTCCGCGGTGTTCTGTTCATTCAGCGCAGCTTTGAATGCGGTTGTGAATCCTGACAATGTAAAGACGTCAGTTCGGCTATATACATGCGGTTCTGACGGTCGTATAATAATAGAATGCTCTATAAACGCTCTATGAAGTGAAGTGAAGTGATGTTGCCATACTAGCCTTTACCTTCTGCTCTAGAGTCTTGTTTTTGTTAAACATGGCAGAAAAACAGTCTTAAGCAGGGATGACTGCAGACTCGCACAATGGGCGTGGCTAAAGGTGTGACACGTCGACACATTCCATGCTAATCAACGTATTTTTATAATCGACGTAATCGATGAGGTCGATGAATCGCTGCAGCCCTAGTTGAGATGCACCGATGTATCGGCCAACAATTGGTATCGGCCCGATAAAAGCTATTTATTTCACTATTGGCCATCGATAAATAAATCAGCCGATGATCAGGTCCGATTATATCCTATCAATCAAAAGGCGGCGGAAAAACGTGTAAGACCGCAACTCATACTGTGAGTAAAGAAAATCTCTGTTGAATTTAGAGCTGTCAAAATTAACGTGACAAGGCATTAACAGTTAAAAAAAAGCGACATTATAGCATGCTCTATTTGACCAGATGAATCACCCGTAGTTCAAGCCAGCATTGCCAAATCCGCAGTTTTTTTCTACACCAAACATTTGTAGCACACCTCGCATCCAATAATCACAAAGAGCTCTGTGCTTTCTTACTTCTGATAAGAAACAAACTCTCAGCTTTCAAATCCTGTACATTCTATCACAAAATACAATTAATGAATGCCGTTTTGACACTTTTAAATGTGACGTGACAGATCGCTATTGCACCTCAGTTCAAGTTCAAGTCTCTTTCAGTTTAATAAGTTATAGCGCAAAATACACATGAATGTACATCATAAGATGTTGAAAGATACAGTATGGCTTACCAAAATGTGTCACATCTGTCTAATGTAATCGCTCAATCAGTGTTTCATCCACGGAAAGATGCCCATAAAACAGATTGTGAAGAGTATGTCACTTAATGTGACATTCACCTCAGCAAAGTTATTCTGCTGTTCACAGTTCATTAGTTAGCTATAAAACAACACTGAAGAAGAGCTTTTTTACTTATAATTATATATGTAAGTTTGAGTAAATCTGGCATTAAGGTATTTATGAAGAAAAAAGGAAAGTTTATGTTTAAATTTATGGTAACAAAAGCGGTTAACATTCAACCTGTTCTTTTTCATCAGTATTATTTGTGATTTGAATTTTGTGAACTGGAGTTCTTCTTTTGCTGTGCTATAAGCCGGGCTTCAGATGCTTTCACTTTTGAATTCAAATTCACGACCTTGTCACTTTTACAAGAAAAGATAATTGTCTGTTTTGCTTACATCTATTCACTGTTTAAAACTAAAACAAATGATTGAAATATGGATTCATTGTTATTCTTAATTGCACAACAGCAATAAAACAGTAGGCTACAAACTAACTTATATAATGTAATTAACATAAACGAATAAGAAGGGGCATGGCATATAGGCTACACCAGAACGTTTAGCAAACACTGAGGAATCAAATAAATAAAGAATATCTAAAAAAGCCTCTATAGCGTAACGTGAGATAAACAGCAAAGACAAAACCAACATGTTCACCTTCTCTGGTTTAAGAAGCAGTCTTTTATTTTACTTTCGCTTGAAAACCAAATCCTCCGTCCCGTCCACCATCGTTTCCTTAGTATTCACGTCATTTTTGCCGCTCGTGCTGATGCGGCGAGTAACCAGGCTCTGCCCCCAAAGAGCTCGCATTGAAAGCGCCTCTCTCACTCTCTTCACGTGATCAGAAATCTTACTCCTGCTGCACTGTGCGGTGGCTCTGCAGCGCACGCTTTATGCATGGAGAAGAGCAGACGTTTTGGAGCAGCGCAGACCATGCACTGGAACAAATGTGACCACGTCAAATTTTAACTCGCACATAACTATCGGTCTCGGCATCGGTATCAGCCGATATCATTCTGAATAATCGGCTATCGTATCGCCAGAGAAATTCAGTATCGTTGCATCTCTAATAAATAGTGTTGTTTATTTTGATTCTCTAATTTGTTTTAGTAACCAATTCGATAAAGGAATTAGGCAAATGAGATAACTGCAATAAATGCAAAAAATGCAATGCCCACAATGCAAATGGTAAAGGGGACATAACACACACAGTTCCACCCAATCTCATGTTAATCTTGAGTTCCTATAAAGTAGTATTGTGTCCTTCATATCTCCTAGTCTTTAGTTTTATCATATTTAAAAAAAAAGAAAGAGACAGCTTTACGATTCTCTCCAAAAACTGCCGAGCTCCTGGAGGCGTGTGCCGTGGGTGGAGCTAAAGAGTGACGAGCACTTGAGCACCAATTGCCAACAAAACACAGACACTTGATGCCATTTCACTTACCGTCTACAGTTCCGATTCATGACCGGGATCTTTTATAGCTGGGGCTGCTCCATCTTTCAGTATCAAACAATGTGCAAATCCAGCGTCGAACCGGGCCTTGTTTATAAAACAATGCATAGCACATATGCATAGCAGAAGTAATACTACTGACGACACTCCATGAAATCCCTAATATGGACAAAGGTATCCAGTTATCGCTGTAGCTGAATAAAACGCAGCCATTATCACTGCATATAATATTATAAAATAGTATGATTTCTGCCTCATTCTGTGATATGAACCACGTTTGATCAAAAAAAGAAATTTCAAACACTCGACTATGTTATTAAGCTAATTTGGAGTAAAAGCATGTCAATAAATGATATCCTTATTGGGCAACAAGTTTGTAAACAGGCTCATACCACACATGTGCTACGGGTAGTACATTTATTCAAGGCTCAGACCAATTTTTTTCGCACTGTACAGCCCTGACCAAACCAGTTCCAGATTGTAGAAGTAGCTCATCCTTTAGCAATTTACTCCTCCTCAGTTTCATGTCCACCTTCTGACATGTCGCTCCGCACGGTCACACACAGAAATATGTCAACAACTAGACTTTATCATTATTATCGCGGGAAGACTAATTATTTTCGTGGGGAGAATTTTTACTGGTATATTGTAAATGATAAGATATTGCCCATCCCTAACAGTACATTCACACGGGGCGTCGGCGTCAACGCCTCTCGTTGCCGAACTGAATTGTGGGTCCGCCGCATCACATTGGGTCCGTTGCTTGTGGCAGAAGTTGAAAACTTTTCAACTTTTCAACTACCAATGCAGGCGTCAGCCAATTATGCAAATACCCTGGTGCAGATGCTAGCCAATCACATTCATGCAACACTATAAAACTAATGTGATTGGCTGTTGTCACTATGACAGCACCAAGCTTCAGAAGACGCGCTCTTGCACCCACTCTGGTCGATGTGTGAGCGGGCGGGCTCTTCCGGGAGAAGTGCCCATACAAGGAGTTCCACCCTTCATGACATCATGAAGAGACATGCTCGAAAAAACTTTCCGAAACTTGTACAAACCCGGAAGGAGTGTATTGGCACAGAAATACTGCGTTCTACATCCAAATCATATTTTTTAACCTGTTAACCCGCACCTGGACGCCAGCGCACTGAACGCTCTTTGTTTGCACGTGTCAATGTTTACGAATAGATTAAATGAAACGGGACAAAATTAATCTTGACAAACTATATATCTTTATAAAGGTCTAAGCCTCAAGCATCGACGATAGATCGCTATTTTTCAATGGAAAGCTTATAAGGAATGTATTTGCTAAATTTGTGTAAGCAGTACACATCAAAACATGCATAATAAAAATGCAGTACATACCAGATTCGTCATAATAACGAGTCACAAACGCATCCACTGCTGTAAATCCCGCTTTAGTTAGAAAGGTAAGGGTCCACTGATCAACATCCCATAGAGCTCTTTTAGTCCAACAAAACAATAACGTTGTAATATGGATAGTAATTCCTTTGTTTACATCTTATTTCTTCGGGAGAGTTATTGTTTGTATCCGTTATGGAACAAATTACGCTGAAAAACAGCGTCTTGGTAGTAAAAAGCAACATGGTTTTGTAGCATGCAGTGTCACAAACAGAATGAGTCCATCCACTAAAAAAAAAGTCAAAGATAGGCGGAATATTGTTTATTTGAATTCTGGCACTCTCTCGTGACGCGCGCTGTGACGCACATGTCATCTGATAGGGGCGTAACTTAGCGATCGGCTTTTTGCACAAATAAATCTTTTTTTTTATTTTTATTTTTCATATATGTGTGCGTGTTTTGTGGGGAATGTGGCTGTGTCTGTATGATTACCGTCTGTATGTCTGTATGATTACCATCTGTATGACTGATAATCAGCATGTGATTACTGGCTGTATTACCGGCTATCAGTGTGAATGTGATCTATGAACGACCATTAGAGTGTGTTTATTGAATATTCGGCCGGCTATCTGTATGATTACCATCTGTATGAACGCACATCAGCGTGTGATTACCCCCCCCCCCCCCCCCCCCCCTTAAATAATTTAAATACACACTGTGCAATACTGTCCAAACATTTCACTCACATTTGCGACTAAATATAGATGTGTGTGAACTACAAAATGTATTCAGTATCTATGCGAATAAGCTTTATGAAATTTGGGTATCTTAAATTGTATAGCAAACATATTATCATTTTGAGAGGTTTTAAATTTGGAGATAGAAAAACAGGAATCGTGAAACACCCTAATGCCATTATGAAACTTCAAAAAGCAATGATTTCATAAAATAGAATATGAGCGATGCATGGTACCAAAGTCAAGTTTTGTGTTCTACAGATTAGCAGTTTCAGAGCAGTTCGTAACCAATGAACACTGCACATTTATGCAACGTGATTGCTTATAATTGACTGTAGACAGTGTTTATATTGTAATATGTTGTAAGAGTGCACATTTTATCTCCTTTATCTGTTTGAATGAGCAGCCAGAGAAAGTAAGCATATACATTTCAAAATAAGAGTCTCTGTGTGTTGGGTTTGTTTATAGTTAGACGTTCTGCAGTATGTATATTTTTGTTGTTTTTTCCTGGTTGATATTGGTATTTGGACGTGAGAACAATATTTAACATATTATTAAATATATTCAGTTTAAATAAGCATTGAGCCCTATACTGTACCAGTGTAGATTGCTCCTTGCTAACTGGACTGCATGTAATGAATAATATGTAGGGTTTTGCTCTGCAAGTTTTTAAATGTAAGGAAGATGACAAGCTTTTGTCTTGTGGCATGCACTTGGCTTTAATAACATACACATGAAGAAACCATGCGCACACACAGACACACACACTGGTGTGAAGGTGTGGAGAAGGGAGATCGTGGCACACAGGGCAGATGGCAGGAGGCAATGTGTCACCATCCACTTGAGGAAACGCCAGATACAAGGGCTGTGGGAGCCCGAGTCTCCAGCGGGCAGATGGGAGTTCTCTTCAGAGAGGGCCAAGCAGACAGCGTCGTCTCATTAGCCAAGCTCATTACCCCAGTAGTACCAGATCACTAGATCTGCCATGCTCTGCATTAGCAACCCTGAGCTTCCGAGTCTAAACGTCAACGCAGGCAGAGACTCAACCATCAAATCTAGAGCCAATAGACAGTTGGGTTGGAGCAAGACCAACATTTTGGCTTTGGTACAATACTTGCCTTTGATACCTCACTATTGATACTTTAGACAGCAAATAATTACAAAAAGAAGAAGAACAAAATCTTTCTTGGCTCTAGTCCTTGTGGCTCAAAATAATCAAATGTTTTGTTTCCTTTTAAAAGCAGAACAGAGAAAAACTAATATTATATTGTATTGTATTGTATTTAAAATAATATAAAAAAAAATATTTACACCCCACATGTCCAAGACTAGATGTCTTGTATTGACTATTTTTGTAAAAATAAAAACAAATAAACAATACTACTACTATTAATAATAATAATCATAATAATAATAATAATAATAATAATAATAATAATAATAATAATAATAAGTATTATTATTGTTATTATTCTACAATTCACGACATTTATATAATATTAATAAATAACACTCAGAATTAATTTATGAATTAACAACTATTACTATTATTAGTAGTATTATTAGGATTTACACCCTACATGTAGGACACTCCATATTTGTACCAAATTATAATATTGCATCTCTTTAAATGTTTGGTACTGCTTTTTAAGTATCTGGAACACTGTGCAACTCTAAAAGACAGTAAGAGTAAGTATGAACAAAGGCGTTTATTTTGACTGTTAACCCTTCATTTCCCTGGATTTGTGTTGTTACAGTCACCCTGTGTTAACAGATGGCTGTTATGATTCTTTTGGCACACATGCTCACATATATTAAAAAATAAATAAATAAATAAATAAATAAAAATCTGAAGCGAATTAACAAAGAATCTGTACTAGAAGATTCCCCTCCCCCTCCAAGAATTTCATACTTGTCAGGATCAGTTGTTTATTGATATAAAAAAGCGTATGAAAATGTCTCATGTTTGTGGTGTGTGGTTGCTGGAGATCTCTCCCCGTTGTTTGTGTGTGTTAGCATGTATGTGTGTGTATCTTGCTTCAGATGTGTTGCAGGAGAGTGTATTGACGTTTTCAGGGGCCCGTGGGAGGCTCACACTTGAGCATCCTGCTCTTTCATCTGCTGCTCGTGGAGAAATGCGGCGAGAGAGAACTCACAGACAGAATTGAGCAAAGGAGCCTGTCATCCTCATGAAGTGTGTGTGTGTATGTGTGTATGGGGTGGCTGTATGTGTTTTACACTTCCATGATTGCCCTGGGCTCCAGGCTTTTTTTTTCTTCATGTTTTCGTCTCTGTCCTCTTGTACAGAGGAGAACGTGGATCAGGCAAACACAGTGGCCTAATTTTGTCTCAGGGAACCACTCCAGCTGCAGGAGAACTTCCTGTGTGGAATTCTAACCGTGTCCTGTAGATGAGGTACGTGCTGGTGTACGGAGCTCTGTTAGTGTAATTCATCACAAAGGTCTACACAAGATAAAGAGTAAATAAACGCTATAAGCATCCTTTGTATGATCCAATTATAGATGCAATGCAACCGCACATGTAGACGTGAGCTTTCTGTGAATGGGGATTTGAATAGCATAAATATTCACTACCCCAGTAGGTCTTACCAATTATTTAGGACGAACAGTGTGTGACGGTGATGTGAACGTACATTCAAATTCAGAATTTATCTCTCTGATACAGATTTTGCCAGTGATGAGAAGCTTGTACATTATTTACTTATAAAAGAAAACAGAGTAGAATAGAATAGAAGCTGAGTTAACTGAATAGGTGAGAATCAATCAGAACTTCATAGAGTTGATCAGTCAAGAAGATGAAAATAGGAAATACATTACTGAACTTTTTAGAGTTATTTTATTACAGTAGAATAGAATAGATAGAATGTATTAGTATATGGAAAGGAATATAACAGTTCAGTATAAAACAGAACTGAATGGAATGAAATATAGTAGATAAGTCCAGAATGAAATAGAAATAAAATAGATCAGGAGTGAAAAATGGAACAAATAGAATATAAAAGAATAGTCTAGAACAGAATAAGAATTTATTAGTAGAGCAAAGCAAAATTGAATTTAATAGAATGAAACAAGTTAAAACTGAACTCAGAAGAACAATAGAATATATAATTTAGCTGTATGACAGAATACATTAAAAATGTGAAATGAATAGAATAGATTAGTCTAGAGTATAACTGAATGGAACAGAATAGAATATATTAGTCTAGAACAGAACAGAACAGATGTAAACTGAACAGAACAAAATGTAATGGATAATTCTGCAGTTGAATAGAATAGAATAGAGATTTATTCTAGCAGAACTTAATAGAACAAAACAGTTCAGTCCAGAATGAAATGTAATGGAATAGATAAGGCAAGAAGAAAATAGAACAAATAGAATAGAAATAGAAAACAGAATATTATAGTTCATTTTACAGTCAAGCAGGACACAATCTGACAGAACAGAAAAATTATATTACAGTAGGATGAAATAGATAATTCAGTCTGGAGCTGAATAGAATATAATAGTTGGGTCTAAAACGGAACAGAATGGAACAGAATACAGTAGATTAGTCCAGATTAAAACAGAAATAAAATAGGTCATGGTTCAAAAATAACAAACAGTAGTTTAACAGAAGAGAATAATCTAGAACAAAATGGAATTTATGAGTAGAACAGAACTGAATTTAATAGATTGAAACATTAATAGTGAAATGAAAATAACAGAATGCAACAGAATAGATAAGGCAAGAAGAAAATATAACAAATGAAATATAAAAGATCAGTCTTGAATTGAACCAAAACAGATCATGTTACAGTCAAGCAGAGCAGAATGTAACGGAATAGAATAGAGAAGGCTTTATCAACAGTATTGTGACTAATATATCAACAGACTGGATGGATGGAGAACAGGGCAGCATATTCCTGTCTGAGTGCCAGTGTCCTACATCCCATGTGTGTCCTGTTGGAATGAGTTCCAACAAAGTAAGGATGATGTGTGTGCAGATACAGGTGGCACAGGGACATAGCACAGATTACAGGACGGCCGGCGTTCTGTTGTGTGAAAGACGCCTGCAAACTCTCAGCCTGATAATCAAATGCTGTTTGAGCTCACAGAACCAGACGCACCCAGGCCTGGCATAGGTGGGCTTCAAGAATAATTTCCATTACTTAAAGACACAGTTCACCCAAAACAGACAATTTGGTAATGCTTTATTTTAAAGTGTACTTGTTACACGTTAAATGTACCTGTACTTACTATTGTAATAACAAAAATTATTCATAATTACATGCAAATAACTCTAATACAAACCTTAATCTTAAAGTGATACTCCACCCCAAAATTAAAATTTTGTCATTAATCACTTACCCCAATGTCGTTCCAAACCTGTAAAAGCTTTGTTTGTCTTCGGAACACAATTTAAGATATTTTAGATGAAAACCGGGAGGCTTGTGACTGTCCCATTGACTGCCAAGTAAATTACACTGTCAAGGCACAGAAAAGTATTAAAAACATCGACAAAATAGTCCATCTGCCATCAGTGGTTCAATCTTAATTTTATGCAGCGACGAGAATACTTTTTGTATGCAAAGAAAATAAAAATAACGACATTTATTCAACAATTCGTCTCCTCTCTGTCTCTCTGTGTCAGCATAGTGCCATTTTGGAGAGCATCCGATGGACGCAAAGTGCGTACGCTATTCTCTGTCATCAGTAATGCATGGATACACAGTTTCTATTCAAATTAAAGCGTAAATAAACGTACAATACGTATCCATGTGTTACTGATGACAGAGAGTAGCATACGCACTTTGTGTCCATCGGATGCTCTCCAAAATGGCGCTACACTGACACAGAGACAGAGAGGAGACGAATTGTTGAATAAATGTCGTTATTTTTTGCATACAAAAAGTATTCTTGTCGCTTCATAAAATTCAGCTTGAACCACTGATGGCAGATGGACTATTTTGACAATGTTTTTTATACTTTTCTGTACCTTGGCAGTGTAATTTACTTGCCAGTCAATGAGACAGTCACAAGCCTCCCGGTTTTCATCCAAAATATCTTAAATTGTGTTCCGAGGATGAACGAAGCTTTTACGGGTTTGGAAAGACGTGGGGGTAAGTGATTAATGACAAAATTTTCATTTTGGGGTGGAGTATCCCTTTAAACTTAACCATATAGTAAGTAGTTAATTAATATTACTTAGTACTTAAATGTATAACTACACTGTAACAAGGACACCTTAAATTAAAGTGAAACCGAAAATTTCATTGGGGTCCAAAATAACATTGGACAGTATGAAAAATATGAACCCTATATGACCCCCCATATTATACAGTATTGATTGTATAATGATTATCCATTAATGGGAAAGGAAATGTTTTTAATTGTGACCCTGTGAAATCCATTATATTTTTTTCTTTATTCTGTGTTTTAGGATTTAATACAAGTTTAATTAATACAAAATTAACAATTTACTTGAGCTTTTAAAATGTAATCAATTGAAAATATAACAGTTATTTTAAAGTGAAACATTGCATTTTTATTTTTTGTCAAGTAAGATGCTGCACAACAAATGACTTGAAAACTATCTCGGTTGTGTGATATTCCTTAAAACTAAAAATATTGCTATTATTACTTTAAGAAGAACATTTTAGTATACAATAATAATATATTCATAATTTAATATAGGCATAATTTTTTCAGGTTAGCCCAAACTTATTTTGGAGGTTTATCGTGAAGATCTTTGAGTTTCAATGTGTGTTTTATGGTGGATTTTCTCAAATAAAACTGTATAAAGCTGGTGAAGTGACTGTCAGAGCAGCTCTGGAGATAAAGTTCATGTCTCATATATTGAGAAGCAGACGCTGAAGACACCGCAAGCGTCGGTGTGTTTGAGTTTGTGTATCAGACGAAATTACGCTACTCATTCACACAGAGACGCAGAACATGCAGACTTATTAACCAGATTCACTGACTGTTGACATGTTGATTTCTGCTGTGATTAATCAAATCGATTAATCATTATCGGTATGCATTTTACGTATGAAATCGTGTATGTTTTGTGTTAAATTATAATTCTCTGTCCATTTGGGATGTTTAAAAGCACAGTTAGTTTATATTATGTAATCCATGACATAAACAGGCATGAAATAATTAAGAATCTGTTTTATAAGCCAATTTTCTTTTGTTTTAGAAGTAAAGGACAGCAGTTTTTGGCCAGCGTGCTTTTGCCCTGAGTGCGCATCTTTTCATTACATCATGACCAGCAGTGATTAACATCGTACTCAGCGCTATTTCCTAATGTTTACTCCATGTAAACATATTACAATAATGGGAAAATGTACTATTTATTTTCCACCGTAGTGAATCTGCACGAGTCATCAGAGAGCAGCGGTTTGAGACTGGGTGGCCAAATTGTTGCTCAGGTAATTTTAGCTGTTTATGTTTGGTTCATTATTCTGGGCCTCTTGCATTCTATCTCCAACCGAAATTACCTTCCATTACGGCCATTTGATATTGACTTTAATTTGAGTGCATGTTATTTTTGTATATATCTCATGAACCATGCGGATTGATTTGATTTGGTTTTTGTAGTTTGATTTAAATACACCCACGCCCCTCGACGCACAACAACAACCTACAGCAAATGCACACTCGCGTCGCCTCCAGAGACACTAGAGATGAGACGTCTCTAATTATTGTAATGTATTCATTTGTGTTATTGTCACTGTGACTTTCAGAGAGGTGACAGAACATCGTTTCCAACTGGGATCTTTTCTTTCTCAAACATCTCTCTTTATGAGACCCCTGGGTAACATCTCTAGCGTACAGGGTGATGGTCCTGTGGTGCATTGTGGGAGTGAGCAGAAATGTTTGAACAGCTGGCCTGCCCCATGTTGAGACCTCACGTGCGACTCCAGAGGAAACCAAACCCGGACAGGGACGGGGCCTCCGCGGACACCTGATGTTCCGCTAATTGGCCACGGGTGAGCGGTGTGAGTCTGTCGGCAGGGCTCCAAGGCATCAGAGACGAGCTGATATTAAAGTAGAACACATCCTGTCTTATTACCCAAAACAGGCTTTGCGTGAAAGCTGTCGGTAGGATTTTATTAAATTATTTTCGATGCTTAATGGAAACTCTTTACCTGTGGAACAGCATCCATTACCGTGCACGAGGGCTTCAGGGCTCTTTTGAAACTTAACAAAAAGCTTCCCTCCCCTCCCCATCTGCTTAAAGACAAAAACGGGGCTGTGAACCTCAGAGCTTTTTGTGTGTTCTTGGAAGATTAGAGCATATTTTCATAAGCCTATTTAATGAAATGGAAATTGATGAACAAGAAATGCAGGAGAGACCCCCGTCCTCGTCCCTGAACTTGTCCAAAACGTGTCAGGGTGAGGATATCCCTCGCAGGGTTTTGGATATTGTTGTTTTATCGCTCGTCCGCCATGTCTTTCAACCCTTTCCAGGAAAGCAGTCGAGGCCCTGTGTGTTTCATGTACATTTTTTTTATTTTTTTGTTTTATTCATACTGGTTATCACAACTCTCCTCATTGAATCAGTGGATTCACGTGATTGGCTTTTGAAGTCAAAGTCTCCTTAGATGTGCTTAAGACTGACAGCATCTCAAGGATTGTTAAAGATATGCCTCTTTTGATGCCCTGTCTTGGCTTCGTTGTGTTTCTGTCCTCACACAGAGCAAAAAGGAGTATTTTATGGTTGTGATTCACACACAGTGTTGCGATGTAAGCCAGAGACCAGAAACAGCATCATGCCATCAATTTTAAATCAACCATTCATTTTAGTTGTATAAATTGTGGTTAGCATGTATTGTAGCATGCTAAAACATGCTAGGTTATTTATTTATTTGTTTATTTATTTATTGGTCTATCTATCTATCTATCTATCTATCTGTCTGTCTATCTATATCTATCAATCTATCATTTATTTACATGATTATTTATTTGCTTTTAAATGATCCATCCATATGATTATTTATTTGCTTTTAAATTATTTATTTATTCATTTACGTGATTATTTATTTGCTTATAAATGTTTTTTTATATAATTTATTTAACATTTTTTTCCAATGCACTAAAAGACTACATTTAGGCTAAGACTAAAACCTAAGTGTAAAAATAGAATTATTATTATTATTATTAATAATAATAATAATAATAATAATAATAATAATAATAATAATGACTTAATAATGTTAAATTACATGTGGCTGCAGTACCAGAGTAAAACTTACCAAGCTTATTATTATAAAAAAAAATAATAATAATAATAATAATATTTTGGTACTTGACATAAAATAAGCATTATTTTAAATAAAATAAATACAATCTTAAAGATTAAACTTATTTTATTTCAGCTAGTTTCAGCAACATTTCTCGCCTTCTCATTAATTTGTTGAAGTCCTAAAATAACTATAAATAAATAAACTAAAATTAAAAAAATGAAACTATGTAGACTTCTTTTAAGACAGAAACAACAAACTTTTAACTAAAATTAAAATAATACTAAATACTATAATACTAAAATCATACTGTTAGTGCCAAATACAAGTAAAAATTGTATTTGGCATCAATAGATGGTAACTTTACAGGGAACTACAACATAACATGGGGCAAGTATGATAGTCTGACCCTCGCTGAATAGGTGAGCAATTCAAATTGATGATGCACAAACCATGTGACCCAGCTTGCACATCTTCTAACTCTTACCTCAGTGTAAGCTGCCTGAAGTTGTTTTCTCCAGAACTCCTTGAACAACTTTCAGAACAAATAAATGAAGAGCTAAATCACGACAGGTCTTCTTTACGATTTTGTGACAGGTGCAGTTTCACCGAGAGACTCAGACTAGCTGAAAATGATGCTGAAAGTTGCACAATCACCTCACAGTTTGGCATTAATATGCAGAGGGAAAACAACTAAAATAATCCCTCTCTCATAAGGACAAGACAATATAAATTCTAGTCATTTCCAGTAAAAAAAAAAACAAAAAACAAAAAAAACCTGAAATTCATCTAGGTGTGGCAAAATGTTAATTTTGAACTCAGCATGTGGCGTTATCTCCATGTCCCATATTTGCATCCATCTAAGGCGAGAAAGGCTGCTAATGCGAGCTGACTGGCATTAATGGCTGCTGACTCGACCATGTGTTGCCCACGAGCTGACAAGCAGCAGGCATCGGCCTTGTCCAGGGCCGGCGGTCCGACAGACAGACCCTCAGATTGGGGAGCAAAGCACCCCACTTTCTCCCCTTGAGTCCCACACCTCCCTCTCTCCTCAGCAACTCTGATTGATCCAGACGCAGGGTGACCTGTACTGTCAGTCAAATCTGCCCGCAAGGTGCTTCCTGTCATGGGCTGTGACAGAGTGATCAACGCTCTCTCTCTCCCCGAATGTCTCGACACACTCACCTGCAGGCTTTAGTAGCATATTAGATTAAAAACTAAATCAGAAGTGTAAAGCTTGATGTTGTACACCACATCTGCTCATAAATATTTAAATCTAATGATAATGACGTTGCCATTATGCACATTAGTTCCATTACAGTGCCTTGCTGTCTATTTAGACAGCATCGTAGATGTGCACTTGACGCAAATGCTACCTTCTGAGATAACATGTTTTGGCAGCATCACATGCATGCTTTTTGGAGAGGGAAATCCCAGAATGCATTGTGATGAGCACTGTCCAAAAAAACTCATCCAAGATGGCGGATGAGCTGAGAGAATAAATATATTTTCAGTAGTTCAAAGAAATATATTCTCAAAAGTAGTTCACACTAATTAAAAATTAGCTGTTTTACCCGCTTTTGTGCGCTTTTGTATTTTGTCTTGCTGCACTGGCAGATTTTTTTTCCACTGGTTTTTAACTAGTTTATACTTAAAACAAGTGAAGAAATTCTTCATATCAGTGCAGAAAACTTTAAATCTTACACAGTGTTGCATCTCAAGCAAATGTATCTTATTTTAAGGATTTCTATACAATTTAACAAAACAATAATTCAAAAATATGTGTTAAGAATATTTATTCATTTATTTGTATTTTTGCTGTGAGAATGTTGTGCTAATTTAGCAACATGGAGATTTTGGATTAACATCTCCAATATCTTCATAAATATATAGTTCAGTCATGAAACTCTAGATGGCGCAGGCTGACGGGTTGTTAACGTAACTAATGATATTCAGAGAGTTAAACGACTTGGCACAAGCTGATTGGTTCATGTTGCATATGCAGCCAATGATGAGCTTACTGCCTTGCATTTATATGGCTGGCTAACATTCACTTGAGATTCCTGCAGTGCGCCTCAGAGTTTCTCTGAAACCCTCCACCTTCCCCAGCTCTACCTGTATAGATCTGCTATGGGTTATTTTATATACTATTTGTGCAGCAGCAGTATGTCTTAAATACTCACGGCACCATATCGCCATATGCATTGGCAGTAGCAAGTTCCTGTACTTGCTTGCAGCATCAGCAATAATCTCCGCCAAGACCAAATACATTAACATTGTCATATCCATCACCATGCTAAAATCTTCAGAGTTGTCATGATTGAAATACAGTTAGTCAATATGTATCAATACATTGGATCTATGCATTCAGTCTTTAAGGGTTAGTTCACCCAAAAATGAAAATTATGTCTTCATTTACTTACCTTCTTATCATTCCAAACCTGTATGAATTTCTTACAGTACTTTTGTGGAACATAAAAGAAGGTATTTTGAAGAATATTGGTAACAAAACATCTCTGGTTACCATTGCCTTCCATTGTATGAACCAAAATAAAAACAAACAAACAAACAAACTTCCAAAAAAAAAAAAAAAGTCATACAGGTTTTTTTTTTTTTTTTTTCAAACAATCATTTTTGGGTGAACTATAATTTTAAAGTGACAGCAGTCTATTAAAATTGGTTTATGGATCATTTAAGGTGTGAGTGAAAAAAGGTTCCTTAGATTATTAAAATGTTCTTCACACTAAGAAAATATGGTTAATTTAAGAACTGATTACCGAAAGGTTCTTTGGGAACCAAAAGGCATCACTGCAAAAAAAATAAAATAAAAACAAAAAACACTTTTAGAATTTTAATTAAGACTGTATAGTGGAAATACTATTGTTTAGCTCTCTGTGGAAAAAAAAAAAAGTTTTGGAACCTTTATTTTTAGTAGTGTGCAAACAAAAAGCAGGAAGCATCTTATGCCTCTTTTTGACTCTGCAGCCAGATGTTCGAGCAGATGTAGCAGAGTATCAGTGTGAATGTTTAGTCGATAAATCAGAGATGAATGAGGACGAATGATTTTAAACCAACGGAGCCGGACCCTTGGGCTTCGATTGCTGCCCAGTAATAAGGTGTCAAGTGTGTAAACAGATATGACAGATCCAGATTTGAGGTGACAGCTGGAGAGAGGGTGAGAGAGCCACGCTGCTTTCTGACAGACTTCCTTCCCTTCCCACATACACATGCTGGGATCATTGGCCAATCTCAGTCAGCCATTGTGACATGTACACCTGCTTCGCCTTGATAGGCAGTTGAACCTCAGGACTGTTGGATGTGGCCACCCTCCTACCTGCCTTGATAGGTGTGCCTCTCTTGGATACCCACCAAAGCTGGCAGCCACCAACGCTTCGTCACCCCCCGCCACATCAGTCAGTCTCAACTGGCGGGGTCCGTCCTGCCGCCGACCGACCCACCTTCCCGCTGACAGTCCGTCACACGCAGAGGGCGCGTCCGTCATGGATGCACCTCCCCATTCTGCCATCAGCTCCTCTCTGCACATGGCTAAGCAGTCCCTGCTGCCACATGGCAGGAGGGCCCGCGTTTTAACACTTTGTGGGACACTCTTCCACATACACACTCTCAACCTCGGCAAGTCCGCAGCAACTGTTTACACGAGCCTTGTTACTGTTTTAGAAGGTCCGTGCGGTCCGGATAAATGTTTTGTCTGTTGCGTGACAGATGTGTGTTTGTATTTGTTAGCTACATGCTAACCTTTAGCCTTTTGCTGTTGGGTGCTATGGGTCAGAGCAGGCCGTCAGTGAGTGTGATACTGATGGATCGTGGCAGTCTAGTGCCTCAGGGATCAACAACCCAAGAGGCCTTGGGAATTAATACATGATCACTGCTGTCCAGATTTGGGTTTTCAGCACAGCGGGCTGTCAGTACCAATGTTAACAATGAGGAACGAGCGTTCAGAGACTGGAATTGCAACATTTTCTGAAAATTTGGATGGTGCTTGTGTGTGCAAAAAGCACGATGATGCTTCAGTGCTGCTGGTGGTTATCTGGGTGTCAGGGTTGTGCTCCATTCAGAATTTGATTTGTGGATTTGAATTGAGGTATTGCACAGAAATTCGAATTGCAGTTTGAATTTGAATATAAGGAAATTGACTAAATTCACTGAAAATCAGTGAAATTCACAGGTTTGACAAATTCATGGTTGAAAATTGTGGAAAAAAAGTTGAAAAAGCCAGAGTTGAAAAGAGTTGAAAAAGTCATCTATCTATCTATCTATCTATCTATCTATCTATCTATCTATCTATCTATCTAAGTGTGACTGTGTATATAGATCGTATATAGATCGTGTATATATATATATATATATATACACATATACACACACACACACACACACACACATATATATATATATATATATATATATATATATATATAATTACGTTTAATTAATTAAAGGGGTCCTATTATAATCTTTTACAAAGTCTTGATTTTGTTTTGGGGGTGTACTAGAACATGCTCTCATGCTTGGTGGTTTGAAAATCGCATTATTTTTCACATAATGTACATTATTACAATATCTTCCTCCCCAGCCTGACACAAACGGCTCAATTAGTTCTGGGTTTGATGAAGGCCCGCCTTCCGAAAAACGAAATGTGTTGTGATTGGTTAGCTGTCCCAGTGCGTTGTGATTGGCGAACAGCTTAGACGGTGTTTCAGAATCAGTACTGCCCCGCCCCCTGCCTAAGCAGCAAGGTCGTCAATATTGCCATATCAGTTTGAGCTGGATTCAGACCCCGAGAATATTGAACAAGAGGATCGCGCAGAACCTTTGCACGCACAGATATTGCATATATTTATGCATATATATTTGCAGATATATACATATCAGAGTGGTAACATTATTGTTTTTTTTTTTGGCTAAATCACGTTTTAGATAGGATGTCAACAACAGCTTAAAAATAACTGCATTTACTGTGTACAGATAAGTGCAATGGTAATATATATTATGTTTATTGTTCTTTAATTCTAACATTATAACATGAATTGCAGTGAAACTGTTATACAGTTGAATTTATTTATACCATAGTCCCACAGAGTTACACTATTTGTGGCGGCATATATATGCAAATTAATTCTCTGCCAGCAGGAGGCGCTGTTGGAGCGGGAGAGAGCGAGGTTTCCCCGATAACGCTGTACACAAAGCAGAGCTCCTCTCACAAATGCTGCTTTATCAGACATTACAAGCAAGATGAAATGAAAATGACATCCAAAATTTTCTGAAGACAGTCAGTTTCCATCAGAAATACAGTGATATAAAAGCACCCGCACCGGGTTTCGATTTTGAAACATGCATTCGAATTTCCGGAGGTGGGATTTATTTTAATGATATTCTAATGGACCAATTTGTGATGTCACAAATACAGGAAAACAACTTTGCAGTCCAAATGAGCCCTTCGTTGTAGTTCTTGAAAAGGGATTTTTTAAAAACGAAATATCTCCCTTTGGAGTGGACTTTGAGATTTGTAACTTTTTTTATGCCCAAACATACACACTACACACTGACTAAAATTCAAAAAGTGAAAAAGCATAATAGGACCCCTTTAAGTTAAAAAAAAAAAAGGTAAGGTTTTTAGATTTTTTTTTTTTCTAGTGTTCTGTGTGGTTGTTTCTATGGTGTTCTGGGTGGTTGCTAGGTGGATGTCAAAATACCCCCCCCCCTCTAGTTCACTATAATGAGTCCCTACATATTGCTCAGGTAACTTTTTCAATATTCTCTAAGTCTGTCCAATTGTTACTTCAATTTTGTTGTCCCTTACGCAAATATAAATGCTTTTCCACAACAAGAAGTGCCCTTTGAGGTTAAGAAAATTGTCTGAAGCACAAATAGCATGGGATGAGTTGCGATCCAAAGCTTAATATCTGGGGCTACGAGTTTGTTCAGAGCCCTAACCATAATTATATGCAATATTATTAGTGATAATTGCCTTAGCAAACACTCCTAATTAAACTGCGACACCAAAGATATAATCAGGAAAGTTTGAAAGGTCAGGAAACTCTATTTACAAAGTTGTCCCATCATACGCCTAAAATGAACCCCGAGTACCTTGCCAAGAGGCAAGTTCAACCTGCCAAGCTCTGCTAGTGAGGACAGACAACAGTGCCGTCTTTGATGTGGAAATGAATGGATTTATTTTTAAATTTTTTGACGAGGTGTAGCGGGTGTTCTCGGTGGCCTGTGACAGTGGCAGTTGGCGGGTGCCGCAGGTAGAGACCTCGATAGATGTCTATGTTTGATCCACATTTACCCACTGGCACTCAGACACTAGAGGAGATCCTGCCCAGGAATACATGATCACTTATAGAAAGAGAGAAGGGAGGAGAAGGAAAGGATGCAACCTTGAAAGCTTGTCTTCCATACAGATAGACTTTCTAAGATGACTTACCAATACTGCGCTTAGATCATATTCTTGATTAATTCATTTGCTTCGTACAGTGAGGTTAACTGTGTTTAACATTTTCTAGTTTTCTTAACATATCATTTTACTTTTAGTACTGCTTGTTATGACTA
Organism: Spinibarbus caldwelli; assembly: GCA_039654775.1. Taxonomy (NCBI): domain Eukaryota; kingdom Metazoa; phylum Chordata; class Actinopteri; order Cypriniformes; family Cyprinidae; genus Spinibarbus; species Spinibarbus caldwelli. Next base: position 5,383,745 of record CM077254.1, read on the forward strand.
GTATCTATAGCTAATGGGAAAAATGACATGATGATAGATCTTTTTATTCGTAAGTGCGTTAAAATGCAATTTATACTATATATACAGTGACTTGAATGCAGATGTTCTATGACTTAAAATTCATTTTGAGGCATATTTTTCATAACATACAAAAAAGCCTCTTTAAAAGATTGAAGTTCTTGAAAAGGAAACCGCACTAGTTACCTAATATTTTATAATATCTTTAAAAAAAATGCTGTTAGAAGTTTGAAGACATATTTTTTTAATTCTGAAAAAAGTCTCTTATACTTTGTATATTTTATATATCTTATATATTTTCTCTTTACATAGTTTGTATCTTAATATATTTTATAATGTAATTTATTCCTGTGATACGTCACTCCAGTCTTCAGTGTCACTTGATCTTTCAGAAATCATTCTAAAATGCTGATTTGCTGCTCAAGAAAACTTTCGTATTATTATAAATTAAGAAAACAGTTGTGGTGCTTAATATTTTTTTGTGAAAACCGTAATAGATTTTGATTGATGAGTTGAAAGTTCAAAAGAACACTTTTGTTTAGTTGAATGCATCCTTACTAAATAAAATATTTATCAAAAAATGACTTTATTTTTATTTAAAAAATGTTTGTTTGTTTGTTTGTTTGTTTATTTTTAACAAATATGCTTCACTGCTTATTAATATTTGATTTTGTTTGCCTGGAAAACCAAGTCATGTGGTCCAACAAACATGCAGAAAGAAAGAAAAAGAAAGAAAGAACAGGAAATGATGTCATGGAGAGGACATAGGCTCTTTTGACTTGTGTAACCGCTTAGCATCCAAACAATGTAAGCAGATATATCTGTTCCCTGGAAATCACCCAAAAGTATATCATCTTTAGTAGCATCTTCAGAGCATCTTCAGAAAATCCAGTGTCTTTTATCGTTTCTAACGTTTTAACAAAGTTACTCCATCCATGTCGAAGGACCACAGAAAATGCCCGCATGCGACATTCTCAGTGTCTTTCACTGACAGACAAGTGAAATGAAATCTGGAAAAGCCCTTGCAAAGCGATGATGGCACTGAATACTCCCACATCCCTCTTCACGCCGAGGAACAGGACGAATTTAATTTCGTGACAGTCTTGAATTGCAAATGTGGAAGAAATGCTTGGCAGCTCTCCAGAAGAGTGAGAGTGCACAGTGTCTGACAGGCTGGTGTGTCACATTAGTCAAATGAGATGTGAAGGCTGAACCAATCATCTGATGCAGGTAAAAAGCTCCTCACGGTGTCATCCTGACAGCTCCAGCCAATGAGGAAAGCAGGAAAGTCGCCGGCCGCTCTGGCCAAAACACAAAAACCTTGATCAATACAATCTATTACCAATTAAAGGCTTTAATGAAATAATCTGTTTACGCGAAACGGAGATCCCTCGGCTGCTAGCGGAACCAATCCATCATCCAGAACCATTAAAGTCCGTCCTGCTGGCGATTTCTCAAATTCCTGGCCATTTTTAATCTCCTGATTTGAAGCAGTAGTGAAAGCCTAATGCTTTAATTCAGCTGGTAGGTGGCGGAAATGCGATTCGAGATGTGGCTCGGTGCCGCAGGTGGGAGAGAAACAATTTAGTGGGCCTTGCGGTGGCGCTGGACTTGGCGAGGCCCAAACCCGACTCGCCCGAAGGGTTCTGTGTGCGAAAGCTAATTGAAGTGATAAACTGCTGACCATCTGCCACAAGAGAGCATCTTCCGAGTGAAACTGGACACGCGGGGCTCATTGATCCACGTTAATTTTTCAGGAGATGCTATTAGGCGAACGCTTGGCCGCGTGCGTGTGAAAACGAGCTGCCGCTGATGGACAAACTGGGACGTAATAGACCCCTTCACTCACAGTCTCACACCCGCATTACTTTTCACCTCCCAAACGCATGTAAAGCCTCTCAGAGCCGATAAATAAATTAGCCCCAGCGCTTCTCCATCCGCTGTGCCTCTGAAAAGATTGACCCCCGAGTCGCTCGCCCATCTCCCGATGTACATTTCATTTTATCGGCCAGCTGTCAGTGCCGGCTAGCCGAATGTTAGCCTGTCAGACTGAAATAAGGATTGACGGAGTGACTCAAGCACTTCAGGTCACTTAGTTTACTCACTTATTCCCTCAGTAACTCACATTTATCTCTTTATAGAAGACTACTCTAGTGAAAAATAAATATAGTAAAATGTATTTGAAATACATTTATTTCATGCTAAATATACTACAAATACATTTACATATTTATGTACTTAGTAAAAGTACCCTGCAATTGTATTTTTAGTATATTAAACTGGTATACTTAAAATCTGCTAAATTAAAACAACTAATTTTGTGCTTAATGCCCTTTAATTGTGCAGAAGTAGTGCTGAAGTCCAAATAAAGATATACTGAAGTATATTTGATTGTGCTAAAGTGGAACTATTGCAAGTATACTTTAGGTAGGCCCTACACTTTAAATATCTTCCTTTTATAGACCGATATTATTCAAAGATCATACAATCATCATCAATAGTGACATTAAAACACATTTTAGGCTTAATATTAAGAAATTTGCTTTGTGCACAAATAGTACTCCAAAGAAAGTTTAATTGCAGTTTTTATATCAGCAAGTCTCGAGCAATTTGTCAGTAAATGTGTTAATAAATTTGAACTATACTTAGTATGAAATATATGTATTTTAAATATATAGTCCTAATTTTTTTACTAAGGGAAAGTCTATGACGACATAGGGGCAACGGGAGTGTTGTAACATGTTATTTCATCTACACTATAAAAAAATTTATTTTTATGGTTTAAATTTCCTGTAGCTCAAATAGTAGAGCATGGCGCTAGCAACGCCAAGGTTATGGGTTCGATTCCCAGGGAAAGCAAGAGCTGATAAAATGTAGAAACTGTAACTTGAATGCAATGTAAGTCGCTTTGGATAAAAGCGTCTGCTAAATGCATAAATGTAAATTAAGCAAAGATTAGAGTAGTTTTACAAAAAAATACTATTTTAGTCTATCTACTTCAAAACTTTACAACCCGAATTCCGGAAATGTTGGGACGTTTTAAATTTAAATTTTAATAAAATGAAAACTAAAAGAATTTCAAATCACATGAGCCAGTATTTTATTCACAATAGAACATAGATAACATAACAAATGTTTAAACTGAGAAATTTTACAATTTTATGCACAAAATGAGCTAATTTCAAATATGATGCCTGCTACAGGTCTCAAAATAGTTGGGACAGGGGCATGTTTAACATGGTGTAGCATCTCCTCTTCTTTTCAAAACAGTTTGAAGACGTCTGGGGATCGAGGTTATGAGTTTCTGGAGTTTTGATGTTGGAATTTGGTCCCATTCTTGCCTGATATAGGTTTCCAGTCGCTGAAGAGTTCGTGGTCGTCTTTGACGTATTTTTCGTTTAATGATGCACCAAATGTTCTCTATAGGTGAAAGATCTGGACTGCAGGCAGGCCAATTCAGCACCCGGACTCTTCTACTACGAAGCCATGCTGTTGTAATAGCTGCAGTTTGTGGTTTTGCATTGTCCTGCTGAAATACACAAGGCCTTCCCTGAAATAGACGTCACCTGGAGGGGAGCATATGTTGCTCTAAAACCTTTACATACCTTTCAGCATTCATAGTGCCTTCCAAAATATGCAAGCTACCCATACCGTATGCACATATGCACCCCCTTAACATCAGAGATGCTGGCTTTTGAACTAAACGCTGATGACACGCTGGAAGGTCTCCCTCCTCTTTAGCCCGGAGGAAGAATGTCAAATTTGGACTCGTCTGACCATAGAACACTTTTCCACTTTGAAACAGTCCATTTTAAATGAGCCTTGGCCCACAGGACACGATGGGACTTCTGGACCATGTTCACATATGTCTTCCTTTTTGCATGATAGAGCTTTAGTTGGCATCTGCAGATGGCACGGCAGATTGTGTTTACTGACAGTGGTTTCTGGAAGTATTCCTGGGCCCATTTAGTAATGTCAATGACAGAATCATGCCGATGAGTGATGCAGTGTTGTCTGAGAGCCCGAAGACCACAGGCATCCAACAAAGGTCTTCGGCCTTGTCCCTTACGCACAGAGATTTCTTCAGTTTCTCTGAATCTTTTGATGATGTTATGCACTGTAGATGATGAGATTTGCAAAGCCTTTGCAATCCAACTTTGTTGGCCAAACTAAAAGTCATATGGTCTAACCAAAAAAATAAATCTTTTAAAATATCAAATAATTTTTATTTTTTTATGACAAGGAAAAGTCAGAGCAGGTTGTAAATTCAAAATGTATAATTGATCAGTTATATTTATGAATACTAGTATCTGTATAAAATATAGTTTTTGAATGTTTTTAAGGTTTAATGAAAATATCTTATGGTTACACCGCATGACATTTTTAGTGGCATTTTAGTGACAAAGCTTAAATCAAAGCTTTTCTTTTCAAAACAACATGAAACCCGCATGAATACAGTGAGTTTTTCTGAAAAAAAAAAAAGATAAAAATCTTGGCATATGTTTTTAAATTAAAATATTTTGTGTAGACTCTGTCATTGACCCAAATATTTGAAATTTTAGGCCCTATATAAGACTCCATGACTATATTCTATACAAGACACCTCACTTGGCTGGTGGTTTTGTCTAATATTTTACCCTATTTTATTTATTCATTTGTAATTGGTTAAACTCTAGGTATTACAACCCAGCCTGTTACAACACTCCCCAGTCTCCTGCTTATTGCTTAAAGGGAGATTCTTGAGTGTTTAAATGTGTATTTGGCTTAAAAAGACAGCAGTGATTATTAAGAGCAGATCACTTGGTCTACCGCATAATTTAAGAGGGGTGTTTGAGGATTTGCAGCATTAGTTGCCTCCTTTTCTAATTAAGGCTGTTAAACTGTACGTATGCTTGTGTGTATTTTCAGTCCAGTTGTAATGGCTCCTCCCAAGCGTTACTGCCGTGTGCCACACCACAGACGGGATCCAGTGATCTCTGCCCGCTCCGGCCCTCCAGGAACCTCTAGAAGAACAGACCGTTTGCTTGCGATCGCTGATGTGGCATGTCGTTAAAAAGTCTTCATTCTCACTACCAATAAACAGCCAGAGCTGGAACGTATTAGTAGCTTTGGGAGAATTTAAACCAGAATGCTGCCCTGCTCCAGAGCCACAGAGCTGTTTATTTGTCAGGCGAGCCCATCGCCGTTGCCATGTTTGATATCATTCGGAAAGATTCTTGTTTTCGCTTTTGAGATTTTCTGATTGCACATGCTTGGGTTTTTTGGGCGGGTGGTGCTGAGCATGGTTGTGCGTGGATTTTTTGGCAGGAATTTGCATTTCAAAATTCCTGTTTTTGGAAGAGAGACGTTAAAGGGCGTTCACACTGACAGCAGTTAGATCACTGGAGGTCGTCGAGTCGCTGTACTGTTGGTAGTAGGCGTTCATACTCGACTGGATGGACGGCTTTCGGAGAAACGTGGTCTAAATCTAGCTGCCGCATCAAGTCACTGCGAATTTGCATAAAGTTTGTTTCATCATGGGCTCTATCGCTTAATGTGAAAATCGTTAAATTTTATTCAAAATTAATGATTTCCGGTTGCTTTGCACTGTCAGTGTGAACACCCTTTTAGTCTTACTGTGCACTTAGCTACAATAAACAGACCATTATTTTCTGCACAGGACAGCACTTTTCATCAGCCATGTGATTAATGACAGCAACTGCTGTAGTATTACATATTTAATGTGTTTTTATATGTTTGTACACATGCAACAACATATGTTCTGTTCGCAAACCTAGTGAGCTCTTTTACAGAAAAAAAAAAAAATAAATCCAAGATTTAGAGAAAGCAAGAGAAATGTTAATTATAAATGTACATTTAACACTGAAAAAAAAATTAAATAGATAATAATGCACTAATTAATAATTATTAAAAACTTACCATTTAAACCAAAATTTGTTTGTCATGTGTATTTATGCTTATGCTGGTTAAATATATTCACAATTTATTATTCATGATAAAGTATTGATAAAATAATAATTAATTAAAATTAATAATAATGAATACAATAATTGATCATTGATCATAAAAACTGCTGGTTAAATATACTCATTTTATTATTCAAGATGGAAAAAAATGCTAAAATAATAATAATAATAATAATAATGAATAATAATTAATGCAATAATTGATCATTATTAAATACTGATTATTTAATCCATGTGTTGTGTATATTTATGCTTTTGCTACTTAAATGTACTCATATACTTCATTCAAGATGTAAAAGTATAGCTAAAATGATAATGAAATAAATGAGTAACAATTAAAGCAATAATTGATAATTATCAAAAACTGTTTAACCCAAAATTTGTGTGTTATGTATATTTATGTGTATACTCAGAATTTATTATTCAAGACGGAAGAGTACCGATGAAATAATAATACATTAAAATGAATAAAAATGAATGAAAAATTGATAATTATTAAAAACTGTCTGTTTAACTGACTGTATGCATTGTGTATATTTATGCATTATTTATATTTATTATGTGTATGCTACTTAGATATATTAATATAATTTATTCAAGACAGAAAATAATTCCTAAAATAAAAATTTATTCAAATTAGTAATAATTAATTATTACTCATGACAAACTTTTTACCCAAAGTTTGTGTGCACCATGTATACTAATGCTTTGTATTAATGCTCTTTTTCCCCCCCTAAGTCACTAATGAATGTGTGTAGGTGTGTTGGTCATGGTCTGGAGGTGCCAGTCATTTACACTGGCTTCTGATGTGAATACAAGGTCTGGGTGGAGCTTTACATCAGATATGTGGAGCGGCTACTCAATTCAGGCCAACAGCTCCTTCAGAAACTGCAACTCATTAGAGCAGTGCTGAGACCAATCAATACAGCCATTAACCAAGAGCAGCACTTGAACAGGATCAAACCTGCTCAATTGGTCAGCATTGCTGCACTCTGCGGCCGCCCCCTGCTTCACTCCTTTAGAAATTCCTCACCCTCTTCTCTCATATTGATAAATCACTTTACATCATTTTCTGATCTGTTTATTACTGAAGGATTGGGAGCACTCTCTCCCTCTCTCTCATTCTTGGACCTTTTTGCTGAAAATGGCTTTATGATCATCATTATTGTGACTAGTCTAAGTGTCCAACAAAGTTGACATTTTGATTTATAGCTGTAAACAATAATTATTATTATAGCTATTATACATACAGTATATAAATAAAAATGTACATTTTGAACACTACAATTCAAAAGTTTGGGCTTGGTAAGATTTTTTAGTAAATAAAAATGTTAAAAAATACAGTAAAAACAGTAATAGTGTATAATAGTATTACAATTTAATTGTAATTTATTTCTGCGATGGCAGCATCATTATTCTAGTCTTCAGTGTCACATGATGCTTCAGAAATGATTCTAATATGCTGATTTGCTGCTCAAGAAACATTTCTTATTATTATCAACAGTTGTGCTGCTGTATATTTTTGTTTTCTTTGAATTAACTTGATTTGTTGAGAAGAACATTCAAACGAACAGCATTTAATTGAAATAGAAATCATTTGTAACATTATAAATGTTTTTATTGTCATTTATTTATTTTTTGTTTAATGCATCCTTGCGGAATAAAAGTATTAATTAAAAAATCTTACTGACCCCAAAATAAGCCACTATATTATACACTAAAAAAATAATAATAATAATAATAATAATTACAAAAATATAATACATATGATTAGCCCAGAAACACAGTACACAAGTACAAAATTAAATATATGCCAAACATGTTTGGTTTGCAAACATACTTAACATGAGATTTTATATGAGGCTAGGGCTAATGCCCATTAGTGCTCTTTGTGGTGGTGCTGAGAATGCAGCATGTATTTGAATTGCATTATGAATTACGGTCTGACGTTTTGAAATGCAACGACAAACAAAATCATTAAGAAAATAATTTTTAAACACAGGCCAAACTCCCTGTAGTCACATTCTCTCTTCTCCATTTATTGGCTAATTTGGTATTACATTATTTTCACCTTCCTTTTCTATTCCATCTGGAAAAAAGGCAAAGGCTCACCAACCTCATTAACACACTTCAAATGGAATTATTAAAAAAAAAAAAAGTGAGCAACAGTTTGTGAAAATTTAATAATTCAGTTGTGGTGCTTATCCGTAATTCCCCAGGATTTCATTAGGAAGCGTAGAGGCACCTAAGAAGAAAATCACTCTTTTATTTGGCTTCATGCATATTGTATTTTAATGCGTGGTAGTTTCGCGCTGGAACGCTGTGATGGTTCTGCATGTAATACGTAGTGCGGGAGGTGAGCGGAGAGAATGTGTGAATGGTGTGGTATTAATGCACAGCTCATTGGGGACCTGAGCGCCAAGAGCGTTTATTGTAGATGCGGAAAACCACAGATGGAGTTTCATTACATTTTGCTTATGGGCTTGTGGCCATTTACAACATTTAGAATATCTTATTTAATGCTGGCTGCATGTTTTAATAGATTTCTTGTATTGTAAAGAGGGATAAAATAGACATGGACGAGTCTTCAATACGTGATTGTCATCGTAAATCCCGGTCAGATGGGTGGCGGGAGCTGAACTGTGTGGAGAGGCTAGCCTGCTCTGACCCCTCTGACCTTTGACCTTCGTCTCATCAGGTTTTTGTCCATAACTGACAGGAAGGTCAAAGGCGTTTCGCTCCAGCTGCGGCTCATGAGCTGAGCATCAAATGTGGAAATGTTTTCGTTTCGTGTCTCGAAGTTCCTCGTCACAACACTCGCTGGGTAATCTAGTTGGACACGAGTATAATGTATCCAGCCAGGCTGTTGTCTCTTTGAATAACTCAGGATTTCCATGTCATGTTTTTATAGTTCTATTTGCTTTTTGAATGGTTTTATGCTACGAAACTAGATTAGCAATCATAACATAGTAAGACGTGCAGCTTTGGAAGCTAAATTCAGTACTGAAATGGTCACATTAAAGAACCAAAACTGGTTTCCTTAACCCTGGGCCTTTTCCTGTTTCAAAGCCTGATGTTTTTCCCCTCAAATGCAGTGTATTTTTCATGGAGCCTAAAGCAGAAATGCGAGGAGGTTTGCGTTCCAGGCTGAATACAGGTTTGCTATGTAGCATCTAATAGAAGCCTCTCTATATATGGGGGAGGTGGGGGGAAGAGGAAAAAAAAATAGCTGTGTAGCCTCTGAAATATTTAACCCGAGCTAATTGGAGAGCACTTCCCATTTCAGGACTCCTCAACCTCTGAAAAAAGCAAGACCAGATCAAAGACTTCTGCTCTTTCCCTCCGGATACTGATGAGAGAGGAATGGGAGAGAGACAGAGAGAGAGAGAGGACGAGAGATAGGGTTTTGAAGGAGAAGATGCAAATAGAGGAGGGCAGTGCTGGAAAAAAGATGTATCCTCAAGAGATGGAGAAAGAAAGAGAGAGGGGCATGTGTAACCAGTAGGAAATGGGAGAAAGTGGATGGGGAGGCAGGAGAAGGATGGATGTCGTTATGAGATGTCATGTGACGCATCGTTGGACCTAAAGAACAAACAGGACGACTGTTATGAACACGCTATGTGTTGAGAAGTCATTTTCATGAATTGGTTCTTTTGAACAGTTTGAAAACAACAGCAACAACAACAACATTTCAGTGTGATTTATTTATATAATAATAATTAAAAAAAAAAACCACAAGATAACAAAAACATAGCAAAAAATACAATTAATTGTTTCCTCTGACCACGAGTCCGTAAGAGTTGATTTGATTGATTGATTGAACGTTTTCTATTTCAAATGAATGCTGTTTTGAACTTTTTATACATCAAAAAATCATGAAAAAGATAATAAAGGGAGACTGGAGTAATGGCTTATGAAAATTCAACTTTGACAACATAGGAATGAGTTACATTTTTACATTTTTAAAAATCTTAAAATATAAAATGGTTATTTTAAATTGTAATAATATTTTTGAATATTACTGTTTTTACTGTATTTTTGATCAAATAAATGCAGCCTTGATCAGCAGAAGAGACTCTTTCAAAAACATAAAAAAAAAAAATAAATCTACCAGCTCCAGATTTTTGAACAATATTGTGTACATAACAAATATGGAATCAAATTTTCAAGTGATTTTTGACATCTGTTGTCGAGAGAAGAATCCACTCTGATTTAACCATTCCAAACGATTCATTCTGATACACAAACAATATGTTCAACCTTAGTTCAAACTGTTCATTGTAAAGAATCATGTCAAGTGAAAGATTCATTTATAAAGCGAACCAGTGACCATGTGTGTGTTCCCTTTGACCTTCATGTTTTCCTCCTACTTGAGTGGCTTGTTTTACTCACTTGCTCAAAGCTGTTATATCCCCCGCTTTACCATCAACACTAAATAGGAATGGAGGTCAAAGGTCAAAAGTGGTTATTGCTTCCATCAGAGCCTTGTTATTATAAAATAGAGATGACACTTTCACAGGTCTTTTGACCTTTTTGCAATAGATCCAGAACTTAAACAGTCCCCAGTCTCATCCATCCTCCCATCCCCATCCAGAACTGTGATTGACAGCTGGGGCTAATTTCGTAATCTGGCCAGCCTGCCCTGCACCGCCTCCATAACTTTATTTGGTCAATAAAAAATCAATAGAATGCTCATCTCTAATCGGTCTCTCTGCTGCTTTCATCCCTGCCTCATTACCTTTCCTGCCAAACAGCAGCAACACACACGGCGTCTGAATGCTGTCACCACATCTGGATGCCTATTATGTAATTCTCATTCATGAAAAATTTTCATATATGACTTGAGCTCATGAACGCAACAATTTCAATGTAGAATTTTCTAATAAAACTATATCCAGTTCCAGTTCTAATTTCTTTAAATGATTCTGATTCTTTAACTTCTGTTTAAGTCTCTAAAAAGAACACTTTTGTACTGTATGCATTTTAATTAAAAAGAACCGATTCATAAGAGTCATTTGTACTGTAATCAGACTACAATGGTCGCGCTGTATGTTTTTGATTCACTAAAAAGAACCGATTCATTAGAGTAATTTGTACTGTAATCGGACTACACTGGTCGCGCTGTATGTTTTTGATTCTCTAAAAACAACCGATTCATAAGAGTCATTTTTACTGTAATCGGACTACACTGGTCACGTGGTATGTTTTTGATTCACTAAAAAGAACCGATTCATAAGAGTCATTTGTACTATAATCGGACTACATTGGTTGCGCTGTATGTTTCTGATTCACTAAAAAGAAAAAACGATTCATAAGAGTCATTTGTACTGTAATCGGACTACACTTTTCACGCTGTATGTTTCTGATTCACTAAAAAAAACATTCATAAGAGTCATTTGTACTGTAATCGGACTACACAGGTTGTGCTGTATGTTTTTGATTCACAAAAAAAAAAAAAAAAAAAACCTATTCATAAAAGCAATTTCTACTGTAATCAGGATACCCTAGTTGCATTGACTTTTTGTTTTGATTCACTGAAAAGAACCTGCTGAAAAGAGTCATTTGTTTGGGGATTCTTCTACACTGGATGCACTGTATGTTTTTGATTCACTAAAAGGAACTGGCTCATAAGAGTCATTTGTTTGGAAATTCATCTACACTGGATGCACTATGTTTTTGATTCACTAAAAGAAACTGTCTCATAAAAGATATTTCATTTCATGTGTTTTCTGTCAACTGTTTAGAATCAGAAGTAGTGATCATATCAGATTTATGAATTAATTAATCTAATTGTTCAAACAGTTCATAGAAAGCACTGAAATTGTTTGTGATTCATTTTGACAGTTCACTCATACACTGAGTCATTTTTAGGGAACTCAAACAATAATTCTTTAAAACCAAAGGCATAATAAGATTGAGACACAAGCTTTAATCACTTGAGCTGTGCTGTTTTCCAGCTGTCCACTGTGGCCCATGTTGCACATAATGCTGTTTAGTTTGTCGCTAAATATTTGCTCAGCAGAAACCTTGTCATGAAAGTTTGAAACGGAGTCACGTCATGATCTGATTTCCTGCACCTGCGCACCACATCTACAAACAGCGAACTGCTGAAAGACATTGCTGAGGTCAGAAACCCCCCAGCTGTACCTGTTTGAGAACAGCACTGATTCGTCATTAGATGCTCATCTCGTGGCCTCTCTCAGCGCCCTCCAATAAAACCGTTGGCAGAGGGGTTTAAAGGGCCCTGTGGCGGCAGGTGTTTGTCCTTGAGTGGTGTAGCACGGATGGTGCCGGTGTGATCGGACCTCCCCTCACCTCAAACTGATTTTCTCAATGCTAAAGAGTTCGTGAATAATGTTTTATCCGCTTTCTCCTTCCTTCCGTTTCCTCCCTCATTTTCTGACTGTGGGGAATAATGTGAGAGATAATATTAGGGTTCTGCTGTTTCCCCTGAGCAGATACCTATTTCCAGATTCTTCTGAGGGGTCGCAATTCATGCAGAGAAGGAAAAAAGGCGTCCTTGTTTCAGAAATGAGTGTCCTCCTGTGTGAGGGCATATTTATTTGCTGCGTACCAAACAGAACAGCCTCTCTGGTGTGTGTGCGTGTGTGCCAGACACAGAGCAAACTTATGTCTAGAGAAATTTTAGACACCATATGTTTACTCTCTATCAGTGGTTTAATAGTTCTGACACTTTCATACAGTTGTCTGGAAAGTAATAGCACTTTTTTAATCTCCATTGCATTCTTAAAAGGATAGTTCACCCAAACATGAAAATCATTTACTTATCGCTTTACTGTAGTGCATGTTATGGTTAACATAGGGGTTTTGTTTAGCCTCTATCTACTTGCAAAACTCTAAAAACCTACTTTTACATACAATTAATTGCAATTTCCACCTGAAATAAGTAATAAAAATGGCAGTTCAACACCAACTTTTATTCTTATTTATACAAACAATGATTACAGTGGCAGATTATCAAATATTAAAGTCTTATTTTTGTTCGGTTCCTTGCACAATAATAAGTTATGACCCCCAAACACTTTTCCCATAGTGCATGATTTGTAAACTAATACATTTTGATGTTTGCGGTTTATAACTATATGTTTGGCTTTTCTGGTGTGATAAACTTGCTCAGTAGCTCACCTGGTACAGCATTACTTTTGGGTACAAGTCACAATAAAAGAGCTCAAAGACTTGTAGAACCAAGGTAAAATGGCATGATCACTTAAGTAAACGTGTTTTATCTCATCCTTGCTTTTGTTAACTTGGTTAGGTTTAGGGTAGGGTTTAGTATAGGTGGTAGGCTAATTTAAAATGCAATAGAGCATTAGTCTTTTAGTTCCACTCACCGGAAATTTCATCTCTGAACTGCTGTGACACATACAACAGCCAGTGTAATCAAACATTGGCAGATTCACGTTAATCTGTCAGGGCTCGCAAAATTGAAAAATCCCTGGTAGCCCTTCGGGCAGGTACTCTTCAGATTTTGGTAGCCCGAAAATTAATTTAACTAGCCCTAGATTTTCAGAAGGCACATTAACTTCTTTCTCATTTACAACTCTATGTGTTTGCTGCATAAAAGCATGGGTCGATATTTGCATTAAGGCTTATTGGAAATGCAAATTCATTCTCTGCCACGAGGTGGCGCTTTAGGAGCGGCGTAATATAGCGGTTTTCCCTCAGGGAAAATCCCTGTTAGCTGCTGTACACAAAGCAGCTCCGTCCACTCTCATAAAGGCTGCTTTATCAGGCATTATAGGTAAGATGAAATAAAAACGCCAACAACATTTCTGAGGACAGTCGGTTCCCTTCAGATACATTCACATAAAGACATCTGCGCCGCGTTTTGACTTGAAACCTGCAGCGCTCATTTATTCCATTTATTCAATTGCATCATTGCCTTTTGAAACTTAATCCAGCCATATTGCCATTCTTGTCTTCCCGTCCCCAACTGTAAGACCTTTTGAAATTATAGTTAAGAGATTTATTATACCATTTAACGTATTTAATTCTTTTTATGGCCTTAAGTTTGATACAACTACATTGAAGAGTTTTTAAGGACCCGCGGGAGCCCTGTATTTAAGGTAGCCCGTCGGGCAAGGCGGTGATACATTTTGGTAGCCCGACTGGAAAACACAATAGCCCCGGGACATCGGGCTAGCGATTTTGCGAGCCCTGTCTGTTTTGGGGAAAATGGAACACTCACTGGATATTTCACTTTGAAAGTATTGCGAAACATGCAAGAGACAGCGCAGTATAGTCTTGCTGAAATGTCACCACAGACCTGGATTGGTTATGACAGTTTGTTAAATCAGATTTGGGGTACCTTCTTGCTTCTGATCTGTCCTATATTTTGTTAAAAGTGATCATAAGAACATAGTTTCTGCTAATTTATGCTGGAACTACTGTTCCAAAGACATGTTTTCTCACTGCACTGAAATTTGTTGAGGTACTAAAATTGTCTCGTTGTAGTGGGCAGATTGAGACATATTCTTGGAAAGTGCACGGTGGGCAGCAGGCTCTCTCCATGCACTGATGACACACAACACCATGCTCAATTAGCCCTACAGTTGGCTTAATGACCGCTGAGAGTCAAAGACACGGTTTTGCAGGATGCCGGAAAGAGGTGTGAACCTGGACAGAGCATGATGTCGGCCAGCTCTCTGGGATTTCACTTTCCAGTTCACTGCTCAAGAGTTTTGGCGCAAGGGATCATAGCTGTTCCACATCAGGCCAAAAAGCATATATATACTGTGTATAATATATATATATATATATATATATATATATAGACATACACTCACATATATTATGTTTGTGCTTCAATTTTTATTGAAAATTGTATAATTTTTTTTTTTTTTTCAAAACCACATGAAAACAACAAATATAACTAGCATATTTCTAAGATCTTGTCACATGATTTAGGATTAGATTTTTAAAAGGATTTTTCTTTTATTTATCATGGAAACTATTGTTTGTTATTGCTCTAAGATCAACCGGGCCGCCTTTAGAGGTTGAGAATCTTCAAAAAATTGTGCTTCAAGATGATTTTTAGTGGATGCAATTAAAAAAAACATGTTGTTAGTTGTCAACCGTGTTCAACAAGCACAACGTTGAGTTTCTTTGTGTTGATGGACTGTTGTACCTCTCCATTATTAGTGAGTACTTTCGTGGCCAAGAGCAGCTTGCAGTGAGCTCAGAATGACGTTTCCTTAGAGATGAGAAAATGGACAGATGGAGGGTTTGGATGCTGTTGGCTCAATTAGCGCACATTTCAGTCCCGCTGCAGCTCTCTGTTGTGGACAGCCAGTCCCAACCTTTTACGATTATGGGGTTCCAGCCAAACAAGGGCCAGCCTGAGAGATCACTGAGCTTCATGCAAAAAGAACTGCCATTTTTTGACAGCGTGTTATTCACGCAGAATGGCGAAGGTGTTAAATGCTGCAGTGTGAGGTGACCCTCTGTTTGAGAAGGACGACGCTTCTCTCTGACTGTGATTAGCACTTCCCTTTGGGATATAGACAAGTTCAAGCACACCCCTAGGTTGGATAAACGGTTTCATTCAAGTCTTACTGTCAAGCGGCAGAAGGACCTCAGCCCTTGTCATTAATTTGTTGTCTGTTGTTGATGCCACGGGAAGATGGTGGAGCTCTGGGAATTATAACTGCTCCCTAATAACCACGCAGCAGGGAAATGATGCTCCTCGGCGTCCTGACCCCAGACCTTGGGAACGCTACTGGGATCACCTTGCTATGATTTACACAGAAGCTGAAATTCACAAAGGAGACTTGACTAACAGTGATTCGCTTCCTTCCTTTCATTCTTCCGTGTGCTCCTTACTTCTGTCAGCCCGAATCGATGGGTAAATCTCTATTGTCACTCTCTCAACCGGCTTCACAGGCTGCGGAGCTGGAGGTCACGGCCCCCATCGATCCGTCAGCCTGGTTGCCGTCTGGCTCACTGATGGATTCGGTCCCCCCAGCTTGGACGAGGGCTTCTGAGAGAGATTTGTCCCTAGCAAGCGACTTCCCCAACTTGTGTTCAGCTTTAGGCTTCCACTGTCAGCTCATTTCTTAGTTCTTCCATTCTTTTTTTTCTTTTAAAGACTCATTTTTAATCAGCAAAACACAATTTTGTTCTCGCGGGCAATTGATGTCGGCGTGCCAAAGGTGTGTCAGCATCAGTATCATGTGGCATCATGTTCGAGCGCATTGTTGTAGCATGTTGGTGCTCCGCCCAGAAGGGTTCAGGAGGAGTTCAGAAAGGTTGGACTAGATGTAGACATTGTGCGACTTCGTGGTTGGGTTTCATGTAGCATGTGGCACTGTAGTCTGTTACACTGGAGCTGATCTGGCTGTGTTTATTTCCTTGACATCCAACCCTCAACTTAACCAATAACAGCTGACAGCTGCTGCATATCGAGCCCTGAGGAGTTCGGAAGGGTGAAAAGGTTTGATTATAGATGAAATGTACTTAAAGGTAATGTAATGTGGAATGCTCTTAATACTGTTCTCAGATGATGGATAGGTCAATGACACATGAGTGTCCATGATAAAGAAATCTTTCAAAAATCTAGCCTGAAACTTTTTTTTAAAGAGATGATTAATTATGAATTCCAAAATATTAAGTATTCCACACCACTTGACATTCTTTTTTTATTTAAAGGTCAAATTATCTGTGTGTGTGTGTGTGTGTGTGTGTTTGGAACTACTTGAGTTTGATTTGGTAGGAAAAATATTAAAAATGTTTCATATAAATAAGCAATTGTTTTCTAACAAATAACAAAAATGTAGCAAACTGTGTCATTTTCTTTTCAAGAATTTCATTATTTTAATGCCACAAATATCAATTAATAAAATTAATTTTAATAAAAATTAAAAACATGCTTATAATAGAACAGGTATATTCAAGTCTTTCAATACCGTATAAATTCATAGGAAGAACACTGAGTCTTCAGGCCACAATACAACTCTTCCTCTTCATCTTCATCATTTGGGGGGAAAATGTGTGTAGACTAATTTCTTCAATCATGAAAACGATTATCAATGAACAATAACTTCATTCTGAACAGTGCTTAAATTGCCCGTATTTTAGTATCCAACATTCAAGTTCACTTGAACATTTTTGTTCTTTTGTGCAGATATAAATTATAATATTATGTTTATGTTGTAAATATCTCATGTACATGTAGGATGCATTTACTTAGGGCTATTTAAGCCACTCGGAAAGTGCTTCAGCTTACCTATTTCCATTTGTGTCATACCGACTATGATTTTTTTTTTTTTTTTTAAATAATCATCATCCTTTTAAATATTACTTTTACAAAAACATTGATACATTATTAATAAAACATTAGTATTATTTTTCCTCATCATGTTTTCATCAATAATATGCTGTAATTGGAATAATTTGAATAATCGTTTTACTAAGTTATCAATACTCATCCCTTGTGTAGAATATGAATTGGGAACACGTTCCATTCACCCCCACCTTCGCTATCAGTGTCACTTTACTGTACCGCCTGCTCAAAATGGCCAGAGAGTTTTACTGTGATCCTGGCGCACCTTTGATTCCAAAGCCTTTACAGAGCAGTATTATGATGGCAAATAAGGGACATCAGAGCAGGCAAGTAGAGGTGCTTGATAGTAGCTTTCTGCTAACAGGAAAGGTCTTAAATGCATAGTTTACCCAAAAATGAAAATTCTGTCATCATTTACGTTGAAGAACGCAGGTAATCAAGCAGTTTCTGGTCCCCATTATCTTCCATAGTATAGTATGGAAATCAGTGGGGAGCAGAAACTGTTTAGTTACTCACGTTCTTCAAAATATCTTCTTTTGTGTTCAACAGAAGAAAGAAACTCATACAACAACTTGAGTGTGAGTAAATGATGACAGAATTTTCATTTTTTAGTGAACTAACTCTTTAACACATTTTCCAGCACTCTTTTGCCCCTTTTAGTGGTTCTGGACTGGAAAAATTGGCCCTGTAATCCTGCTGGTGTCGACCAGGAACCACTAACGTCAATGAGCAGGCGATGGAATAATATCCTCACCACATAACTGATGCAAAACAAAACTCTGACCTACTAAAACCTATTAAAATCAATAATGCCGTCCTGGAATCAACCAGTTGCACCCTGTTGCATTGCAACACTACTCCAGAATCATCTAAAACGCTACTGCTGGTGTTTGTTTTTAATCTCTGGGGGTTTTCTTGTGCTGCAACTTTCCCCTTGTGTCTACGCTGGCTGCCAATATCTGGTAGAATTCAAGACGTTCTTCTTGGTTGAAACTATTGCCAGTTGCCGGTGTGGCTATACTGTACTTTCAGTCTTTCATAAATCCATCCACACCAGCCCAGCCACTTTAGGTTTCTAATCCCTCTTTCCCTCCACATGAAGAGATCCTCCTTGAGCTGGTCCAAAACCACCACTTCTCACTGGTGGAACAAACAGTTCTCACTGGTGGAACAAACAGTATTTATTTACAACAAATCTCACACAGAGTATTTTGTACTTTGTTTGAAAAAAATCTGCTCATTTCATGTACTGCTATGAATCTGAGCATATTGAATTTACTCATCATCAACTCATCTGTACTAATATTTTGCTGTCTCTATATAATTATTCAAAATAAATAAATGAATAAAATAATGCAATTCATTCATACAATGACTTTAATACACTACCTCTATGATGATCTTTTAATATTTCTCTGAAAAAATAAATAAATATATATATATATATATATATATATATATATATATATATATATATATATATATATATATATATATATATATATATATATATATATATACATTTTAGCATTTGATCTTTTTCCCTACAAAATGGGCAAAGTGCAGGGAAAAAAGGAAAGACAGTTATATCATAGAAATGACCCCTGAAGACCTTTATGACCGTGTCAAGGTCAGTACAGTATATCTCATAAATTATCTGATAATTTCACATTTTTATAACAGGGCAAGGTTAAATTGGGTGGTAAAATGTAACATGACTCTGAATTATCAATTCATAATATGTTAAAAAAAAAATACTTTTTATTACTATTTACCTTGAATATTTAAACGCTTTGAAGATGTGCGCGCTCATGTATTTGAGGTGTAAAATATAATTTGGTATGTATTACTCGAGTCACTTTTAATCAATAAATTTCAGTCTTTCTTGAAAAAGGTTTGAAAGTTTTTCAAAACCACATGACACATGAATACAAAGAGCACAGTTCTAAGAACTTGGCACGTGTATTTTAAAATAGACTTCCCCCCCCTCCTTTTTCATGGAAATTCTTATATGCCATTGACCCATGTGAAAAATATCTAAGCCATTTTAGCAGTAATGTGATATTGTTTGTAATCATAGTAATTTGAAATTATTACGTTGTATTATGTTCCATTTTTGCTGTAAGGCATAGCTTAGCATGCAGCAGGCGTTCTCATTCGATCCCAGGAATAGCCATTAACATGATTTGTGCACTTTATTGTAAGCCAGTTTCGTAAGAAAGCATCTGCTAAGAACATAAATGTAAATGTAGACGTGTCATGTGCAAGGTCATGAAAAATGCATTACCTCTGTCGGCTAAGCACTCGCCCTTTTCATCAGCGTTGGCTGCTTCAGCGCTCTGTAAGAAATATAAAAAAAGCCCTTGAAAGAGAGAGGCCCTATTTTCTCTGGCTCAGATAGAAGCATTAGGGTGATATTTTAGATAGTTTACATATCCTTTCTATGCATTTTCCATTTTCTTTTTTTTTTTTTTCTGACGTGATAGACCTCTGATCTCGCTTCATTACTTTTCATGAAAAGGTTGTGCCCTGTGATCTGACCGAAACAGAAACCGAGGGGACTCCACGGGGATCCATTCTCACTCTGTCACCTTTCACAAAGAAAAACACAGCTAATGCATGACTACTACATGAAAGGGCAAGAAGAGGAGGACGAGTCTGGTGACAACATACGTATCTCCTAGCCAAGTCTGTCATCTCATCGCTGTAGAAGAGTGTTTGGGAAAGAAAACCTAAGCAGACCCTGTTGGGATGGCGGTGGGGGGTGCGGAGGAAGGGGATCCTGGGAAATGGGCGGTAGTCATGGCTTGGGTTACTTGTGTTTTGGCCCTCTCCGCCCAGGGGGCTGCACCACACTGCCACCGTCTTCTACTCCTGTGGGCGTTTCAGACACACTGATCCAGTTGTCTCAATAGGCTCGGGTTTCCCGTTTCCCCGCTGGCCGATGCAGGCTGCAGATAACTTTGTCTCCTTGCTTGTATCTTTTATCTCACATCTGGGAGTCTTGCCTGGGAGCTGGATGGTGACTACACTGCCTGCTTTGTCTCGGCCCTTGTCATTACAAGGCTCAGGTTGCGGGCGGAGCTGGCGGACCTCCACCTGAGTTCGGGAGCCATCCCATCACGCGCACTCCCGAACATGCTCGGCCGTTGGGTTTTTGGGGGGCGTGGCCTATCTGGCACAGGTTAAAGTGAGGGGGCAAAACACACAGGTCTTGATGACTCGGCAAGTTGTGATGGTTATCTTAGAAATTATCCCTCTGTAATTGCTATGAAAGAATGTTACCTGAACGTTTGGGTGGATTTCACTCCACCTCCCAGCTCGCCGTGCCCATGCGGAATGCATCCGGAGTCTCCAGCCCATTAGCTTTCCTGTGTATGTGGATGTTTAAAAGCCCTCTGTTAAATTCACAGTTAAAAAACTGGCTGCCAGAAAAAAAAACTGTAATAATGTTTCAGGTATTACAGGGTGGCATACAACTTATAACTGTATATTTCATAAAAGTGACAATGTTAAAATACATATATATCAGAACTACCAAAACCTAACACATATTAAACTAAAATAATGCAATAAACATTAACTAAATAACAGAAAATGGAACAAAAAAAACACCCTAAGGTATACTACAGATAAAAAAAAAATTATAGAAGCTAAATAATTTTATAAAATGTCATCTTAATTTAATGTGAGGTGTCACGCAGGGACTTCTGGGAATGTACTTTTTTGTACATTTTATGCATTTTTTACATACAAAAAATGTGTACACATATATTATGTACACAAAAACTTAATCACGATTAATCGTTGCCCATTACTACTAATAATTACATTTTAAAGGATGTAGCCACTTCAAACAATTGATAACCCACATTGTCTGTTGTGAGGAAACAATTCTGAGTGAGAAAGTGGTAGTATGGAATTTTTTTTATGGTAATTTTAAGCATAAATTGTCTATTTTACCTGACAGATATCACTATGACAAATCTCTTTTAGGTTATCAGAAAACTAGTCAATCAGAAATAAATCCACCTGTGAATCATTGTGCATGTTTGGATCAAGGAAATCTATTATACCTAAAGAAAGCTAACCATTAGCTATACCATTCTTCTCAATGGTTGGCACTCAGCTGTTGTATGAATTTCGGGCTAATCACCTGAGCAGTGAATGCTGTATGACTATCTACTCTGCAGCTGAAGGAAAGTTTTGCCACAGTGACGCTAACACGCTAATCACCAGCAACTATCCTTAGCTGAGACGTCACAGGCAACAGAGAGAGAAGAAAATGTAAGCCTCGCAATATACTGTATATATAATGTTAAGTCAGAATACACAATTAATTTGGAATGGAGAAAGATTTTTGGGGGGCCAGGGTTTCAGGTCGAAGTTTGCAAAATGGCAGAAGTTAGCAAAACTGCTAATTGCTTGTAGCATTCATGGAACAAATATGCTATGTTTCTTACTTTATAAGATGTTTGGCAATCATCTCTCTCATACACGCGCTTGCAAAAACACAATGTTTACACTCTCTCTTTGGACATTATTTACCTTAAAAGTACATATAGGTAATTTAAAAGTACACATTAGTACCTAAAGTCAAAGGGTGCCAGCTCAGTAACAGTTTTTTGCCTTTTTTTCTGAGTTTTATCATATTTCCTGCTGTTTTGTCTCACTCCCTTTTGTAAGAGAAAGCAGACATTTTGAAAGCCTTTAACCAAAGAAGCCACAGATTACACTCGGTGGCATTTTCTCACTGAAGATAGTTAGCCACAGGTTCATTTTGGGTTAGTGCGTCATGTTGAGGATCTTTTTAAAAACCTCAAGAAAAGCACAGAGAACAGTGGTTAGTGCTTTTAGGGGAAAGAATCCAGCGCAAGATGTTTGACAGAGTGGGACGACGCTGAGGAAATGGCAGTACTCATGGCGAGAAAGAAAAAAATACATCAAGCCCTTTTAAAAGAGGCCGGACAAGATGAGAGCGGCCGAGTGGATGAGAGTCCGTCACCCAATCCTTCTCCTGCGGACCGGGGCGGGCTTATAACGCTATTACACTGCACTTTGCTAATGGTGTTAAAAAAGACAAAGAGGGCAGGTCAGGGAGAGTGGGACGGGTGATACACTTAGCTTTAGAGTGCATGGCATTACCATCATTTTCTGTTTGATGCCCTCTGACAAACCCAGTCCCTTTTACACCGAGAGGCAGAAACCCGAGAGTAGCTCTTTTGTGTGTTTGTTATGGGAGTGACAATTAGGCGGAGGGCATTAGTGTGTGTGTGTGTGTGTGTGTGTGTGTGTGTGTGTGTGCGAGACAAGAAAGACGTTTACAGGCTTGTATGTGTGTATTTAGTTTTACATGCATGTGTACACACGTCAGCGCGCACAAGCGTCTCGCTCCTCTCTTGTTTGTTTGGTTGCGATGCCGTATTTTCTAAGACAGGTGTTTACTCACCCCATGATGAGAAAAACAGCATGTTATCACACTGTGGAGAAAAGCGCTCACAATCACACAGCGCGGATCCCAGCAGCCCCCTAGAGGACGTAACGTGCACAGAGAGTGGATTTCATTCCCTTTAATCGCAGTAATCTGGTATCATGCCATGAAATACACACTTCACACCACCTGAAAGTGATTACATATGGCTGAGGTATAGTAAAAAATAGTAAAAAAAAATAAAAAATTAAATCAATATATTGTTTTCTGTGAGCGAGTAAACAAGATGATTTTCACATCATTTTGAAGCAAAAACTCTAGGCTACAAGATCCCGTTCTCAAAAGTCTTGTGAACAAATCTTCTGTATGTATTTTATGGCCTTATTTCAGTGACTTCAAAATTTTTGTTTTTCGCTAACCACGCATAAACGTTTATTTCTCAAAAACACAATCACTTACACACATGATACTCACATATTATTGTAGCCCAGTTTGTGCTGATTACATTGTTATTACACTTTAGCCATTTATAGGTTTATAAGCAACTGAAAAAAGCACAAATGTCAGGGCATGTCAAAACTTCTCCAGGCCCCTAAAACACCCTCAGACCCCAGAGGGTTAATGTTGCACTCAATGTTATCAATGGTTCTGATGTTTTCAGAATATATTTATACACTACTATTTAAAAGTAGAAAGAAGTCTCTTATGCTCAACTGATTGGACAGCTATTTGATCATAAATACAGTGTAAACAATATTATTGTGAAATACTATTACAATTTTAAAATGACATTTATTCCTGTGATGACCGAGCTGAATTTTCAGCATTATTACTTCAGTTTTTAGTGTTGCATTATCCTTCAGAAATCATTCTGATCATCTTTCTTATATGTTGATTTGCTGCTTTTTTATCATTATTATTAACTATGTTAAAAGCAATTGCTGCATAACTTTTCTGTGGAATTTTATTTTATTTTTTTAAATATTTATTTTTTTTGGAAACAAAAGCAAGTGTGTGATTAATCTGGAGAGCCAGTGCTGTCCATCAAAATTATGATTGCTCAAATAAGTAGGGAAAGTCAGATGCCAGCCAGGCTGATTAGACAGCCGAGAACCCCAAAGATGTTTGACTGGATCATGGCCCCACACGTTTTATTTTTACACACAGTCAAGTTGAAAGGGTGAGCATGAGTTATATTTGATTAAAACATCTCTGCTCATCGGATACTTTTAGAATTAGTGATGATTTAGTATTTAATGCTGGTTGGCCTACATTATTTCCTCAATATTGACTGAGTATCAGTATGGAAACTTAATGTTTAACATCATTTAAACAGCAGCTTAAATTCAAGTCTCTTGTGTTTAGCCTTGTGTGTGTAAGCTAAAGTGTAATAAATTAATAAATACAATTATATATTATATTTTATTATTTTATATCCTAAAATTATAAGTATATGGTATGTGTATAAATACTGTATACAGTAAAATATGTTTGAGTATATACATAAACTTTTATATAAGTAAATATTATCTCATAGAGATTGTGTTTGTAATAAAAACAATTTTAAAATGTTATGTTGAAGTGTGCAGGTATTGTGTGATAAAGGTTCATTTTCAGTTTCCTCTTGTTTTCTAGGAGTGTGTGCCTGAGAAATCCTTGTTAATCTCTGTCGTCTGCCATAACCACCCATAAAACTACTGTTGTTACTCTCTCTCACACACACAGGCCTACAAATGTGTTAGCTACTTTTTCCGTTTCCACAACCTTCCAGATAGATTGTTATTTTATGGGATTTGGGAGGAAATAAATAGTTTCTTCACTCAGAGGAGTATTTTGGGTGAGACATTGTGTGTGTGTGTGTGTGTGTGTGTGTGTGTGTGTGTGTGTGTGTGTGTGTTGTAGGCTAGTCTGTGTGTCGTGGGTGGTTTGTGTTGTTTTAAGCATTGTGTGTGTTGTTGAAGGTGGTATGGTGTGTATTGTTCTAGGCACTGTGTGTTTTGGGGAGGGGAGGGGTGGGGAGGGGGAGGGGGGTTGAGGGATAAAGACTGGATGCAGAGTGGCTTCTCAACAGGCATCTGCAGGTACAAGAGAGAAGTTTCTTAGCTGAGCCATTAAATCCCAGAAGCCTCATTACACTCGCCGTCAGAGCTCACAGTGACGAAGAGATCCAAACGCGCATATTTAAAATAAATGCCAGACATCCTCAGCTTCTAATAACAGTATTTATCGTAAAGTTAGAGAAAAGATCATTTAAAAGGAAAAAACGTAAATACAGTGGCGTCCAAGTGTCTGAGACCACACTGGGATTCAAAATCTGAATTAAACCTGAAAGTTTTAGGATTGAAAAATACATAAAGAAATGTTGTGTAATGATTTTTTTGTATTATAATTTTTTTGTGAATGTATTTTTTGGATATTAGAAATATATTGTGAATGCTCTTCAATACATTATTGACCAAAATTAGATTGTTATTGTTATTATGTGTTGGTATCATCCAATATGTTTTATTGATATGTAATTGTGCTTGCTAATTTACACCATTTTTTTACATTTTGATTTAACATTCACATAATCTATAAAAACACTGATAATTTAATAACAATTAACTGTAATATTTTGCAAATTTCTAAATAGAGATCTATTTTTATACTGTGCATTGTTGTTGTGAATTATAAAAGTATAGATCTGTAATATCATTTATCAGTTGTTTGCCATGTAATAATTCAAATTACTCAATAACTGTAAAAATAGTAAAATTAATCTGTATCAAACATTATAATTATAGTGGTCTCAGTTTTTTTAAACCCCACTGTATATAAATATGAATCATTAAACAGCATGTCTCTAATGATAAAACACTGAATCTATTTCTGAATAATATTGTTTCCTCATTCAGGAGTTGATGTTGGAGTCGTGGCTTGTTCACGCTCCAACATTTGCACGGGTGACCTGGGTCTAAATCCATCTCGGGTCACTTCCCAACCCCAATTTTTCTAATTTTTCATTGCCTCTGTCCTGTTCTGGTTGAATACAGGCAAAAAGCCCAATATGAAAATTTGTGTTAAAAAGATTAATATGCATACATACGAAGATGTAAACATGCAGAGTAGCTGAAGTGAGGTAGTGAAGCCGCCGTGTGTGTAAACATCCTCCATTAGCAGCCCATTAGAGCCACGGTACAATGACAGACAGCATCCCAGCCAAGGAACACAGATTTGTTTGCTGTCCAAACTTTTGCTGGACTGCACTGGTCACTTCTATTTCCTCCCACCATCTTTCAGTGACAGAAAGGTCTTACAAAGCAGGCCGAGGCATAAAATTGTAATTAAACAGGGGGGCGTAGTGTCGCAGCGAGGACGGGGTACTTTTATCTAACAGCGGTCCAGAGTAAATGAGGACGCCGTGTGAAGAGAAGGTGGATGTGAACATGGACCTTCCGAGAGAACAAACAGCACCTGGAAAATTACAGACACACAGACCTGCTCACCTGAACGTATAACTAGACATTTGTGTTAAAGAAGGGTTAAAGTAGGAGCACAAAACAGCTATTACTTTTCCTCTCACACAGGGCACATATGTTTTGTCCTCTGGGTCTTCTGTCCTATTCTTCTTCTTTTTTGTTTGTTTTATTTTTCTCAACCAACCCAACCCCCCCCCTTGACAGCGTCTTTTAGCCCTGGCCGAACGTCAGCTGGGATAACGTTTGCATAAATGCTGTGATAGAAAAATTGCTCAAGCAGAGTTGGAATAACAGGAGAGATTGCGGGGAGATTTGGAGGGAGGAGGGGGCCATGGAGGTCTCGGTGTCTGCCTGACACAAAGAACAATAAACATGTTCCACATGGAGAGAAGTGGTCCACAGACCAAGCCCAAGCTGAGCATGTGGAAATGGGTTCCAGACCCAGAGCCGTCGGCACAAAGGACCATTCTCACACACATGCACACAAACACACACATGCTAAACGCCTGCCCTCTCCCTCTGTTTGGTATAAACACCGGTATGAAATGTGCTGCTAAACCCCTGACACCAGAACTAACCTGCCATCATAAGCTCAAAACTCATGCGGGCCCAGCACATTGCCCTGCGGCATGCTCGAGGTGGTGATGCGTTTGAGGCAGAATTACCCCTGAAGTGAGGCTTGTGCCAGGTTATTAGCTGGCTGTGTTTGCCCTAAACTATTATGGCCAGGTCATTGGTTAATTGCAGAATAAACGCACATATTTGCTTTGGCTGCAACTCAACTAAAGGTTCAGGACAGAAAAAACCAACGAGAACTTATAAATGAGGGCCAAACTCCACAAGACCTTCACAAACTCATCATTTCTGTTTGACCTGGCAGAGCTTGGCAAACTTTAGCATCTGCTCTGTGGCAAAATGCGGTGGAAAATATAATGAATCACTTGGCTTAGAGTGTGGGGCTTTCTAAAGAGATTGTCTAATTTCTCTCTCCTTCCAGACAGCTGGACTGTCCAATTACACCGAGGTAAACCCCCATCCAACCCCAGCTTTCGGTGGTTGGTGTAACACAATCCATAGGTGTTCCATTTATAAAACACTCAAAACCACTTTTCTACTTCATTAGTCCAATTCTGAAATTCACAACATTGCTTGAGAGAGACACATTAAATACTCTAATAGTCAAAATGAAAATGACTCTGTAACAGCCAGAAGCCTCTAAATACCATGATAGATCATGGATTCTGCCTTATCTGAACTGCTTGTTTGGTTTTAACTGCTTCCATTAAAGATGCTTCCTGCTATGGGCCTGGAAAACAGACTCTTCTACATGCAAACATTTGCTAAAGGAAGTTCTGAAATCTGGATCTGAGGTTCTCTGTCAGCCAGACACTGCTGTAAATCACGGCACTTCAAACTCCTTCTTTGACCACACCACCAGGAAAGTTCACCCCGAGAGTCACCCTCCTTATAAACATGCCAAACGAGAGTGGTTTGGTCTGATTAATTGAAGTCCCTTGGGGATGATAGCGGCTGAAGAATGAACCAAAGACCCAAAGAGCCCCAAAATCCAGAGATAGATTTCTGCACACATACATTCCTCCAGATGGGAAGAGAAAGAAACTTAGCACAGGTTTTGCACCAAAGGCACACAATTAAATTTAATTAGGAATTTTAGAAGCAATCAAGGACATATTTAATGAAACAAATGAAACAAAGCTTTCAAGGACGTATTTAATGAAACAAAGTACATCAAAAGAAGTTTATAACATGGATATACTGCATGCTTCAGTGGTTCTTTGCATTCCATAATTTTCCTATTACATCAACTGCTTTATAGTGTTCTTGAGTTGGCTACTTGGTTCTTTAGAAATTAAAAATATTGATTTTAACATTATAGCTTCTTCAGATCTGTTTCTGGGTTCCTTTCAAATGAACTTGTGTTACAGGAGTTCATTTCTCTCAGAATTTTCTCCTAAAATAAAACAGAAGCAACTGGGACAATTGTAGACATAATATTACATAGTATTACATGACAATTGTGATCCCAATTTGAAACATTTTTTATATCTTTTATGCAAAGTGTGATATTGAGGGTCTTATTCTTAGGGTATAGTTCTGAGAAGCAGAATACTTTAGCAAAGTCCCATTTTGTTCTACATTCAACTTCATTGTTGTCCTAAAATGACGATATCTCCTGTGTGATTTTTCTTGCTTAGGAGAAAAGGGTAAAAGAAAAAGTTATTTGTAAACCTAAATAGTTTCTTTTTGGCATCAGGCTGTAAAAGCTTTTTGGGTTCTAACTGGATTGTAGACATGATAAAAATATCCCACTGTGAATGGGAGGCTATACAGCTCATTTAGAGCTGATATGAGATCAGTTGTTGATGTAGCGGCGGAGGAAGAGTTCAGGGAGGTCTGATCGGGCCTGTGCTCTGAGGACTCGAGGAGGAAGGGGACCAGTGACCACAGGGTGATTGATGACGCGAGCTCACCTAACTGCATGCATTAGCTCTCTCTAAACATTCTGGGCTTACTTATTGATATTTCCATCTGTCATCTCCCCCCCCCCGCCACCCCGTACCCACTAGCCATTGGCTGTAAGGTCATTTTTTATACCGAGATACTTTTGAATCAAAGGGAATGACGTGTTGCCTCAGTGTGTCGGATCATTTGGCCGACTCCTCCGGATTTAATGACATCTGGGAGTGAAAGGTGGGACGGGGCATCGATATTGATTTGTTAAGGCGTAATGCACCGTATGAATCCGAAAGAGATATGCCTGAGCCGCGGAATGTGTAGTAATGATAACGCACTTTGCATTAAAGGACCGCTAACACATGTTTTTATGGCAGGGTGATTAAATTTAGAGCTCCGTAAACATCAGGAGGGTCCTATGGCGGAGTTCTGCTCCCATTACTCTTTGCTCAGCTCTCGATATCGTTTACTGGAAAGCCATGATTAGAGGCAAAATGACACAAAAAACGCATAACAAGAAAATAAGACAGAGTACACGCATCTCCGGAGAGAACGAAGTGTTTTCCCCTGCCAGGGAGAGAAATATCGAAGTGCTCTTTGCTGAGGGGGTTTGAGATGAACATGGGTTGTTTTTTCAAGATGTTTTATTGAGTTCGTTGGATACAAGGCAAACTAAGACAACATCGGTGATGTAGTCCAGGGCTGCGTTTCCCAAAAGCATCGTAAGCTTAAGTACATCATAGACCCATTGAAACCAATGAAGCTACGATCAACTTTTGGGAAACGCAGCCCAGGTCGTCGATCATATAAGCATGGGAGTTTAAAGTATTGCTGATGGCCAAAGAAGAAAGTGACACAAAAAAATTGGAGAGAGGGATAAAGTCATGCAGTGTGAAGGGGGTTGTTCTCTGGGCCTTGGTGATAAGGCAAGGAGATCTTCAGCTTTAGCTTGTGCTGCTACAGCTGGTGTTTGGCCTGGCTTGGCCCTTTGACAGTAATTCCAGACCTAGATTAGCTGTCATCTGATGCCAAATCTCACTCCAAACCCCCCGCCTACTGCCCCCTCACCCCTGGCCCCGGCCCTGCCCTCTCTCCCCTCAAAGACCTCCAGAAAACAGAGTCGTGTGATGTTCTGATTCATGTAGACAACATTCACAGTCGCAAAGTGAAGCAGCTTTTGAGTTTGTTTGTTTATCATGTGATTTGCTTTTTGGGGGGAGGATGTTTTATAGTTTGTAAAAGTCTTTGGTTTCATTCCAAAAACCTGCCTCCAGACCATAGACGTGGTCCAAATGCAAAGACTTTTCTAAAAGGTAGGCAATTTTATGCTGCCTCCTTAGAAATCTTCTTTTAAGCCAAATTCAAAAGCCAACACTTTTTTATGAAGAAAGTGATGTTTAGTGAGAAAAATAAATGGTTGATGAGAGAAATGAATGAAATGTATATAAATTAAATTCAGAATTAAAATTAATTTGATGAAAAATGTCAGGTGGTATAATCTTTTATTATCGCTTAGAAAAATTATTTTACCAAAAATACTTTAGCAGGTGTGTCAGCCGCACTTGTGGGTCTCTCAGCTGGAGCCTTCACACTGTGGACAGAAAAAAACGGTTTTAACTCGTTCACACACAAACATATGTGTTTGTTTTACTATGTGTCTACAATGCATCCTGTTTCTTGTAAGGTGAAAACCACTTGTATAATTAGCTAAGGCTAGATTCTATCAAAATGAGACTGGTTCAAAGACCTTCCTTGTAAAACATTTTTATTAAGTCAGCATCAGTATTATGAATTAATGATATAATCTTTTACCAGTTACCTCTTAAAAATCATTTTAATAAAACTGCTTCACTGCTTACTGGTATTTGTCTGCAAAATCCAAGTAATGTGGTGCAACTAACATACAGAAACAGCAGAAAAACATAAAACAGGAAGTTATATAAGAGTTGACCCTTGCATATGTGTAAAATGTCATGTGGTGCGATTGCCCCAAAAATGTGTATATTTTTGATTAAATAATTCATGATTTTCGTGAAAATTTCTTTTTTATTTTTGACAGTTTTTGAAAACGATAGATGTAAGGGAAATATGTTATTACTTTTTCCTTTATGGTTACACTACATGACATGCTTTTTAATATATTGTTTCATTCTAGCATTGTTTGTATTTTTGTAAAGCAAGAGTTGCTGCCTGTGTTGGATGTTTTAAATCTTTCATTTATGAGATTCCATTCCAGTATGAATGTAGGCAGGTTTTAGCACAGACCTTTTGTGTGTAGGCTTTTGTTGACCCCGTGTGTTTCTTTTGATTTCATCTTGTCTTTGTTTCACTTTGATATTCTCTTAAATTGGATGAAGCACCCTGGTATGGCTTCTCATAGTGTGAACACTTGATTTGAGTTTTCTGTCTTATGTTCTGTAGTGTCTGTAGTGAAGGGGGCTGCTTTGATGGATTGGAAGATGGAGGATGGAGCAGGTGTGTCAACTGCACTGGTGACAGACCATTAGAGTCTCTCGGCTGGAGCCGTTAGATCTTATTCATGTAATCTTCACACTGTGGACAGAAAAAGAGGATCTGAAGAACTCAAGTTCACACACACACGTTCATGTGTGTGTTTTTCTGTGTCTGTGTCTACAATACATCCTGTTTTCTTGTGACTGCAAGGCTTCATATCAGTATCAGTAAATAAAAAGACTTCATATTCAATATCATAAAAAAAAAACATGGTCATACATGTGACTTAAGGGTGAATAAACTGACTTGAGGGTGAGTGAACGATGACAGAATTTGAATTTTCAGGTGAACTATCCCTTTAAGTGTCCGAATGCTTTTTAGTACCTCTGCATTCGACTGCACATGAAGTCACAGTTCCACCGAAGTAACTGCAGTTTCTGCGTTTCGAGTCGTACCTTCCTGCAGGTGCTCAATTTGTGTCTAAATTGCCCCAGCCAGCAAACTCATTTCAGAAGAGCTGGGCTGAAGCCAGACCATGTGAAAACCCTTAATGAAGTGGCTTTCTCTCTCTGAACCCCTGTCAATCTCTGCTCATCCACTTCCACTTGGTCATTCCAGTCAGTTTGGCCCTTAGCACCAAGTCCCCCTCGACCAATCCCATCCTGTCACATACAACATGGAAAATATCTGCACTATGAGTGACAGGAGCTACTAGCAATTTCTCTTTCGAGTTTTGTGTTAAAAGATGTTAAGTTCTCAATCTTCTGCCCGTCATTGTGAGAACTTCTGCAGTTTTGTAGATCTCAACTAAGTTGTTTGTGTTTATTTCCTCAGATTCTTGCATGGTGAATACACAGTGGAGGTGGCCATCAATGATTACCTGGACATCTACTGTCCGCACTACGAGGACCATCTTCCTCAGGAGCGCATGGAGCGCTACATCCTTTTCATGGTCAACTATGACGGCTACACCACCTGCAACCACCACATGAAAGGCTTCAAGCGCTGGGAATGCAACCGCCCAATGAGTCCGAATGGGCCCCTCAAGTTCTCAGAGAAGTTCCAGCTGTTCACACCCTTCTCTCTGGGCTTCGAGTTCCGCCCAGGCCATGAATACTACTACATCTGTGAGTAACCTCCTCCTTTCTTACTCTAATTCTTCAACTTCGAACCCCTCGTCTGCGTTTTCCTGTTACCAGGTGTCAGTATGGCCCCAGGGTGCAATCATTCATTGAACGGATGGTTCTTGGGTTACAGGAACTGGGGTGTAGAGGGTAAAGGAAGACTCAATAAGGATGCACAGACTTCACAACAACATCTGATCAATAACATGTGCCACACGGTTCAGTCTGCTGAAACGTGTTATTTGGTCTCTAGAGACATATGGCTGAATGCACAAATAAAATACATGCCAGTCCATCTTTGGTTAATGCTATAACGATATGGTTTAGAGAACCGAACATAAAATGTAACTGAAACTTAAAATTACAGGTTGCGCATCTTGAATTTACATGAAATAAATCTGTTATGCACAATGTTGTATATAGAGCAGGATATTGTTTGTAAATGGCTGGCTCATCTACAGTAGCCGTGTTTTACCAGAGTAAACAAAGAGTAATATAAGTCTCCTGAAGTTCCCTGATTTGACATTGCAAGAATAACACTCAATTTTCTCAATTTTTGTGTTGTTATTTCCATGGTGTTTGTTTCTGAGGGACGATTTTCTTGATTTGATGAAGATTGAAGGAATGGGTCACCACCTAATAAAAAAGTAATTTATTTAAAATACAAATAAAATAAAATAATTATTTTATAATTATAATGAAACTTTAATTGGAGGTACTACTTGTGCATAATGCGCATTTCTTAATATTAAGCCTAAAATGTGTTTTAATGTCACTGTTGATGAGGATTGTGTGATTCTGAATAATGTCTGCCTTTATATGCAAGATATTTAAAGTGTATCTAAAGTATACTTACAATAGTTACACTTTAGCACAATCAAATATTTACCTCAGTATATCTTTAGTTATCTTTAGTTGGACTTCAGCACTACTTCCACACAATTAAAGTGCATTAAGCACAAAATTAGACTTTAAGTATACCAGTTTAGAATACTAAAAGTACAATTGCAGGGTATTTTTGTTACGCACATAAATATGTAAATGTATTTGTAGTATACTTTGTCTGAAATAAATGTATTTTAAATACATTTTTGTATATTTATTTTTCACTAGGGTTAAAAGGGATAGTTCACCCAAATTAAATGCCAAATTAAACTTGTCATCACCATCTTGTGATTCCAAACCTGTATAACATACTTTAGTAAACCCTTCAGTGGAACATAAAAGAGAAATTTAGCAGAATGTTCATGCTGTATACAGTGAAAGTGAGTGGGGACTAAGGGCTGTTGAGAAAATGACTAATTATTAGCACCATAATTATTGTGTTTTTTATGTAAATAGCAAAAAAAATAACAGGATTGTTATGCAACTCATTGTATGGAATACTCCTTTTGTGTTCAACAAAAGTCATACAGATTTGGAATGAGATATGGGTCAGCGGCAATTGTAATTTTTGGGTAAACTACCACTTTGATTGAAAGGTTTTGATGTTCGGCATGCATGACATTGTTCTCTTTCTACCTACTACTTGGACCAGCATACAGTTATGTTATATTTTCACCAAAAATATCAAATCCACTATGCATTACCAAGAACTAGTCAGTCTTTTTTTGACTCATTATTGTTCATGTGTCCACGTTGATGCATTTCTGCACAATAGGAAGCTTTTTCTCTATAATAATATATCTATGTTGCATTTTGGTGCGGTGTGCCAAATGGACCACTCTTTTCCAATGCTAGCCACTTTAAACATATCGAAATGGTTTAAAAATCAATTATTACTGTCATTTAAATGTCTGCTGGACTCTACTGCATTTGTTGAAGTCATGTTTGGTGCAAGTTGGAGTTGAAGACATTTATTATAGCTATTTGAATGTCTAGGACTTTAATCAGAGGAGTCGAAGCAGAAAGTCCAGTTCTAGTGAAGTCCGTTGGGACCAGAGTTTGGCAGTGATGAAAATGTCAATTTGTTGAATGGCATGTGCACTATTAGCCGTGCACTTTGCCGCTCTGAGTGAGATCAGTGCAAAACCAGTTACCAAGGCCATCATGCGTAACTGTCCAAATTATGCTGATTGGTCAAATCATATTTAACAGAAGGATCCTGATGGGGTAATTGCATCCACAGCTTCTGGGGTGCCAGCCATTACCATTTTTCAGATAACAGCTAAAAGCCATTAACCTAGAGGGGGATTTTTTGACTCGGGATGGTGCCTGGACGACAGACCTGACACCTCGTCCTCTGGAGGCGGCCCGCCCACCGCCTCAAGGTCAGACCTTCGCCCGGCCAGACGGATTGAGTGGGGTTCTGCTTTATCCTGTTCTTTCACTCTCACTTGCATGACAGGGGGGAATTTGCCGGGGTGCATCTGTCCCTGTTTCACTAATGGTCTTGTGAAAGGTGTCCTTTGGCCTGATAAAAAGGGCTCCCACTGGGCACAGGCAAAAGGAAAAGGCTCAGGGCAGCACGCAGGATGCATTAACGAGGCAATTTCTCCTCTTTTTGTTTTTTTTCCCTCTTTTTTATTCTCACTTTTGCTTTTTTCTGTATGTGTGTGTGTGTGTGTGTGTGTGTGTTTATTCCAACTTTCAGAAGTGAGAAGGGGACTTTGAGAGCAAAGTTTTCGTGTGATAAAAGAATGCAGCTTTTTATCCTAAACGAATGCAGCTCATTAAGTAGAACAGCATGATTTTTACCGCTTGCCATGCTTGCCGTGTCCCAGGTTGCCTTAGAACTGGCCCTGTGCCCTCAGAGCTCGGCAGTTCAGAGGTTTGGGGCTCGGGGGGACTCAACCTGTAGCTCCGCTCATGACTATAAATCTCCCATTGTGTGTCGGGACACCTGATCCTGAAAGCATAGTCACACAAATTGCTCTTTTGAAAGCTAAAAGCACATTTGTCCTAATAATCGCTGAAGAGTCATTTCTAATGGTTTGTGGCCATCTGTTGTATCTAACAGCCAAAGATTTAGAGGCCAGAAATACAGAGCAGGCTTTAAGGTTAAGTATGAAAATCTGAGGGGTTTCTGTGCTTAAAGGAGTAGTATTACCTTTTACTACTCTAAAAAGACATTAACTTATCAACACCTCATGGTCTTAAAGAGTTAGCTCACTTAAAAATAAAAATGTTACTCTAAACCCAACTCAGGATCATGAGGAAACATCTCTATTTTAAATAAGTTTTGGGAAAATGGTGGTGACTACTTACAATTTGAGTCAAACAAAAGCATATGATTTTTAGAAGGTCCGACCTCTAGCAAAAAAAATTATATATTTAAAATACATTTATTTCATACTAAGTAAAGTTCAAATCTATTAACATTTTTACTAGCATATCGCTCAAGACTTGCTGATATAAAAATGATAATTAAACTTTAATTGGAGTACTACTTGTACACAATGCACATTTGTTATTATTAAGCCTAAAATGTGTTTTAATGTCACTATCGATGATGATTGTATGATCTTTGAATAATATTGGTCTTTAAATGGATGATATTTAAAGTGTATCTAAAGTATACTTGCGATAGTTTCACTTTAGCACAATAAAATATACTTCAATATATCTTTTGTTGGACTTAAATAGGATAGTTCACCCAAAAATTAAAATTTGATGTTTATCTGCTTACCCCCAGGGCATCCAAGATGTAGGTGATTTATTTTTTTCAGTTGAACACAAACGAAGATTTTTAACTCAAACCGTTGCAGTCTGTCAGTCATATAATGGCAGTCAATGAGTTCCAAACGTTCCAAAGCTTTCCAAAAAAAAAAAAACATACACAGACAAAACCAAATTAAACCCTGCGGCTCGTGACGATACATTGAGGTCTTTAGACACGAAAGGATCAGTCTGTGCAAGAAACTGAACAGTATTTATATCATTTTTTACCCTCTGATACACGCAATGTCCAACTGTCCTGAGTGACGCGTCAACATGCTCTGGCACATAGGTATATATACGCAGAGCTGGGTAGTAACTGATTACATGTAATCTGGATTACGTAATCAGATTCCAAAAATTAAGTACTTGTAATTAGAATAAATTACATTTTAAAATACTCGTAATCAGACTACAGTTACTTTTTTATGGATTACATGATTACATATTATTCACACAATAGCAATAAATTATTCATCATACATTGATTCTCCCTAATTTCTCTTTTTCATCTTTTAAATTTTCCTTTCTAAAATAGCCTACCGATTATATACATATTATATATGTATATATAGTCCAGTTTTGTGGACATTCACACAGAGATCAGTCATTAGTCAGGTGGCGACAGCATTTGACCACTGGATTTACAAAAAATCATTTCAGGTTTAAGAAGGGTTTCAACATTGCATCAACTACTGATGAACACATTCATTTTTATTTGCATTATTACTCTGTAGGTTTTTTTAACCATGTATTATTAATTATAACTACTTAAAATGCACATATTCATGTTATTTATTAGTCACATGTAATACAGGCATTCCAAAACTTTTTGTCATCTAAACTTTATTCACCAAATATATTTGCTTTAAGTACCCCTGAGATTTTAAAATAAATATTTCAATAATTAAGTATCACATTTGCATGTTCACGGTTTCTTTGAGGTTGATTAATGGTCTCATGGCATGCAGGTAAATAAAAATATTTCATCTTTTTTAGTAAGCGTTTTATTTAAAACAAAGACTATAGAAATACAAAGACTAGAAAGGTTCACTCCTATACTTATGAATGGGAGAAACTGCAACGTGCAATATGGAGGAATAGTCCCACCTTCTAAATGAAAGAGCCAAATTTCCCATAGAAACCTGACTAGACCAGCCAATGCACCTGCGCTGTATAAGCACATTATGACTCTGCATTGGCTGGTTAATTTGTTTTAAAATTATTTATTTTCATTTTAATTTTTTATGATTTAATTAATTGTCAGCTTTTCATTAAACTCACAACCCCCCTGCAGTCCTTTACAAACCCTAGTTTGGGAAACCTTGATGTAATATGTTTAATGCACTTCATGTTGTAAATTATAATGATTGGAACAAGTTTTCTTACTCTTTGCATTTTTTACATCATTATGGTACAAGATAATACTATTTAAATCAATGTGATAAACGAGTTAAATCAAAAGTAATCTAAAAGTAATCTGATTATATTACCTAAAATGTGTAATGTAATGGATTACGTTACTGACTACAACTTTTGTCGCGTAATCTGGAATCAGTAACGGATTACAAATTGTAAGTAATCTACCCAGCTCTTTATATACGTAGATGCCTCATTAGCGACTGTTTCTATGGGCCGCGAAACGTAAGGAGCTACGTATATATCTACGTATATATATCTATGTGCCAGAGCACGTTGACGCGTCACGCGCCGGATGTTGTGAACGTGCTCAGGACAGTTGGGCATTGCGTGTATCAGAGGTAAAAAATTATATGAATACTGTTCAGTTTCTTGCACAGACAGTTTCGTGTCTAATGACCTCAATGTATCGTCACGTCAATGTTTTTTTTTTTTGACTCTCAAAGCTTTGGAACGTTTGGAACCCATTGACTGCCATTATATGACTGACAGACTGCAACGGTTTGAATTAAAAATCTTCATTTGTGTTCTACTGAAGAAACAAAGTCACCTACATCTTGGATGCTCTGGGGGTAAGCAGATAAACATCACATTTTCATTTTTGGGTGAACTATCCCTTTAAGCACTACTTCCACACAATTAAAGTGCATTAAGTACAAAATTATTTGTTCCAATTTAGCACTTTAAGCACTTTGTTTCTTCAGTAGAACAAGACATAAAACCAGAAAGTTACAGCAGAAGAATGTTCATTCTGCTCTTTTGCATACAGTGAAGGTGAATGGAGAACGGACACGGTCAAGCTCCAAAAGAGACAACAAAAATCACCTTAAATGAAGGTTTGAAATTGCCATTGGCTCTTAAATGTCTTGCAACCAATCACATCAATGTTTCAATCAAGTTTGAATGTGCTGAAAATCAAAATGAGATTTGATAGCTGTGATTCCTTTACACAAAGCTATCGTGTGGCTTTAGAACACTTTGAATATAGCGCACAAGTCCTATGTCCTACTTTTATGGTGCTTTTGGTTATTTTTAAAGCTTGATAGTGTAGCTTCAGTTACACTTTCGTTGAATGGAAAAGAGCAGCTCACTGAAGAAGATGAAAAGAGTTTGGGTGAGTAAACAGTGGTAGATTTTCATTTTTGAGTAAACTATTCCTTTCATTTTAGTGTGATTCGTAAATGTGCTGCTCGTTTGACCCAAAACAGGCACAGGGTGCCTCGAGTGGGTATCGGTTCAAATATCATGGCTGTCCAGGAAATTGAGGTGGTGGGCGTCACAGAAATGTCGCCAAACCAGCGGGGCGTCCCAGACCTTCCTTCCATCCTTGGGACGTTGTCACCCCAGTTGCGAGGGGAAAACGGAGACACAGAAGAGGGTCAATCAAAGAAAAAAGAAAGGAAAGAAAGAACCCAGGGTTCAAAGTTTGCACTCGAGGCCGGGTGTTTCTTATGCCTGTCCTGAGCTGTTTTTAATGCAGTCCGCCCTGTCGCTTGGTGCGAGACCCGCTATTGTGCACCTTTTGTTCCAGACAGTGGCCTGGGCTAAGAAGTACTTAGTCTGGCTATTCATCAGACGAGGCCGGCTCCTCCTCCAGAGAAGTGTTTGGCTACTATCAATATTGTTGCTGTCATGGCCCCTGGGGTTATGAGGCAAAGGGCTCTGCCACGGGGTTACTGGGGGGGTGACCGAGGCTTAGTTTGGTTATCCCACAACAATAGAGGATGTCCATCACCTTTGGGTCGACCCCGCCTCGACCCACCGGAGAGGGTGACTGAGTGAATGGCAACTGTGACATTCTCACAGGCCTGTGTGCTTGAATACAGCAAATGGAAATTTCAGAGACTCCCAACACACACACACACACACACACACACACACACACACACACACACACACACACACACACACACATAGTACACCAGATCTCTGATAGCCCTCTGTTCATACACACAGAAAAAAAAAACCCTTATCTAAAAAATCTAAAATCTCTTTTGTTGTCACTTTTCTTCATACATAATCATAGTATAAGTTTATTTTCGTGTGTGTTTTTTTTTTTTTTTCAGTTTGCTCATTTCTTTTCAATTAAAATGGTGAAATGTGTGTGTGTTTTTTTTTTTTTTTTTAAATGTTAAGATCTTCTTTTATCCCACAGAGTGAGCCAAAGTAAACTATTTGTTGGTTGGTTCCCCTGAAAACTCTAAACGCTGTGTCTCTGAGGCACTTTCAAAACATTTGTTTGAGAATTCCAACCAGCCCGACATAGCAACAGCGATGAATTATGAATAGAATTTGATAAAAAATTAAATAAAAACAGCAGCATTGTGAAATATTTTTACAATTTGAAATAACTGAATCAAATCATAATATGCTGATTTGGTGCTCAAGAAACATTTCTTATTATCAAAGTTGCTGCTTAGAATTTTTTGAAAACCATGATTATATTTTTCAGGATTCTTTTATCAGTAGAAAGTTCAGAAGAACAGCAGTCAAATAGAAACATTTTGTAACATCATACATTTATTTACTGTCATTTTTGATCAATTTAATGCATTTTAGCTCAACCAGTTTCATGAGTTTGGGGTAGATCTAGTAATTTTCTCTGACCAGTAAAAGATGGGGTAAGAATCTTTGAGAAACCTGTTTGAAAATAATAGTTTTGCCTTTCCAGTTGGTTACACTAGTAGACTTAATACTTAGATACTTAAATACTTAAAAGAAAACCATTTTACTATTGTTCTATATGTGTGTAAAAAAAAAAAAAAAAAAAAAAAGTATTACAATGCTACTTTTTGGTACTTTTTTTTTTTTTTTTAGACTTTTTGTTTTATAAAATGCAGTAGAAAGGAATTGTCTGAAGTGATTTCTGTTGTCCACTAAACTAAAATGTAAGCTTAGATTTTGAGTTTTTTTTTTTTTTAACAGCATGAGAACACCATGTGCCAATTTTACGTCCACACACTTAAGAACACCTGTTAGAGCAGAATTCACCCAAAAGAAGCTTTTGTGCAGAACACATCAGCTCTCCATTAGCTGAGCCGCTGAGTGATTTGTGGTAATTGCTAAAGGAATTTTTATGTATCTGAAAAGCAGACAGAAAACTGTTTCATGGTAAAAATCGTGATTTGTTTTCCATTTGCGATCTTAAAAAATTAGCCAAAAATCCATTTGTGTGCTTTTGTAGGAGATGAGGGGAAACGAGCGCCAGAATGAAGTTACACTTTCAATGGAGAACTGACTCAAAGTGCTTTCTCTCAGCCTCTCTGTAGTGTGTGCGTGTGTGAGGATCAGAGAGAGAACGAGTGAGTGACTCACATGGCAGAGTAATGGAAATTTGTTCATTGCTCTCCAGGCAGATGTGTCTGGTTCAGAGAGTACAACAGCTCCTGGTTGCCATGGTGTCAGTAGCCATGGCTTTACCAATGAGACTGAATCTCACGTGTGTTTACCATCAAAGCAACACATGGCCTTCGTCTTGACTTTATCTATTTTGCACAGCACGTTTTCTGAAATAAAGAGTAAAAATCTAACAGGAGGGACTAATTGGGTCGTGCTAACCTGAATAACCTATATAGACACTCAGGAGTGTGTTTTTTTCAGAGGGGGCACGAGAGAAGGGGGGGGGGGGGGGGTTGTATGTGGATGCGGGGGTGCTCGTCATGACACACAGCAGCCATATGTATATTAATTTTTCACGTAGGGCCAGGTAGGTTTCGATAGCTTTTTTCCCTTAATAAATGAAATCATCATTTTAAAAACTGCATTTTGTATTTACTTGCATTATCTTTGTGTAATATTTCAATTTGTTTGATGATTTGAATCTTTTAAGTGTGACAAATATGCAAAAAAAAAAAAACAGGAAGGGGGCAAAAACCTTTTCACGGCACTGTATATAGCTATATAAGTATAACCGATATAGGCATATGTTTTATTTATTTTTCCCTTTTTATTTGAAATATTCCCAGACGTGTTAACTATAACATGAAATAGCTTGATACTTAAATATGTGTAAGTAGATGCATTTTGCACCTTTATATATTATGTTAGTTGATCTATAATGGGCGATGGGCAAAGTAGCCCAATAGTGTAGGCTAATCTATTAACTATGCATAAAAACCTGTCTTTTTACTTAAGTACCAGATATGGGTGTCATGCCATAAAATATTTTTAATACGGCTGACTTTGTATTTAATGTGAATTTAACAGAAACATTGTAATTTAATTATAACTCTTTCATTGTACATAAAGCAAAGAACATTTACATTATCAAAGATCATTTTAAGCACTCTCAAAATCTCTCATTATAATCACTGAAGCTGTTTACACTGTGAAATAAATATCCTACTTACATCGTATGTACATCTGCACTTTGTTGTTTCTGATGAGAGAATCATCAGAGTGCAAAATTCCTTCAGCGAACGCGCGCACTGAACAAAACAACAACGCCTCTGATTGGTCATTGGATTCATAAGCTCAACAGAATCGTCTATGATTGGTTACAATGTGCAGCTGTAAAAACGTGTCTGTCTCTGGCTCAGCTTGTGGTTGGTGAGATTTTTAAAAAAAAAATTTGAAAGAATTGTCTTATCCTCTGTATACTAGGGCTGCTCCGAATACCATTTTTTTTGAGCTTTGAAGCTTCGGTAGTAATCAACACCGAATATTCGAAGCTTCGGAGGGAGGGGGCTGAACATTTTCTTCTCGCTAATAAAGGCAGGAATCTCTGTATCTATCTGTCTGTGTGCATTTTTATTATGTCGAGAACTGTTCATCCAATCGACTTCACACGTGGCGGGTGTGTTGCTGCGGACCCAGTGGAGTGCAGTGTGCATTTTGGTGCAATATGGACACGCGACACGTTCAGAATTAATAAACTTTTAATAAACTACAGAACAGCGCGAGCCGGAAGCGGCATGCCTCACGTGGGCAGGGCTTCTATGCTCCGAGAATGAACACTGCACTAGTGATACAAAACACACAGGTCTGTTAAGAGCAATACTTTTAATAAGGTAGCCTAACATTTTTCTAACAAACAAATCACTCCCAAATCAGAAATTTGCAGCGCAGTAATTACTGATACTGTAAGAATTTAACTGAAAGAAGAACAAAACATAATTGAACGTAGTTCAGTGAACTGTAATAAATAAAGAACACGGCACACTTTCAATAACAGCATCACACATTTTAATTAACGAACAGTTTAAATAAAATTACATTTTTATGACTGCCGTATTCGCAAGTATTTTCCAAGTAAATTAATTGCACATTTTTATCATGTGTAAAATTATTGATTAACATGGCAGATAAAAGCAGCTCGTTTTTTTACACCAACAATATACTACTTACAGAACTCAGGTGATTTTTCAAACTTGACTGCAAACTGCAGCAAACGTGCTGTTGTGGTAAGCCAGTTTCAAATCGCATATTTGGCACACTGCCTTTGTCGTGTCCTCACTCAATTTAAAGTGCTTCCACACAGCTGAGGTCTTCGGCATTTTTGTCTTTTCTTCCAGATGAACTGAATCATGACGTTCATGATGGTCACTCATGGGCGATTCATATTCAAGTGCGAATGAGAACTGTTTCGCGGGGGATGCCAGGTGTTCGAGAAAAAACGAAGAAGAATATTCGAATCCCAAAATTGAAAATCGAATGCCAACCCACCAAACGAATATTCGAATAATCGAATATTCTGATCCAGCCCTACTGTATACACTGAAAGCTTGTGGTTGGTGAGATTATTTTTTTTTTATTTTTTTTTTTGAAAGAATTGTCTTATCCTCACCAAGGCTACAATTATTTGATGAAAAATAAAACAAAAACAGCAACATTTTGAAATATTGTTACAGTTTAAAATAACTGTTTTCTATTTGAATATTTCTGATTTGGAAGAAATATTTCTTCTTATTATCAATGTAGAAAATAGTTAATATTTTAATGGAAACCATGATAAAAAAATTTTTCAAAAGAACATTCACATTTTGTAACATAATTTAAAGTCTTTTTTAAATAAAGTCATTTTTGATTAATTTAATGCATCTTTGGCTTGCTGAATAAAAGTATTAATAAAAAAAAATAAATCTGACCCTAAACTTATAAGTATTTTGGAATAAATTTAAAATATATACATATATTAATACTTATAATCACGGACTGTCATTAGTTGCACTTTCTTTGATTCATTTACAT
Source organism: Spinibarbus caldwelli (assembly GCA_039654775.1). Taxonomy (NCBI): domain Eukaryota; kingdom Metazoa; phylum Chordata; class Actinopteri; order Cypriniformes; family Cyprinidae; genus Spinibarbus; species Spinibarbus caldwelli. The sequence continues at coordinate 5,427,241 of CM077254.1, forward strand.
CATTTGCAGTGTGTGATGAGAAGATATTTGTTTAAATAATTTAAGCAGACACATTTGTTTTGATTTTTGATTTTTTTTTTTTTTGTCTGATTTTAATTACTTTTCATCAGAGTTTATAACACTGTGCTCAGAGCTCCTTACTGTTTTTTTTTTTTTTAAATCCCTATGGAGAAAATAAATGGGAAAAAATCCACTTCCACGATGAAAGTGGTCAGTGTTGTGCGGTTGGGTTAGTTGGCCGCTCTGTGATTTAGGTCAGCCATTCAGATATTTTACTTTAAAGCCATTTCTAAATATATCATGTCAAATCACATAGATTTATCGCTCTTTGAGGAATATTAACAGTAATTGTCATTTTCTCTGTGTCTCCACAGCCTCACCACACCCCAACCTCGGTGGGAAGCCGTGTTTGAAGCTGAAGGTGTACGTCAAGCCTACCAGTAAGTATATCCCAGTATCTGCTCTCTGTCCATTTGTGTTATTTATGGTCATACTTGCAAATCAGAACCAGGAATCTCACATCCCAGTCCTCGTGTCCAGCTTGATTTAACCCAGCAGGTCAACCCTGGGAATTCTAGGGACACCTGTATTAACTCCAGTGATGGGTGAAATGCTTAGCTTTGTGTAATTTATCTTTAGGAACTTCGTTCCCATCGCTAGCTCTAGACCGCCACTGATGACTAAGACAGCTTGTTTTATGGGGCCGAAGATTTTATGGGGCCGATCATTCATGATACCAGAAACGGTGGAGCGATAGTGTTGCCCCTCAGGGGCACTCGCTGTAGGAAGCTATTCATCTCACATAGGCCTTGAGAAACGTTGACCTGCAAGTAATCAAGCTAAGCAGGTCCGGACGCAAAGAGACCTGCAGGGGTTCCCACACACGAGCCCCTGACACCAGAATAGCCTGCAGTTAAACAGAGGCCTTGGTTTGTTTAACCCCTCATCACAGGTAGACGTGCCAGCTATGGGTAACACCGCTTAAATCTTTCTCCCTCATGACTGCGACGGGTCAGACACGTCCAGAAAATACGTTCGCTAAGCCAGGCTCTAATATACAGCCTTTGCATGTATCTCTAGACCTGCTCAGCATCAAGAAGGACTTCAACCTGGAAAATGGTCAGAAGTAAAACATGGGTATGCTGCAAGAGATGCACGTGAAAATATGTAGAGTGAATTTTTGAACACCCTCATGGCATTTATCCTACCTACACTTGTTTAAAAAAGTTTTTGAGTGGAAATTGATATATATTTTTTAGTTTAGTAAGTTTAGTAGGGAAGTTTCCCCAGTACAGTTGAGAATTAAGAACCGGTTCTTATGCAATAGATACCGTATAATTTTGGGTCCATGGCTTGATGTCCTGATATCATAAAGAAAAAATGGCTACACTTTATTTTGACCATCCCCAAGAGACATTCTATAAGTAACTTTGCAACTACATGTCAACTAACTCTAACTAAGCAGGAGTATGACTTAAGTTAGGATTAAGGTTAGTAGAATGATTTACTTGTACTTGCAAAGTTACTTATAGTCAGTAGAATGTCTGTTGGGGACCATCAAAATAAAGTGTTAGCAGATATTAAGCAGACAGTCTACTGGTCTAATGACTGGTAGATGGCACGTAGTTACAAAGTTACTTATAGTCAGCAGAATGTCTAAACTGGACTATCTCATTAAAGTAATAGTTCACCCAAAAATGAAAATTTTGTCATCATTTTTCACCCTCATACAGAGCCCCTTAAGGGACATGGTGATGGAAAAAATTTGGGGTGAGTGGAAAAAATATTTTTCAAATGTTTTGCGTTCTCTTGCAAAACTTTTGCGTTCCCTCGCAAAACTTTTGCGTTCTCTCGCAAAAATTTTGCATTCTCCTGCAAAGATATTTGCGTTCTCTCGCAAAACTGTTGCGTTCTCTCGCAAAGATATTTGTGTTCCCTCGCAAAACTTTTGCGTTCTCTCACAAAACCAGTTGAGTTCGGACAAACTCTTCCTGTTTACTTTACAGCTTGCAGTAGTTCAAACAGCTCCGTATGTTCACAATGTAGCGGTTCATAGAGTTTTATTTTGAACTTGGACTCAAATAAAGAAATATGTCAGTGCTTAGTTCAAAGCACGGTTTTGGAGCATTCTAAAACACTTAATGTGACTTAATGTTTTAAAACAGTGACATTGGAGGACCAAATTCGATGATAATAAATGCTGATAAAATTAGGCTAATATTAATAACCTTAAAATATTAGGCTAATATTAATAATTTTATTAATGTTTATGATGTTTACAGTTTATGAACAGCCCAGAATGGAACGTGCAGTGTTTTCTCCCCCGCAGACAAAACATTATAAAAAACTCTTAGCATGTTGCTTTTCTGTGCATAGTGTATATTTTTAATAAAATATAAAACTTGGGCTTTTTATCACGTTTTTTTTTTTTTTTTATATTAAGCCACATTAAACATGCTTTTCTATGGGGGAGAAAATGCTTATCGTGCAATTCAGCTCATATTTTGGGCTTGCATGTACACAATACATATTTTTAATACATATATTACATAGAGCATTTTTGGTCTTTTTTATTATCTTTATTAGGCCGCGTTAAGCGTTTTATGAACCACTGAAAGCTGTTCCGTTCTGGGCTCATCTGCTTTTCTGTGTGTAATATAAACTGTAAACAGATTTGGTATTTTTAAATCACCGTATTCATTCATACAGCCTACCTTAAGCGTTTTCTGTGGGGGAGAAAAAGCTTAACATGCAGGGTGTTGCATTCATATTCTGGGCTATTCGGCTTTATTAATAGTAATGTTATTAATAAGATTATTAATATTAGTCAAATAATTTTATTAGTATTTATTATTATCGAATTTGGTCCTTCAATGTCACTGTTTTAATATATTTTAGAATGTATTAAATTTTTAATGCGTTTTAGAAAGTCACAAAACCTTGCCTTGAACTAAGCACTGACTGTATTTCTTTATACTTGAGTCCAAGTTCAAAATAATCATGAATATATGGAGCTGTAACCACTGCAAGCTGTAAAGTAAACAGGAAGAGTTTGTCCGAACTCAACTGGTTTAGCGAGAGAACACAAAATTTTTGCAAGGGAATGCAAATGAAGAGTTCAGATGCAAAAGCCTCTTAAGTGCCATCTGAAATTTTCTTCTAAAATGAGCTTTTTTATCAGGCTCCTATATTTATGTTTAGTTATTTCACTTTAATTGCATAGAAAATATACATTTGCCATTAGAATAAATTTCCTGAACCTAAACATAGGAGCCTGATAAAAATGCTCATTTTAGATGAAAATTTCAGACGGCACTTAGAGGCTTTTGCATCTGAACTCTTCAAATATCGTTGCGAGAGAGCGCAAAAGTTTTGCGAGGGAACGCAAAGTTTCTCGAGGGAGTGCAAAAGTTTCCTTGCGAAAGAACGCTAATTTTCTATTTTTTTTTTTTCCTTCCACCCTGAATTTTTTCCACTAACCCTGAATTTTTCCCACCAGCATGTCCCTTAAGGGGCTCCGTACCCTCATGTCGTTCCAAACCTGTATGAATTTCTTTCCTATGTTGAATAAAAGAAGATATTTTAAAGAATGCTGGTAATCAAACAGTTAATAGTCCCCATTGACTTGGAATTCCCCTACAATTGAATTCAATGGGACCAACAACTGTTTGGTTCTTCAAAATTTTTCAAAACATCTTCTTTTCTGTTCTACATAAGAAATTAACTTATACAGATTGGGAACAACATGAGGGTGCGTAAATTATGACAAAATTTTCATTTTTGGCTGAACTATTCCTTTAAGTAGGTACTTTTCCATAATCTTTTATTACTATTGAGAAAAATATTCTAAACAGCATATAAGCATTTGAAAAACTTTTATCCACCAAACATTGTCGACCAAGTGTTGTGCAACCCACATGCAAAATCAAACAGGAAATGATGCCATAGATTGGTCCCCTCCAGACCTTCATGACTGTCAATAAATTTCCAAAAACATAAAATAAATGGATTTTTTCATGACAAAGCAAAGTTAGTTCAGGTTGTATAATGTTGTTAGACTCACCAAAAACTTTGTGATATTAATTCATTAATAATTTATAATACGATATTGGCCAAATATAATTTCTACATCCAGACATATATTTAAAAAGTTTCAATAAATAAATAACAAACAAACATTGAGATGTGTACATTGATATAGGTTGTAAAGGAAAATATTTCATTTGGTTAAACCAATTTGACCGATTTTGTTTTGACTGGGATTCTGTCATTTACTCTTCATTTACTCACCTTCATGTTGTTCTAAACCTGTATCAACTTCTGCTGAACATAAAAGAAGATATTTTGAAGAATTTTGGTAGCAAAACCAAAGTTTTTCTTTTGTTGTTTGAGCAAATGGGAATGCAAAAAATATATTTGTGGTAGTCTCCCATTCAAGTTAACCCAACTATGACGACTTCTGCTGCTGAGAAACCTGGAAATGTGAAAAAGGTCTGTTGACTTCTATTGTATTTTTTTCATACTATGGAATTCCATGGGCACCAGAAACTGTTTGATTAACCACATTTTTCAAAATGTCTTCTTTTGTGTTCAACAGAAGAAAGAAACTCATACGGGTTTGGAACAACATTAGGCTAAGAAAATGATGGCAGAATTTTCATTTTGCGTGAACTATCCCTCTAAATCTAAACTTTTACAAACCCATATGAAACCAACATAAATGCAAAGAGTGTATTTCTAAGAACTTGTAATGCGAAATCTAAAAATGTGCAGTTTGAGGTTCCATCATGTTTATGAAATCATTAAGGAAAATGAATCTGAATCACAATTAGAATCATTAAATTCCTCACAATTCCCACCCCTATTTTCCAGAGTCATCATTTAGGGGTCGTGCAAGTTTGGAGGAGAAGCCTCAGCTCATGTGACAGCCCATTAGCGTGATGTAATTGTTAGCAAACAGAAGTGTTCCAGAGAGCAGTTCAGACAATCACATGCAAATTGAAATAACGATTCACCTCTCACTCTATCATTTATCTGTTTACAAGAGCACTCGTGACTCCATCCAGCTTCTCAGAGATAATGTACACTGCCTTTCACAGCGATTAGATCTCATGAGAGTGAGAGTCAAAAACTGACTGAAGTTTAGTTGATTGTTCAAATTCCAATTCACGGTTCTCAACTTTTGTCCACCGTCGGGCTTCAGAGGTGTAGAAAGTTGTTGCAAAGGCCTGAATTTCATTGGGGTGTGGGCTTTGGGGTGTTTTCATGAAATATTTATATGTGCATATTCAGGATAGAGAGTAACGAAAAGAACAACAGATGCCTGTCAGTGAAAAGCTTTATCATCCGCCGTGACCCCTCCACGTCTTTGTTTATTTTCCTGCTCTCTGACGGGGTGAAATCCTAGTCTTGTTGTGGACACAAGGGTTAATCTAAACCCCAGACCCCATTTTAATGTCTGTAGGGATCAAGGAAGGGAATTGTTGGACCTGAGACAAAAGCCCAATGAAAGGCAGGCTGGGAAAAAGTACAAGGATGGGCCAGGGGCTAGAGGAGGCGGCAATGAGGGAGCCTTTACACTGAAGCTCTGTCTCATTTTTCATATAGACAAGATGAAGATGTCCAAATCTGAGTGAAGATAGAATGTTAAAGGTGTGATGAAGCAGGGGTTCTTGTGACAGATCTCTTACTAATAATAAAATATTAAAAAGATGTAATTGTTAAAGAACCATAATTATAATGTGTGTTAAATTAGAAAGATGCAACATAGAAGGTATATAATGTTAAAAAATATTAAATATATTTTAAATCTAGACTATAAAACTATATTGCCTATATATTGCCTATGTGCATATATGTACACACACTTTTTAAAATGCATACAGTAGCTACTTTTCAAAAGTACTCTGTATTTTTACTAATCATTAATCATAACTAAATTGCAATTTAAAAAAAAATGTATTTTTAAACATTTTAAAATGTAAATTATTCCTGTGATGTGAAAGCTGAATTTTCAGCATCATTACTCCAGTCTTCGGTGTCGCATGATCCTTCAGAATCCATTATAATATGCTGATTTGATGCTCAAGAAACATTTATTATTTTTATCAAAGTTAAACAGTTATGTTCATGAATAATTTTGTAGAAATCGTGATTTATTTTAAGGATTTTTTTTATTCAGTTCAAAAGAATTTATTTGAAATAGAAATAATAATAATAGTAATATATATATATATATATATATATATATATATATATATATATATATATATATATATATATACACACACACACACATATTAGTCCAGCAAGTCTAAAATTAGCCTAAAATAAATATTAAAAAAAAAAAAACATGGCACCGGACCAAATCACATGATCTTTCCCTCCAATTAATATGTCATATGATCAGTAAAAAACCCATAATCCTTTGCTGTTGTTTTCTAGATTTTCTAGGTGATGTTTTTTACTGTAATTAATGTGGAGCAGACAGGAAGCAGCAAAGGTGCAACAGTAACAAAAATGATGGATTATGATTATTAATGTACAATCGTTTCTTTTTTTCTTTTTCTTTCTTTGTCAGATGACTCTCTGTATGAGTCTCCAGAGCCGTTCCTGACAGATGACTCCAGCGGTGGTTGGGCATTAACTCCCAGTCTGTGGCTCATGCTTCCGCTGCTTCTGCTCCTGTGTCCCTCATAGCATTATCACCCTCTGAGCATGACCACACCCACCCAACCTTCTTCACCCCACCCCTTCATGCATCACAATGACACACCGCGCCCATTCAGTTCTGGAGTCCAGCCAACAGACGTTGATATGAATTTTTACCCAGCCTGCAACCCTGCAGGACAACCGCTAACCAGCCCTCATTTGCAGTGACACTTATGCCCCACCCAAATGCACAAATTTGGGAATTCCTGCATCGGCGCTCTTGCTCGACTGACAAAAGACATGTGAATTGGCCAGCTTTTTTAAGAGCGCTCTACTTTTCTGCCAACATCCCACCATCATCCGCATGTCAGGAGACAGATTCAACCGACTGCCATCTGAATCGCTCTGTTTGTCTGTGTTAACCACCTACCTGAGCCTTCACTGTCATCTGAGCTCAATTTTCACGTTTCTGAGAGCGTGTGCGAGTGTTGATGCTTGTGTTTGCGTGTGTGTTTGTGCTCGTTGGTGCGCGTATGCCGATGTTCGCATATGAACAAATGTACAGAGCAGTCACAGTCCCTTACAAAATTACTAGAAAAACTTGTTCCATTGCTCATTGAGAGAAGAAGACAATTCTATCTGTGAATCTGCCAAAGACACTACTTAAACTTTTTTTAATAAGGGGAGTGGGGAAAAAACTGGCTTTGGTAGGAGATTACATGCAACCATGGAACATTTCAGGCTTTTAGAGTCACGGGAGGGGAGTGACAGACAACAGTGTAGATTTTTCTATTATTATCTTTTTTTGTCATACAAAACAGAAACAAAAAAACAAGAATGTTGCATAATTTAAAAAAAAAAAAAAAAAAAAAAGCTAAAATGGCCTTTTTTCACTGGTGCTTAATCTGAAATGAGCTTGTCTGTCTTGAACTGCTAAAAGATCATTTTCTTAGTTATTATTTTTGACTTGTTTTCTAGTAAAGATATTAAAACCTTTGCAAAACAAGATATATTTAATTGGGAAAAAAAAATTGTGTAAGATATATTATTTCAAATAATAGTCTAACATTGAGTGACGTTTTATTTACCCTATTGGAAAATTATGGAGCCCCTGAAGTGACCTTTGTTAAAAAAAAAAAAAAAAAAAAAAACATAAAAAAAGACAAGAAAGGTTTTCTCTGAAAATTTCCCAGTTAGAAAATTAATAAAAAATTTTCTTGTTTTGTCACACAATAGAACAACAATTTTTCTCATTCACATGTCAAGAGAACAGAAAATTTTCATGTTTTTGTGCAGAAGTTTTCCATATATTTTCTACATACAAAATGCTTTCTAAAACACTTTATTTTGCATATAGATGTTGCCCATGCAAAAGTTTCTTGTGCACATTGCAAACAAAACAAAAAATCTTCTGGTCCGTTGTAAATTAGTTTCATTGTGTGTATGAAAAAGTTTATTTTGTATGCATGTATCACTGAAAAAAATAGTGTAGGATTTACTTTGAAACAAATTTCACTCAGAAACTGTTAGAAGTCATAAAGTTACAAAGAAACGACAAGCAGACTTTGAAGTAGAAAGAATGAAATGTTTTTTTTTTTCATTTAATTTTTTTTACGACTTTGAAACATTATTTTTTACAATGTAGATGCTTTTTGTGGCACTTTAAGGGCTCCATAGGAAATAATAATCTTTTTTGTTTGCTTGTTTGTTTAAGCATAAATCTGACAACATTTTGTGAGGTTTGCATTTAAGAAAAAAAATAAAAATCCAAAAATAATAATAATCATAATAATAATAATAATTCAAGAAATATAAATTGGAAAAAAAAATTGTGTGAGATTTATTATTTCAAATAATAATCTTACTCTGAGTGGCATTTTATTTACCCTTTTGGAAAATGATGGTCTTAATATCTGACGCAAACGTACACAAGACAAAAATACAGATTAAGAGAATATATTTCTGCAGTGTATACAGTGCCAAGTGGAAGAGGGGATGTCTGTGTCGAGGAAGTGTTTGTTGTCAGGTCAGCTTTCTAACTTTGGTCCCAGCCTGTGTCGCTCTCTGTATCTGCCTCTCTCTCTCTCTCTGTTTCTCTCTCTCTCTCTTGCTGTCATTTTTGAATGTGGTCTGTTCTATGTGCCGCCCCGTCATGCATAGATCTCCCACACTTGCACTTGCTCCCTTTATCCGTGCTGAGGAGGACCGCTGAACGAGAGGCCTCAGGACCCTGAGCGCCCGGTCACTTTGGCTTAAAGACTGACGGACCAAGGCCTTGCACTGCAACTAGAAACGCTACATGAGACTCCATATGAGGGATTCAAAATCCACATAACACTTCTGCTTTTGAGACAATTTCATGGAAAAAAAAAAGAACAGAAAGGAGAAACTATAAAGATGTGGGAATATTTGTGCGTTGGAATTGTTTTGTGACTGTAAAAATATATGTCATGAAGATTTCAAGGCAAGTCGGCATGGATCGTCTAAGAGAACGAGCAACGTTTTTTAAATGTTTGTTGGAACTTTTATATTTTACTTATTCCCATGTTATTTTTAACTTTTCAAAAGAGCAGCAGAAATTATTCATATGTGATATGAAATTATAATGTAGACCCTTGAATTATTAGAGCAACGATGGTACCAGTTCTGCAGTTACATGAGTCTAGACAAGTCAGATGTTGCTGTTGTTGTTGTTGTTGTTTCCTGCTTGTATCACGATGCATTCTGGTACATGTAGTCCTGAAATGTTTTTTTTTTCTTTCTCCAAGTGTTACTATGAGATTATTTTTATTTGTTAATCATGTGGATGAAACATATTTTGAGTTCATATAAAATGTTCAAATGCTCTGGCAAAGGACAACTACAAGAAAAAAAGGAAAAAATGAAATAAAGCTTTTTGTTTAAATTACAGTCTTTTTTTAACAATCAGGAAATGTGAGTTTGTAGGCTTTAACTCTGTGTGGAATGAAATTCTTGATTTTTTTTTTTTTTTTTTTTCATTCAGCAAGGATGCATTAAAAGGATCAAAAGTGACAGTAAAGAACATTTTCCATTCCAAAATAAAGGCTGTTCTGCTGAACTTTTTATTCATCAATGAATCTTTAAAAAAAAAAAAAAAATCACAGTTTCCACAAAAAAATTAATCATCATAACACTTCTCAACATTGATAATGATAAGAAATGTTTCTTAAGCAAAAAATAAGCATATTAGAATGATTCTGAAGTGACACTGAAGACTGGAGTAATTTACACTCTTACAGACTGGAGTAAATAGACTGAAAATTTAGCTTTGCATCACAGGAATAAATTACATTTTTTAAATATTATTAATTTATATTATTAATATAGAAAATTGTTTATTTTAAATTGTAATATTTCACAATATTACTGTTTTACTGTATTTTTGATCAAATAAATGCAGCCTTGGTGAGCATAAGAAACTCCCTTAAAAATGTAAAAAAAAATAAATAAATAAATAAATAAATAGAAAGAAAGAAAAAATGCCATGTTCCAAAGCATAATACACTTAATTTGTTATTACTTTTCAGAACTGAACAATCTATAAGTTTAAGGTAAGTGCCTTGTATGATGTTGTTGCAGTGCATTCTGGGAATAATATATGCAGTACTGACGTAGAATATGGCTAAATCAAGACAGTTATCAACCTTTTGGAACAGTTTTCATGTCGAGTGCATCTATGATGCCTTGAATTGCTCCCTCTGCAGGCAGCTCACTAGGTTTGGAAAACTTTGAGGTATCTCAGAACCTCCGAGACTAATCTGTTTCAGCATCTGATCATTATTTATTTTATTTTTTAACGATAGCCGTTTTTCATCAGGGTTACTTGTATTTTGATGAAAGCAAAGGAACTCAGACCAGGCCAAATGAGCTCCAGAGACGCCTTCAAAGATAAGGTAATGTATCAATCACACAGAGACCAGACAACATGAAAGCTCTTCCTTTGGTTTTTATGTTTCTAACTTAAAAAAAAGAAAAAAAAAGAAAGATTATCCACCAATTTAGCCGTGTCATTCAATAACTTAATCCCTGCTGGCCTTGTGACCCTCCAGGACTCTGAAAACTTCCTTTCACACTGACAACACATTTCCTATTTCTAAATGTCTCATTCTCTTCCTCTATTTGTCTCTCACTGACACGCACGGACACCTTGCATCCAAAGGCGCTACTATTTGGGAAGGGATGGCAGTAAATGCATCTGAACGGCTGTAGTTTGCAGTAATGTTTGTGAGAGGGTCAGAAAATGGAGGCTGATAGGACTGAGTGCTGAGCTTGGTCTCATGCAGCGATGGAAAGCACCGTGCCAGGGGAGTCTTACCGAGGAGAGATGGGGGTAATTGTGCACAGATTTGGACAATTTTCCCCCAATTTGGTATTATCTGTTTCCTACCAGACGGCTGAAACAGGAAATGATGGAAGATTCTAGAAAATACCCCTTTCCATGACACCAGGGCCTCCTGGAAATTACGCATCTTGAATATCGCCCGTAATGCATCGCATTATGAAATATGAAGTATTTATACATTAATAAATATGGTATATGAAGGGCTTATAATTCACCATATGGAAAACATTTTGTGTCAGTCAAATGTCAGTAACAACGCATAAAACCGTTTGACATTTACATTCACATAATATGAAAAGAAAAACTATTGCTGGAACATGCAGTTCGTTAATTTTGTTTAGTTGAGTGGGACCGACTTCGTACAGTCTTTCAAACAAACAGTGTAAACTATAAGGAATAGAAATTATTTTACATTTCGCACCACAGGCACTGCAGTTCTTTTTTTTTTTTTTTTTTTTTTTAAATGGTTTATTTAATTCAATTATCTGCTTCATTTGCAAGGGGTCAAAGGTTAAACTCGTGTGAGACACCGTGAGATTGGTTTGAAACAGCATACTTCCCAGCATTGCATATGTATACACTATGCACAGTATGTGAATGTTCTCTATGCATGGAATATCTGGATGAGTTCACATTTGTACAAAAAAGAGCAGTAAACAACTAGTGAGCACTCTGTGGAATATTGTATCCCACGTTGCAATGCACTCCACATGACCTTAGTTTTATGACAAGTTTATCTTTTTGTTTTATCAGAGTGCAAAGACTTAAAAAAAAAAAAAAAAAAAAAGATTGTTTTAATTTACTGGATGGCAACTGGACAGCACTCAGAATTAAAAACGCCTACATGAGCTCATTAGTATTCATAGGATTTTATACGTAAAGCATGGCTCTTGCACATGAATTTTTTCATGTTTGGATAGATACACAAATGTACAATCTCATGTTATATTTTTACATATGAATAACTTCAGTGATGAACGTTAAAAATTCTTGAGTTGAGTACATGCAATTCATAGTAATCTATTGTATTGCATTTAAGGAGATAAATGTTAAATAGCATCACATTTATTTAGCACAGTTTACCATGTGTACACTGTAAAAAAAATTTTTTTTGAAGTTGTAAACAAAACAATCATTAGAATGTTTTACTAGAAAATGTTTTCAGTTTTTCTAATTCAAAATTTCAACTTTAACTCAGTGTATAATTTCTGTATCTTTATAATTGTTTGTGAAATTTACTTGCAAATTATTTTCACTATTTTTTCACTGTACCATTTATTTTACATTTTAACTTGTGAGATTTCTAAATTACACTGTAAAATCAGTGGTTTCATTTATATTTCAAACGTTAAGCTTTAATGCTGCACTATAGTGTTTTACTGAAAATGAACAAAAATAATTTATTGCACAAGTACATAAAAAAAAAAAATAAAAAAAAATTTCCAAACTACTTGGCCCAATGCACAATAATGATTTATAATTCAAGCTGCCAGGTCAGATTTTGTGGGAAATGTCAGTTTGACATCATTCATCTTTGAATGGTTACATCACATCCTCAAGGATAATAAGGTTTGGCTATTGCAGCGCATGTGTGCTGTGGTGGGAGATGCATTAATAGTTCTGAAAGCCTATAGCCATAACTAATGAGCAACATTATTAACAATGGATCGTTCAATAAGGCAACCATCTGAGTAATCATCCCAGACCTTGCCTAACTTCTGTAACCCAATGAAGCTCTCAGTACACTGATATTGTAGGTATCAATCCAAATGTAAAACAAAATGCATGGATGAGGAGAGGCACTTTAGATTCGTAACTATAAAAACTTATACCAGAACACTGACAGAACTGATTTATCTAAATTTTTGAATTTTTTGTCCTGTTCACAAATGATATCAGTAAAGATTCATGTATGATTTTCAATGGATTACAGTGTTACTTTTTAAAGAATGTTAAATTACATTGTTACTTTTGTGTTACATTGTTGCGTTTTTTTTTGGAAAGTCAAGTTACTTTCAAATTATATTGCTACTTTTTATGGATTGTTTAGTTATGTTTATGTTACATTGTCACTATTTATGGAAAGTTAATTTAGCTTTCCGTTTCCCATACTATTAAAAAATAGTCAAAGTATCCAAGTGCACACAGTGACAGAACGAGGAATCAGCATTACAAACAGCAGCCCTTTGCTATCATTTTCCAAACCTCCCACTAACTCATGTGTGACAGACAGAAAAGTGAGGAGTCTCCAGAAAACAATAAACGAAAGCACTCTTTGCTAATTAGCATATTGAGTGCTGTATCTTTTCAGCGAGATGAACTGATTGGTATTCTGGAGTCCGCCAGCATCTCTCATCTCCGGTAAATTTGCTGTGAACGGTGACTGTGTTCCTGTCGCGTTCCCGTGTGCTGCCATGCCACTGTCCTCTTGTGCGATAACAAAGCTCAACTTGACCTTTTAGCAATCAAAAGCCCAACAGTTGATGTCCTATCAAACTCTCAGTGTGAGATGCCCATGCCTGGTTCAGGATAGAGCTGGTAAATTGCACCCTAGGTACCCCCTAACAAGATAAAGAGGGAGCTACTAAAATGTCTTACTCTTAACAAATCAAGCCCAGCAATCTTATGGCCGACACAGTAATCCTGCTGCGTGTTACCCTGCGTGGACTTAACACACAAATAACACGAGAAACAAAACTAGTTAAAGTCCCTCCGGCGGGATCTGTATGACCATAAAACAACTCCAGCAGAGTCTATTAGGCCTCCTGCAGGACGGCAAAAGAACACTTCATCCAGATTCAGAAATCCTGGAGGATTCCTATTGTGAAAAATGTCAAGGAGGATCTAGAGGTCTGCTTCCCATTTGTTCTTTTCCCTTATTTGAATGGATCAGATTTTCTTGATTCAAGAAAGTCTTAAATAAACATGAGAGCACCATTTAACGAATATCATTTCATTAAAGCAATTTAGCATGGATGGACAACGTTACTTTTTACAAATTAATATGTTACTACTGTATGTGCTACTCATTATAAAAAGTAACTAATTACGTTACATACTATTTATGAAATGTTAAGATGCTTTTGTGCTACATTGTTAGGCTACTTTTTCAAGGAACGAGTTACTTTTATATCAAACTGACCCCTTTTACACATTTAGTTTTATAATTTACTAGTAGGCCTTATGTTACAACTTCTCAAACAAGAAGAATTGACAGAACTTATTTACAAGTATTTTTGAAAAGGTCCTGTTCACACATGTCCTCTAAACTGTAATTTACCAAGATTTCATTTATAAAACTTTTTTAAAACAGAAAATTAGGCTACTTTGTATTACATTGTTTCTTATGTGTTGTTACTTTTTTGTTACATTACTTTTATTCATATACAAAGAGGAAAAACTTACGGATTGCAGATTTAAATTGGGTTTCTGTTACATTGTTGCATTTTTAATTGAAAGTAATTTTGTGTTAGGCCTACCCCAGATAGCAAAAAACAATCGGGTCAGTTCCGGTTAGATTCTCGCCTGCCGGAGACATACAACTTTACACTTTACAGCCGCATCACAAACACATGCGCGAGAGCGAGCTGTGGGCCACACTCGGCCCGGATAACACATGCCGATGCCGATCTGAGCCTAAGGCGCCGAGGGACAGCCGAGCTCGGGCCGATTATTACATGCTATCTGGGACATGGTTACTTTTTACTGAAAGTTAAAATACTTTTGTATTACATGATTAATATTTTTGAAACTTCGTTTTGCATTGTTACTTTTTATGAAAAGGTAATTTACTTTTGTTACATTACTTTTATTCTTCATTGAAAGTCAATTTACTTCAGAATTAAGGCCCATTCACACCAAGGACGATAACTATAAAGATAACAATAAAGAACGATAAAACAGTTCTAAAATTGTTCTCAATATTAAAGAATAGCAGAGTCCACACCACAACTGTAACGATAAAGGCACAGAGAAATTATATCGTTGGAATCACTTCCAGAACGATATTTTTGTCCAGCTGATGAAGGATACAAACATTGACAGCCAATCAGAATCCGTCCTGCTGTAATGAGCTCAAGAATATAAAGCGGCAGATGTGCGTGCGCTTAGAATAAACAGAATCGTTCGCCGGTGTGGACGCTGATATTGTTATCTTTATCGTTATCTTTATCATTATCTTTATCGTTATCTTTATAGTTATTGGTGTGAATGTGGTTTAAAGATAACGATAAAGATATAGTTCTAAAATTCGTTCTCAGTATTAAAGAATAGCAGAGTACACACCACAACTATAACGATAAAGGCACAGAGAAACGATATCGTTGGAATCACTTTTAGAACTATTTTTTTCCAGCTGACGAACAATACAAACATTAACAGCCAATCAGATTCCATCCTGCTACAATGAGCTTGAGAATTTAAAGCGACATACGTGTGTACGCTTAGAATGAACAGACGATATCCTTCGCTGATGTGAACGCTAATACAGTTATCTTTATAGTTATCGTTCTTGATGTGAACAGGATTTTATTTTGTTATTTTTTATGAAACGTTAAATTACGATAATGCAGGACCAGCGCTACCTCAGGTTTAGAGGCGGGGCCTAAGACTAGGATCATTGGATAGATGAATTGTCACTCACCTGTAGTTAAACCAATTAATGTCACTGTTTCCAAGTGGGTCCCACCCTCTGAATGTATGACAGGGTACAATGAAGAAAACGCAGAAAATGCAACTTTTCTGCAGCTGGCAAACTTTAAATGAGTGACTTAAGATGGCGCCCAAACGAATGTAGTGAATTTGTGGCTGCTAGATAAACAGACATGCAGAGAAAGTGCAGCTAGTGATGTAGGTATGTTAGTTATCATCATTTATTTTGGTGGGATTGATGTATTCTAAACATAAAGCGGGCCTTGTTCTGTCAAAAAGCATCATTTCAGGATTGATCATTGCTGGTTTACCGGTTTATTAGTTCAAAATTAGCGCGTTCAATGACAAACGGACTAGCATAACATTGTCGTAAAGAGTTTGTATTTAAAAAGTCAAAGAGAAAACACTAGAGGATTTTTAAGGTTTCCACAAAAAGTACATTAACTACCTGTATATCTTCATTTTAACGCTTCATTTTAGTTTTCAAATCCTAAATACTGTTGTTATATTTATTGAACAATAGGCATAGCTACAATTTTATAAAAAAAATAAAAATAAATAAAATAATAATAATAATAATAATAAAAAACTGTTCTTTCTGCTCAGTAGATCGGTGTCATTTCCACTGGCAGATGATTTGTGTATATAGTCCATATTTAAGGTAGCCTATTTCACTGCAATACATAACTATATCTATAGTAGGCTATATATTGATTAGAAGAGGGGAAAATACTGTCCATACACAGCTACAGTAGGAAAAAATGATACAAGAATTTTATCATTCGTTCATTTATGGAAGTGATGTCCAGGAAGGGTTCATCTGTAATTGTTGCCAATGTAATATTGTATTTTTATTTGTTTCATTTCATTGTGTAGAGTAGGTAAAGCTGTTCTCCCAAATAGTGGGTGGGTGTGTTACTGTAAATAAATTACTGAACAAATAACTGCTAAGAAAAAAACTCAGCTGCCTTTCATTTTTAGTCAGTGTGGCTTTATGAGTCATTTCTAATTAAATTGAAATAAATTGTCAGAAAAAGTTTAATCAAGTTAACATTATAAAATAAAGGGGGAAAAAAATGCCGTGACTTACTGTACTTTTTTAACAGCGTAGAAAACCAATCTAACCTATCTAATGACATTAATTTGTTTAAACGCTACCTGTTGTAGGATCAGTGATGAGGTTTCTAAAGCCCTTCTACTGTACAGAGATTTCTAAAGAAAGAGAGAGGAGCAAGAGTTTAGTGTTTACCTCAGTTAAAGTTTAATGAATATGGACATATAAGTAAAATATACAAATGTTAAGTTGCTGTACAAATAAAAAGGTTAGGAATCATTTTGGTTCAAATGTTTTATTTATTCGATGGGCCTCCAACATTAATGTCTCCTAGGGCCTCCAAATGTCTGAAGAACTGGCCCTGCATTTATGTTACATTGTTACTATTTATGGAAAGTTAAAGCTGCATTCTGTAACTTTTTTTTTTTTTGGTTAAAATGATCCAAAATTAATTATTCAGCAAGTACTTAACCAATCAGTGTTCAAAACTATCTCCGTACCTTAACCCGATTCACAACAGTAAGCTTGTAATAACGTTTTCTAATTTGAGTGTTTTGGGTCTGTTTCCGAATTTGCCACAGTTAGTCTTTGCTAGTAGGCTATTTTGTAGCCTCTTCTTACAGCAGCTGGAATAATTAAACTTGTCTTTTTAGCACAAGTTCTAAGGAATATTTAATTGCTTTTTGTGGTGACATTCGAATGGAATGACAATTAGAGATTAGGCTGTACAGAAACTGAAATCTACAGATAACGCTAAAACACACTAAATACACTTGATTTATTGTAAAACTTTTTTTTTTTTTTTCAGTTGGTCAGAACAAAACTGGCAGACATTTTACCTACCTAACATCTTATTTTGGGCATATTTCCAAGACACAGTATCTGTAATTCTGAAGTACAGTGAATATCCACACCGGTGCATTGACTGGCAGCCCACACAAACACCTCAAAACATTAGATTCATCCGCGCTGAGGAGCCGTGCCAATGCACAACACCCGTAAAAGAAGATAATTCAGCACATAATTGCAACAGCTGCTTTAAATTTGGTAATTACATCGTTGAATTTTTAATTGAAAGTTAGTTTGTGTTACATTGTTACTTTTTAATGAAGGTTAATTTACTTTTGTATTACATGATTCATATTTTTGGAAACTTAAGTTACTTTCGTTTTACTTTGTAACTTTCTATGAAAAGGTAAATTACTTTTGATTTTCCCACAGAGATCTTTTCCTCCAGAGTGGAAGTGGATATTATGAAGTAAATTTAACAAGTAAAGCTATTCATAAGTTATTTAAAAACCCTTATTTGATTATGTAACACACATTACTTGTAATACGTTACCTCAACACTTTAATTTAGAAAGGTGAAGAGATGAAATAAGATCTGCTCTTCGATCTAAATTAGAAGTTGATTTGTATTCCCTCCTCCATTACAGGAGCAAACCATCCCTGTTCTTGTTGCACTGCACTGTGGATTCATGCAATTGGAAAATAAACAACTTTCCATTTGCCTTCATAGTTTTTATGCTTTACAAGATATGCTTGAAAGAACATAACTCCAAAACATTTCTACCGGCCTGTTTCTATCTCCTCTCCATCAGGGCTTAAGCCCCAGCAGTAAGCTGTTACATCGCATCCTGTTTGCCACATTAATTTCCTGCGCTTAACAATATTTTAGCATAATTAACAGGAGTGAGCCAATCTGCTGCTCATTGATTCCTCCTCTTTCTCTCTTCCTCTCAGAAACAAACACTCAAAAGAGGGTGAAAGTCTGGCTTGCTTTATTAATGAGGACCATCTGTGCAGAGGCACAGTGAAGGAGAGAAAGAGAGAGGGAAAAGACGAAAAGAAAGCAGAGAGGGAGAGAAGAGGAAGGGAGAGAGTGTTGAGAGGGAGCTGAGAGAGCTCAATAGAGGAGTTTGGGGTCTGAACTGAATCTGATCAAGATCCTGGGTGAGTCTAAAAACTGTAGGAAGTAGAACAGTTTTTCTTCATTTAATGTCTTCCTTTAAACTCATCATGATAAATCAATAGCCCACCCAATTATTTACTCACTCTCATTTTTCACCTCAAATTTGAAGATTTTTACTAAAGATAATGAAGACAATCCAAATAGTAGGCTAATAGTTAATAGTGATTTTGATTTCATGCGGATTTTAAATGTTGGTCTTTTCCTCAGACATCTGCATTCAGAATACTTGTTACATAGCATGGTCATACAGACCTCTTTAATGCACTTATGATATTTATAAGCTATAGGCTATATATAAGCTATATATTAAGTTGTTGTATGTTGTTCTACTTTGTGTTTCACTGATAAAAAATAACAGCAAATGGGTTTGAAATCATAAGTAGCACCTGAGTAGTTAATGACAAAATGTTCGTGTTCATTGGGGAAACAAACACTTTAACACTTCAACAACTGTTCACATATACTATAACACAAAGATATCTTTTAAGCACAATGCAGTCTGTTCAGTTAGTAGCAGTATTCAAAAACTGAGAAACTGAAAAAGAAGCTGCTAATCAGGTGTTACGGCTTATTTTGTTAGCTTTTTTGCAAACTTGAATGCAAACTTTATCTTTGGATCAAACAGATGGTTTAATTAACAACAGTCTGACAGCGCATTGACAATGTGAATATTATAAATACATACAATATTTCTTAGGTTTTTAAAATTGTAAAAACAGAAAAAAAAACAAAGTTAAGAATATATCATTTCTGCATTTCAAGGTAATGAAATGCTGGAGAACTTGATCATCAGTTTTACACAAATTGGTGCAGTTCACACAGCTCAAGTGCTGGAGGGCATGCAAATACTAGAATTCATTTACATCTTCCAATTAAACTTTTCACTAAATTTTTTAATGCGCAATATAAGACTTTTGGACCCCACTGTATTTTATTATAATGCTCAACAGATCATTCAATTCATTCAGATTAGTGCTGTCAAATAGATTTATCACCATTAATTGCATCCAAAATAAAAGTTTGTGTTTACATAATGTATATGTGTGTGCTATTTATGTGTACAGTATATATAAAAACACACATACATGTATATATTTAAGAAATATTTACAAATATATGTATATTAATATTTAAATATGATTTATATATATTATATATATATATATATATATATATATATATATATATATATATATATAATATATAAATCATATATATATATATATTACATATTTCATATTACATATTTCATACGTGTTTGTGTGTATTATATTATTATTTTGGATGTGATTAATCAATTTGACAACCCTAATTCAGATGGTTAGAAATGTCATGAAACTTGATTTGTATTTTTGATTCATTCATATTTGAATGTAAATGAACTGCTAATCTCTTAAGCATTATGTTAATGGGCTTATTAATAAAAGCTATTATATTGTGTTACCCAATTCTCTTTTCTTCTTTAATTTGCTTATTTATTAGTGCCATTCTGCACCTTTCTCTCTGAGGTTTTCAATTGGAAATAGTTAGCTGATGTAACATAAATTCATTCGTCATTCAACAATACAATCAATGTACAGCAGGTAGAGGAATTAATCATTGTTAATGAACCCAAGGCAAGCTCTTAATTAGACAACCAACTGTAGGTTTGACCCAAACAGATCCATAGCAGTTCATATAGTCGATAAGAAGACATCTGTTTGCTAATACCTGACTATGATTCTTTTAAATTGAGATATGCAGAAAACCTGTACTGAGTTTTCAGTACCAACAGCACATCCAACAGTCTGAATAATCAGTTCCACCCTGCAAATATATTCAATCTAATGACCGGTCCCATATAAACCTTTTCACACGTTCACAGGTACATTTTATTGTACACCAAGTGCACCAAATAAAATCTTCTATAAAAGTATTACAATATGTGCAGTGTTTCACAGTCGCTAAAAGAAATCATGGCTTTCTGCTTGAAATTTCAGATCATTCTTTGATTGTTTTAAACGGGATATATATGCTGAGCAGCAGATGAATGCAAAATGGCGGTGGGCCATTGTAAAAACATGTTTAGATTAGATATTTCCACAAATGTGGCATAAAAAAAATGAGCATAACAATCAGGGCCAAGTCAAAATCCTACTAACTGTCACCACAGTAATACACAAAAACCTGCAGATATAAGTGGGCCGGGAAATAAGCTGATTTCCATTCTAATGGACGCTCTCAGAGGGAGCGCAACTCCAGGCACGGAGGTTTCTCGTCGGCTTACTGGTTAATGAGCTCAGTTTAGAGATGCACGAAGAGCATTTATGAGCATCCACAGGGAAATACCCAACAACCCGATATCGGTTTCAGGGTTTGTTAAGAAGAATAGCTCTTTTTACGTGATACGTTAATGGTTATATGTAGTACAAAAATATCTCAGGAAAGGACAAGTGAAAAGCACACGTGCAAAAAAAAAATACATGCATATAAAGCGTCCTTTGTGCACCCATGGGAGGCGGTGAACGCTCCGTAAACACGACACGCTGAAGATCACGACCCTCAATCACAAAGCACAGGCTGGGGCGAAAAACATGAAATGTCCTCCAGAGATGCCGTAATTGCCTGTTCCTCTTTTGCAATAATCCAATTACCTTTTCCATCTGATTATATTTGGAGAGTATTATGTTATGTTTTTTGAAAAGGGCAAGCTGGCCATGGTATCAAAGTCACGGGACACGTAATTATATCATACCACTGGGTCACCATTGTAGGCTGCGGGTGGCTCGGACAGGACTGGAGGAAGATTTTGTGTCCCTGAAAGCCGAACCGCAGGCCCCGTCCACACATCTTAAGAGCTGTAATTAACCAAGGTCACCTCTGAGAACCACACTCTGACGGAAGTTTATCAGCCTCCGCTAACATAAAGGACTAAAACCAATTTTGTGATAATTAAGTTTTCTTTACCAAAACTGCTGGTCTACTGGTGTGAGTAAAGCAAGTAATCTGCATAGTGATATTTTGGTTCTTTTGTAGCGACCTCCCTAGAACACAAACACTGGAGGAAACACTGTGGGATGGTGCACGGTAATGGAGATGCTCTAATTTGGTTTGTGTTTTTTGCTTATTAAATGCGCATCTAGATGGTGCTATACAGGAATGGACAGCATACTGAAATCCAATAAGGCAACAATCTAACTAACAGCGCAATTTATATTAAATTAATATAAATTTAATTAAATTAATATATATTAAATTTAATTAATATATATATATATTAATTAAATTTAATATAATATAATATAATATATATATATATATATATATATATATATATATATATATATATATATTTTTTTTTTTTTTTTTTTTTTTTTTTTTTTTTTTTTAACTGTTTGTCCAAAGCAGGGATTTATTTTATTATATTATCATATAAGGGATTATATAAAATAGGTTTGATATAATGGGTAATATTTTTCAAAATATTCTGCATAAATTTATGTCCATAATCCATATGGAGTCCAATAATTTGATTGAATAATTAAAAAATTCCAAATTAAACAACATATTCCCAGTCAAAGAAATACATCTGAATTACATTTGAATTATTCAATGAATTACAGAAAGGCATATGTTTTTATATTTCTAATTGTGTGATATAGCAGTTGACGGTGAATTCAGATTGAATTATTCAGTTCAACTGGCCTATAGGTTATGATGAATAATGAAGATATTTGATATATTTTGAGAATTTATAATACATTTGTGTCCTACCCCAAGGGTGTAGTTCTAACTATAGATAGATAGAATTATTTTAATATTTAATAATATTTTATATATAATAAACATAAAATTATATAATGTTACATTATTTAATATTTATTATATAAATATGTACATTTTATTTTTAACTATGCATTGTATTTTCTCAATATATTAATTTTTCAGAAATCGGATAAAAAGACACCTAATATAAATATGAAAGAAAGAAAGAAAGAAAGAAAGAAAATGAAAGAAATCAAATTACCCCTCTAGTCCTAATAAATAGTTGACAGGCTCATGAACAGGCTGCCTAAGGCTCATAAACTAGCTTTATAAAATATATATGTTGTGCATGATTTCTATATCTGAAAATGCTTCAGTCATTTAGCGGCTCATTAACACCCGGAACCAGGCTAAAACTTAATCCTCGTGGACGCAGCTGCATTTGCTCGCTCTTTTTAAGGCAATGTTTTTCTGTGCGACTCTGTGGCTTGGTCCACCACAAACCGAGTCTACTAATGGGCCTGCGGCCTGAGCCGCAGCGCTGTAATCTCACTAATTGCTAATGTGGAATGATGAAACATGCATGAGCTTTTGTTTTGCCTTATGTCTGAATTCTTTCTCTTGTTCAGCAGAACTCTGATGGCTCTCTCTCTCTGTCTTTCTTTCGCTCTCTCTTATATTCTCTCTCTGTGCATTTTCTCCAGCTGCTAGAAATGGTCCATTAGCCAGCCCCATATTTTCCCCCTTTAGAATCCAATTTGTGGATGTAATTGCACTCGCTCTGTGTTTTTATTTTTTTCTTCCTGTAATTGTTCAGCGTAGTTTGCGCAGTAGAGTCACAGAGTGAGACTTAAGTGTTTATAATAACAAACAGGGTCAAGAGGTCAAATTTGATGGGGTAAGTTTTTCACCAAAACACGCAAAGTGATACGCGGTGACCTTCACCCTCATCTTCTCTCTTTCCCCCAATGCAACAAACTCCCCCATGAGCAGGAAGTTGAGTTAATAATGCATTACAGGCTCAAGAGAGAGTCGCTTTTTATAGGGTGACCATACGTGCTATTTTTCCCAGGCGCGTCCTGGGCAGGATTTCTATATTGCCTAAAATATCTAGGTTTTGGCTTTGTTTGCGTGTGCAGACCGATCGGTGTATGACATCAAAGTACCATACAGACGGTTCCTTATGCTTTCAAAACACTCTCGATGTACTTTGATGTCAAACACTGATCGGTCTGAGTCGCGCAGCTTTTAAGTCGAACACACCTAATATGTATGCGTAATTGCATCGTTTTGACTGTAGATCCCAGCTTCTCACACACACCATGATTGGTCCATTATGTACAATGCCTGCATGTTATTGGTCAGACTACTTTTTGATCATTACCTTCAGCAAGCATGAAAACAGGAAAACAAAGCCAAAACAAAGCCTGGCAAGGACGTGTCCGGGAAAAATGGCACGTATGGTCTCCCTACTTTTTCTATCAAGTGTTTTGACGTTTGTCTCCTGTGATCTAAAGTAGAGTTGCTCTACTGGTGGGTTGCAACCTAAAAATGGGTCGCGGGTCTGTTTTGATTGGAAAAAACAATGCTAAATGCATCCTCTTGTCTTTTGAAACATGTATGAGTTACTCCCTTCTATAAAAAAACAAAAGAAAATATTTACAGTCAAATGTCCAGTCTGCTTCTTTCCATAAATGGTGACCTCAGCGATTTTTAGAGGATAAAGACTTAAATTTCAGTTCACTTTTTGCACAAAACTATGATATGTCTTCAAAATATGTTATTTCATTGCTATCACAATTAACGTTATGGCCAGTAACCATTAAATGACCAACTTTGTATTCAAAATATTAATAAATACTATAATGGAATATATAATAATATATTAGTATTTTGTTATGAACTTTTGTCATTTTTAGTATTATTTGTAATATTATTATTATTTGTATTATTTCTATTTAGCTTTGATTTATTTTTATGGTAACACTTTAGATAAGGGAACACATATTCACTACTAACTAAGAGTGCATTAATGTGTGCCTAATAAGTATTAATAAACAGCAAGTATGCTAGTAATATGCATGCTAATAAGCAGGTAGTTAACAGTGACAAGTGGTCCTTAAAATAAAGTGTCATAATTTTTATTTTAGTTTTAGTAATTTTAGTACTTTTACATAAACTTACTTATTTCAGTATTTTCCCAGGCAATATTTATAATTTTCTCATACATTAAGTTTTTCATCTAACATTTCATTTCATTTCAGCTTTATTTAAATGATCCAAAAACATTTTTAGTACTTTTAATTAACAATAACAACTGTTCTGGAGCCCCTGTTCCCCATCAACTTTTATTGTATTGAACTGAGCAGCATGAACATGCTTCAGAGCATCTCCTTTTGTGTTCCAAGAAAGAACCTCATACAGATTTAGAATAACACTAGGCTGACTAAACAAAAGGACAGAATTTTCATTTTTGAGTGATCTTTTTAACATTTTTGTTTACTCTTCTACTACAAACAATTTCAGTACTGTTGGGTCACTTGATGTCCAATGTAAGATTAGTTTCGTAAGCAAAACCAATAGTGAACCGCTGAACTGAAGTACCCACAGATTGACCGTTTGAAGTGGTGACAAGTATGCCACAATGCAGGGAAGACTGAAGACAGAAGGATGAGAGAAGATGAGAGCCAGCTAAAGAAGAGAGAGGCCCGGGCCAGAAAGAAAAACTATCTGCCTTTCATCTTTTTTATTACTTTCAGTCGTCTCCTAAGAAACTTACTGGGTCTTCTGTCACTTCAAGAGGGCAAAGAAGAACTCACAGCTCTGATTGTGAATTCTGAAAGGGTGCGAAGGGACGACGCCCTCACACACACCGTCTGCGCAGCTGTTCAGGTGAGCGGAACTGAAATCCCCAACAGCCTCGTCCCACAAACAAAAGGGGGCGGGTGGTCATCAGTGGAAGTCATTTACGTCCATCATGTCTCACAGACAGACGCAAAGCTCTGGAGATAAACACTCCCACCTGCTCGTGGCTGCCTCGGGGTGATGTAGAGATGAACTGAATGTAAAGAGACATTGAAGAGCGGAGGTGATAGGAAACCTCGGTGAAGGGCAATCTTGCTGATATAGAAACTGGTTCGGCTGCTACATTTTCCTCCAAAAGTGTTCTATTTCTGTTTGTGTGTGTGTAGTGTGCGTCGTTGAGAGAAGGTTTAAACAGATGTAAGGTTGGAGGATTATGGAATAAAAAGGACCTGGTGCAGAAATGACTCAGGATTAGCAGCAAAACTCAGTCCAGAAGCACATGAGCTTGAGTCTTATCTGAACCAATCAAATCACAGTTACCGCTGATGAGTTCATCATACGCTTTGATTTGACTGGAATGGGTTCAGACTTTTATGTATGAGAAATAGTGCTTAAAAGTGAATTGTGTCCTTTCTGTGTCCTAAAGAATTTTGTAAACGAGCATTATGTTTGGCATCATGTTATATTTCAGGTTAGAGATATGGACGTTGACTGCTGGATCTATGAATCAGTTACACTTGAATTGTAAATGCATAGTGCGGTGTGAGACTATGACATGTATTAAAAGGTGTTAATAGGAGTTTTGCAACTTTAAAATCCTCATCCACTGAAACTTTTGAGTAGTTATTATTTTTGATAATAAATTTATTAAATGTTTCCTGAAAATAGGCACAAATGTCACCATTTTCTGACAATGGCCCATCTCAATCATACAGTTATTTCTAGCCACTTTTTAACAGAATGTTAAAAAAGTGTAGAATATCAATAACAAATATAAATAAATCTTATTTTACATATGGGGTAACAAAAGTGACTACAATTAAAATTACATGGGAATATGTAAATACTAATGTTCAAAAGTTTTGGTTGGAAAGATTTATCTTATGCTCACCTAGGCTGAATTTATTTTATTAAAAATGCCATAAAATCAGTGATGATGTGAAATTTTATTACAATTTGAAATAACTTGATATGCTCTATTTGAAATAATCTTTTTGAATGTATTTTAATATGTAATTTTTTCAGTTGTTATTTGTTATTGATTTATAAATTTACAGCATTGTTACTTCAGTCTTCAGTGTCATCTTCAGAAATCATTCTATGATTAGATTTGGTGCTCAAGAAACATTTCCTATTATTAGCTATATGCTAAAAACATTATGCTGCTTAATATATTCGTGACCCTGGATGACAAAACCAGTCTTAAGTGTCAATTTCTCGAAATTGAGATTTATACATCATCTGAAAGCTGAATAAATAAGCTTTCCATTGATGTATGGTTTGTTAGGATCAGACAATATTTGGCTGAGATACAACTATTTGAAAATCTGGAATCCGAGGGTGCAAAAATTCAAAATATTGAGAAAATCACCTTTAAAGTTGTCCAAATTAAGTTCTTAGCAATGCATATTACTAATAAAAAAATAAGTTTTGATACATTTATGGAAAGAAATTTACAAAATATCTTCATGGAACATGATCTTTATTTAATATCCTAATGATTTTTGGCATTAAAGAAAAATTGATAATTTTGACCCATAAAATGTATTTTTGGCTATTGCTACAAATATACCCCAGCGACTTAAGACGTCACATTTCGGTCACATTTGTGGAAAACTAGATACTTTTTTTCCAGGATGTTTTGATGAATAGAATTTCAAAAGAAAAGCCTTTATTTGACATAAAAGTTTATAACAAAGTTCAAATTGTCAGTTTGATTCATTTAATGTGTCTTTGCTGAATAAAATATAATAAATAAATCTGACTTTCAAATGGTAGTGCATATTATTGAATTGCAGGAATATTATGGAAATAATATTTCAATGGCAAATCTTACACATTACACAAAAATACTAGGTAGAATACATGGTAAAATAAATGGTATCAGATGGAAACATTATAAACTTTGATATATACTATGGTGTTAAATGTTTACCATAATTACAATGGTATTTATATGGTATTCCACAGTACATGTCTGAAAAACCATGGTTTTGCCATACTGTAGTATTTTCTTTGTGCCTAAAAGCATAGGAAACCTTTTGCTATTTTTGAAGTTAATGCTGAAGGAATGCTACAGTACAAAATTATTTTTGTACAGGACAGTGCTGTACTTAAAATTGTGATGACGAAAAAATAATAGTTTTGTTACATCAACGTCTTGCGAAAACCTTAAATGTCAAGATCTACAGAACATTAGTGAGATCTTGAAAAAACAACTTTTGTTATGTCAAGATCTAAGACATTAGCTTGAGAAAACCAAACAAAAAAGTAATAATGGATGCTTTACACCCTTAGACGGAGGACGAAGAAGGGTACCCGTCCTGCCTGTAGAGTGACGCTGTGTTTTAAATACTAGAGTCAAACCCTGCACTGCAATAATGACCCACAGCTGTACAGAGCTGCTCTAAGCAAGGACAAGCCCGGACTTTAAAGAAAACCAATTAGTCTTCAGACCTGTCTTCCCTCGTTATTATTCCTACTCTACAGGGGAAGATGAAAAGGTCAATTACACTTTGAAGTCGTGATTAAACACCATCTAGGGAGTTTTGAGATGCATTCTTTGTGCTTTTATTCAACATTCGAAATTATTCAATTTTTTAGGCACAGAAAAAAAAAAATACTTTTAGAGTTTGAATGTCAGAATGAAATATCAGCGTGTGCCCGAGGAACGACAACCAGCGTTTATAGTGTTCTTTAAAGAGCGGGTCTGGTTTCCTCTACACACACACAATCCATGAACACACATTCACACACTCTAAATCTGTTTTAATTGCTGGACATTAGGTCAATTTCAGTAAAATTGTCCTTGTCCCTTCATGCAACATTATAACCAATTAAATCATTTGTCTGTTGTGTGCACATAAATCATTTTCTTGCATATCTGATGAAGCTTAAGTCAGAAAAAATAGATCATTGTTCTATAACTGCTGAGAGAATCATTTAAGATTGCAAATATGGGTCATTCTCAGAAAACGTGTGTCCTCTGATTTACTACTGATACTCAACTCCATCACATTATTTGATAAATTGGATATTTAATTGTTTCCACCTGTTTTAAGATTTAGGTTATCAGTAATTTAAAGGGAAATCGATCACGAAGAGTACTTTGACATTATAAGCGGGAGTGTTGGAGTGAGTTGTTCTGTGCTTGTGATAATAGTTTTATTGTAATTTCTTTCTTTCTTTCTTTCTTTCTTTCTTAATTTATTAATTTATTTATAATAATGTAGTATATATTTGTAAAATTTATCATTTATGAGTTATCAGCTGTGTAACATGAAATTATTATAGGTTTATCGGTATTGATAATTATCGGTATCGTTATCGGTATTTAAAAATCTAAATATTTAAATTTAAAATATATAATTTATTAGCCAATGTACATTTCCCCATTTATCATTGTTACATTTTGAGTAAAAAAACTCAGATTTTATTATAACAGTTCTCTTACATCTTTAATAGGTATCTCATTGTTTGTTTATGTTCGCACATATGTGTTCAGTAGGTTAACTCTGTTATGGGGGAAAAATCATAGTGATTTTAAGGTGAAATTATGGCATTATTTAGTTGTTGTCATCCCATAAATAGTGTGGTGTGGGAAATCATATTTGCCGATAAATGTAGTCACATTCAAAATCCATCATGTTCAACGCTACAATATTTTGTTTTATAAAATAGTATTAAAAAATTTTAATTTATTTTTTTAATCCTGTTTCTACAAATGTGACAATTTATGAGAGTGGCCCACATATTCTATGAATTCAGTCAGTACATGAGGAAAAAAAATTAAATGTAATATAAATGTATAAATTGACTTGACCACTGAAATGTGACTGAATTGAATATCACAAGTACAGGAGTGATTTATACCTGAACAGGCTAATTGGTCACCATACCAAATTACAGTATTAGATTACAAAAAGAAAGTTTTTTTTTCTTTATATTTCTTCCTGATAATTCTTGCTTGTCGATGTATCAGGCATGCTTCTTTTCTCAAACTGTTTTAAATGTGATCTTATCAGCAGTCAATCGTTTCAGCGGTGCAGACTTTACAGATTGCCACGTCTTTAAAATGGAGCTCATGGATCATATCTGATGCTAAATGTGCACAGATAAAGTGTTCTTAGAAATGCAGTAAAAGGGCTCAAATCAATGAGGTATCCTACTTCTGAGACAGCACGTCTCGGAAGACGAGGTCGTTTAACCTTGACGTTAAACGCTAAATATCCAATTTATGTTGGGAGGAGAGCGCAGCAGCGGGGCATCGTAATCCTCTCTGACTGAGAGATGAATGCTAGTGCAGCTTTAGTGTGGGTTCAGGGGTGGCAAAGGAAATCAAATTCAAACACCTCCCTCTCTCTCTGAGCGAGAGCTTGTGTCTTTGAACACTCTTAGAGTGATTGAGGTTTACAGCACAGAGAAGCAGGCCTGTCACTCACAGTTTTAATGTTGTCCGGAAGGAGGAGGGCCACGAAGAGAATGTGAGGAAGATTGTAATGAAGTTGGTGTAGTGCAACAAGTTGTCACAAATTGCTGGGCCTGGTTAGCGCTGCATATGCACACTATCTCTATCTTATACACTTATCAGCGACAACACTGATCATGTACATACTGTAAAGTTTCAGGAGTGACAACAGCATTTAAATACGGGAGTGAATTGTTTTGTGTGTGTACAAAACAGAAGCCGTGTGAAAGAAAACAGGCTGTATTACATTTACAATTATTTGACCAGAATATCAATAGAGATGGCTGAACTTCACGTGAAATTTACATGTTTGCCAGTGTTTTCAGCTCATCTGTGCTTTTTCTGTAATGTAGAGAGAGCATATGCACCTTGGTTGCCAGGTTGGTTGGATTAAGTAAACCAGTGGGCAGAAAATGTATCGATTTAAAAAAAAAAAAAAAAAGCTCTAAACTCTATTAAAAAGATTTAAACTCTTGACATCTGGCTTGTTATCAATCCAAGATAATGCAAATGCCAGATTAAAATGATCATTTCCTGTGTATACACAACAGAACTCACTCTCGAAACTGCAATGACTGACACCATGGTAACCATAGCAACGTTGTGGAGGCTTGTGTATTTGGTATCTGCTGTTTTTAACCAAAGTAATATTACAGCAACCAAAGACTTATGTTCGGTGATTTTAACTAAACCACCGTCAACAGAGTAGTCGTCTTTTGTTAATGTTTGAAAGGCTGCTTTGAAAAGTGCGCTCTTGAAGGGCTGCCATGTCCACATTTTATAAGCAATGGTTATTAAACGTTTTTGGGCAAGTTGTTTGGGCTCAGCTCATAAAGCAGTCCATTTTATGGAGTTAATAAAGTTGGCTGGTTGCTATATTTTGGTATGTGGCTTATTTCCAAAAATAACACCTTTGGGTTTGAGTTTAGTATGGGCTTGTTTGGGTTTTTTCTAGTAAGATCTGGCAACACTAATAAGTCAAAACGTACCTTGTAATTTCATGCTTAGTTCAGAGTTCTAACAAGTTGTTCCGTTTGTTCCATGTATGCTCCGCAAAAATTCTCAAGGAGTCAGGTTAGTTATAGAATGCAATTACCAAGCCTGTGTGTGTACAGAACAGAATTAAGCACTAAAAGGTGACTTGACATCCGAATTTTGCTGTAGTGTGTACTTAGACATTGTCTTGTAGGTCCCCCTCATGCTGCCAAAATGCATCAAGACTCCACAAGACCTCTGAACCTGTCCTGTGGTATTTCTTGCAACATTGCTAGTGTTATTGAACTGAAGATGACACTGAACTGAATTGAGTGGAATAAGGAATTACATTGCTGCCTTTTGTAGAACTGCTTATAATGTGTATTTTTATTACAATACTGTGTTTTATATACAACATTACAGAACCACTGTAGGTCCAACTAGGCTGGAGGCCGAACTAGGACATTGCAAGTCCACCATATTCTCAATGTTTATATGTATACCAGTCTCTCTAATTGAATGTCATTAAATCAATATTAATGTTCTTCACGCTAAGAAAAAATGGTTTTAAGTTATATTCCTTAAACAAGCCATGTGAAAGAAAATAGATGGGCTGTATTACACTTATTTGAGCAGAATATATAGATATCGCTAAACTCTAATGTACATGTTTGCCAGTGCTCTTCAGTGCTTGATTTTTTTGTAATGTAGAGAGTGCACGTGTGCATGGTTGCCAGGTTGGGAAGATTAAACTAAACCAATGGGCAGAAAATGTATCGATTTAAGAAAAAATCGATTTAAGAAAAAAAGCTCCAATTTGAGCATTTAAACTCTTGACATCTGGCTTTTTATCAATGCAAGATAATGAAAATGCCTAATTAAAATGATTTTTAGCATAAATAACCAGCAGGCAGATACCGCAGATGATTATCCTTAATAAATTGAGAGAATCAGAAATCGTGATCATGATTAAAATATGATTTATCGTGCAGCCCTATCTGAACTAAACCAACACTGAAGTGACTTGAGTTGAATAATAATGACAGTTCTTGTCCTTTAGAGCTGTTTTACAGCAGAATTTTAACTGTCTACGTAGTTGAGCTTCCATAACTGTTTCTGCTCTTTTCTGTTTATCACAGTGAAGCTACTTTGACATGACTTTAGATTTTTTAAGTCGCTTGCGTGGGTGACTGATTTTTCAAAAGAGTAGCAAGATGGCAGTTAAACTGCTTTAAATAATCAGTAAAGTCTTCATTTTGATTGACCATCTGAGTTGACACAGGAAAAACAAAGAGAGAGACAAAAATTCCACTGACTGACAGACATGCACATTATCCAGAACAAAATAAGCATTCCCTAGTCGCTGGTTTGTTCATTTTTATGGTCAGATGACTGGAGAATAGGTTTTGCTGGTTTGACAGGTTTGTAGCACAGAACGTGAGTCCAGAGGGAGAAATTACTCCAGTATTCTGGGTCTCAATCTTAACAGCTCAGCACTGAGCAGATATCCAGTTAATCCTGACAGGACAGGAAAGCTCACAGAGACAGCTCTATACCGCACCACTCACTGCACATATAAGTGCATTCGCCAACCCACCTACAAACATACGCAGGGCTTAAGGAGAAATCGCTGAGTCCGCCACCCTAGCCGCGTGTCAGCAGTGCTGGTGAAGCAGCAGTGATGTCCAGGTCTGTGCTATAGCCCTGTCATCCTCCACTAAAGAAGGGCAGTGGGCCAGGCTGCTGCAGAGAGACACGCCACATACATTTTTCATTACCTTTAGCAGCACAAGGCAAGAGGCTCAGTTACCAGAAAGGAAAGTCAAGCAAATATGATCAAATAAAAATACTAATTTCACTACACAATTAATATTTAAAAGGGGATTAATATTTATATGGGCACATTTGTTGTTGTGGTTTTCATTTTGGCTTTGCAGCGGTTGCTAGGAAGGTCTGGTTTTGTATATTTTTATTTTCCAAGCTATTTTCTCTATCTGTGTGTGTGTGTGTGTGTGTGTGTTTATCATATTAAACATTTTGTGTTTGATTGCTGCTGTTTGTGGCTTATGTAACTGAATATTAAAAGAGTTTTTTTTTTTTTTTTTTTGTATGAAATACAGTGATTACAACACCACAGTACAGAAACCATGTATCATCCATGAAAAACCTTTATCATACAAAAACAGTGGTTCTTTTAAAGTCGTCAACTGAAAGGTTATTTAAGGAATTTGGTTATTTGGTTTTGCATCGCTGAAAAAACACTATTTTGAAACCTTTATGTTTAAGAGATAATGGAGCCTTTCCATTGCAAAAAAGGTTCTTCATAGCAGAATATTTTGATTATTAATGTTCTTCACGCTAAGAAAAAATGGTTTTAAGAACTGTTCACTGAAAGGTTCTTTAGGGAACTAAAAATGGATCCATGACATGACAGGTCTTTAATCAAATTTGTGACATTGATCTTGTGATGGTAAATTGATCAAAAGTGATGGTAAAGGCATTTTATAATTTTAGGAAATTTCTGTTTCAA
Source organism: Spinibarbus caldwelli (assembly GCA_039654775.1). Taxonomy (NCBI): domain Eukaryota; kingdom Metazoa; phylum Chordata; class Actinopteri; order Cypriniformes; family Cyprinidae; genus Spinibarbus; species Spinibarbus caldwelli. The sequence continues at coordinate 5,460,672 of CM077254.1, forward strand.
TTGAAAACTTTTCTTTTGAATTTTCTATTCGTCAAGGAATCTTGAAAACCTGTATCACTGTTTTCACAGAAATATTCAGCAGCACAACTGTTTTCAGCATTAATAATAATAATAATAAATGTTTCTTAAGCAGCAAATCAGTATATTAGAATGATTTCTGAAGGGTCATAAAGGAATAAAGTACATTTTAAAAATATATTAAAATAGAAAAAATATTTTAAAATTGCAATAATTTTTACTAATACTAATACTGTTTGAATTATTTTTCATTAAAAAAAAAAAAAATCATTAAATAGCTTTACAATGAGAATTCCTGATTTGGTGGCTGACTGCATTGGTATAGAAGAGTTAGAAGACAGAAAATGAGATTTTAATACAGAGCGAATCATACCTCTGCTTCTGAAGAATAATATTTCAGTGTTTCTCTGCAAATTATGAGGCACACATCTGTGAATGATTAATTCTTAATGTCTTTATCTCACAATACAGAGCGTATACAATCATAAATCTGATGTGAACTGAACATGGCCCACTAATCACAGACTGTCTTTGAGACTTCACTTCATTTGAATATGACTGTTATGTACTTTGTAAACAGTGTTGTTGGCAGGAAAAAAAATATGCTAGTCACTTACTTGGCAGTAAATTGCTGCTCTGAAAGTAATTAAAATAATTGCATCATCAAACATTTTGTTTCCCATCTTTCTCAGATGTTTTGACACTTAAATGAACACATCTAACATAATGAAATCCTTTAATGATTTCTTGTAAACTTTTCAAGAGTTTCTTTAACTAAAACATCATCAAATTTCCCCCCAAAACTATCATTTAATAAGTTATGCTCTGGGTTCAAAACAAGTTAAGCTCTATGGACAGCATCTGTTACAGAAAATCATTTCGGTTCATCTCTGAGTTTACAACAATATATATATATATATATATATATATATATATATATATATATATTGTGTGTGTTTGTGTTCACACACTAAAAAATGCTGGGTTAAATGCAACCCAGCGCTGGGTAAAATATGGACGAACCCAGCGACTGGGTTGTTTAGACCCAGCGCTTGGGTTACAGCCCAGAAGGTTGGGTTAAACATTTAACCCAACTGTTGGTTGAAAACAACCCAGCATGTGTTCTGTCCAATATTTACCCAGCACTGGGTTGTATTTAACCCAGCATCTTTTAGAGTGTATACATAATATATATATATATATATATATATATATATAAAATATGTATATATCATGTATGTTCACTATACCGGAGAGTTACGCCGGCCGGCTTGTGCTCCTAGGAGGAAACGACGACGCAGATGCGGAAAGCGAGGCGGCGTTTCGACTAGATGGAAACTTTACCTGGCGTCTTCGGCCGTATATATATATATATATTTACATTTAGATTAACTATTCTATCATGTAAAACTAAATTCTAAATCTTTTGAAACACTAACACATTTTTTTTTAACATTTTGAAACACTAACCCAATAACACTGTTAGACATAATATTTAGAAAAAAAAAAAAAAGAAAAAAAAAATATATATATGTATACATTATTTTATTAATTATTTTGCAACTTCATAGTCAATGAACAAGGCATTATACCATTGTATTATATAATTTTCTTAGAATTTTGTCAGTTCAATAAGTAAAATTCTGTTTTTCTGGACATCTCCATCCTGTACCCTTTCATGTCTGGGTCAACCTTGACCCTGCGTCTGGCCGTCTGAGCATGAGCGTCCCCAGGGCCGCACTCCCACACTCTTGAGCCCTGACCACAAGGCTCTGTGGCGCATTCCTGCATGCTATCGCCATCCACAACACGTCACAGTAGCTCCAAACTGCTGGGAGAAAGATTCTCTTGTGCTTTCGCCCCACACCAACTCCACCCAGCCCCCTTAATTCAGCTCTAACCAAACACCTCCCCACTTCCCCCTCACCCATTCATTGAGGGCGTCATTTATTTATTTTCATTATGTCTCCAGTGACGGCTGCACTTTGATCGGCCAACACCGCGTGGGCCGGCGCGCCTGTGGTGCCCAGGTGCTGAGTGAAGCCATTTCCTTTGGGCCTAATTTCTTACCCTACACAGCCCCGTTTTTGTTGAAACTGGACATCCAAGCCCGACTCCATGCCGAGTGTCCAAATGTCCCAAGCCGGATTGTTGAGAATAATTGATGGTTGAGTTAAAGCGCTGGGCTGAGATGGAGAAGACATATTGCCTAGGTTGATCCATATTAGAAATGATCTAATTGTGTGGGATTCAGATAAGTGTTCATAAAAACTTGTGATTTGAACTGCATTCAACAGCATACTATTCCATGAATAATTCTTTTTTTGGCACGTGTGATCCACTGCAATTGCTTTTAAAACCACTTAAAGGAGTTCTGTCTTCAATACAAAGACTCGTATAAAAGATGTCGCTTAAATCCATGTAGCAGGATCTGTACCAGTAAATCAGACCAACTCTTGTGGTCGTCTAAGTGGCTTACTTCTACTGACAGGGCGCCATGACTTCATTCTCATATGACGTTCTGAGTTGGAGGTCTCCACGTTTCCAAAGATCATAGTCAAGGTCTCTCAATTCATACGGTCTTGCATTTAAGCCAAATTTTCTTCACACATCTGTCCTCGGCTTTGAAAGCAAGGTCAGTTGTGTTCTTTGGAATACAGAGTTGATGCTTTAGATTGTTGCATCGTTTGACCCAGCTCTTCAAACAAGCAACCTGGTAAGCAGTCAGAGACTCACTTACCCCTTTCACAATTAGTTTCACAGGGAAAGCAGTAGTAGGAAAGAAATACTTCAAACACACTGGAACACGCCATATTCAATCATCCTTAACCGCATTTGTAATCTGGGAATGAGCTTTCTTGCTTTTATAATACCTCAAGAGAGATCTTTTTTTGAAATTATTGAGGGGTCTACAGGGAAGGTGAAAGCTAAGCTCGGGAAGAACACCCGGGTTGGGTTCGCTTAGATGGGATGACTCTTGTCGGGACCACCGCTGCGATTCTTGCCAGCCTGTTTTGTCCATTAGCTCTGCTGGGCCTCCACCACGGGAACCTCGTGTTGCATTTATTGCCGTTCTCACCACGGGTCTCCCACCGGACCCGACTTCAACCGTTCTACCTTGACTCTCTTTCTGCTTCGGGAATGGGTTGGAACGACGTTCTTCTGTAGATGTTATCTTTTCATCCAAGTTTTTTCCTTTGACCCCTTTCTCTTCTTTCCAGCTGCGAAAGTGTTTATATTAAAGTGTGCAGAGAGCTCTCCCAGAGGTGTTGTAATAACTCAGTGTTACAGTGGGAAAAAGGGATATTTAATGTTTAGAGAAAAAATTTAAGACAGAAGGTGAAAACCATGAAGATAAAGGGGAGTGATCAAGTGATCCAGAGAAGCGAGGTTGGTTTTTCTTGGGTTAGGCTTGATGAAGCAGCAGTACCGGTAGTTGAAACAGTAGTTTGATTACTTTGTCGGGCAAAAGTTTTCTTTTAAGATGAAGCGAGCAATGTTCTTTCTCAGTGGACTATTTTTCATAGGTTACTGAAGTTAATATGGTGTACAGGGGTCGTAATATGGAACCTAATGTAGAAATAATCCAATATTTTGTCATGTTGTACTTAAAAATGCAAAGCTTGCATATAATCACTATGTTTGGAACTTCATTTAATGAATAATGTATTTTTTAAAAATGTATGCGAAATAGAACACATTATGCAGAAATAAATGTTTTGCATGGCCTGAGTGGTGTCCAGTTATCATCTTAGAAACGTACTTTTTTTGTCACATTTTCTGTAAAAATGTCTTGACTTAGTCGTTAAGAATGAAATGTTGTATATACTGTATTGTATACTACAAATGTTTTTGGCAAATACAGCAGGTTATCCCCTACACAAAATACATATGTTTTCTTATAAATTAAAACTGTCTCTGTGTGTGTGTGTGTGTGTGTGTGTGTGTGTGTGTGTGTGTGTGTGTGTGTCTGTCAAGTAGGATGTCAAGTGCACTGCAATAAAAAAACAAAAAAAATCATACACTAATCAAGTATTTTGGTTTTGTTTTCCAATTTGAATATCTAAAATTCTCTGAAACAAGACAGATTTACTTGAGAAGCAAAACTGCATTAGATATTAACACTATAATAGGTTCATAGATCATAGACTGTCTCTGAAATATGAGTGCATTTTGTCTTACTGTACTGGCAGATGCATTCTCTAAAAAAAAAAATAAGTCTTAATATCTTAGTGCTGCTACTGAAGTAGCTAAATGTATTTGTTCCTAAAACTTTTAGGGTTTTTTTTTTAACTAGGGCAACGAGTAAAAAAGCAGACTAATTAAAAACTTAAGGAGTCATTTTTCATAGTAACTTTTAATAGGTACTCTATTCAGTACCTGATTAGAAGTCCTATAAAATTGCCTTGTCTGAACTGTTATTAAAATCTAATGTTTTTAAAATCATATGTTACATATGGTAGTATAAATGAAGACTGTGAAATTAATATAATTTTCTTTTTCTTTGTGTTTTTTAATTAGCTTACATTTTGCAAGCAAACCTCAGTTGAGCACACCACTAACTGATTAGCCTGCTATCGTAGCTTATCCTATACCTCACACAAATAATCCTATACCTTACACACTGCTTCAGGAAGCTTCAAAACATTTATGAATCTTTAGTTTTGATTCAGTGGTTCTGTGGTGCTTTTTGTTTCAAAATTTTCAGAATTTAATGCTTCGCCACTCTAGGCTTTGGCCATGAACGAGTGTCTAATGATCTCTGGTTAGTAAGTTCATTTTTAATAAATTTTAATACTTAGACATGTATAATAGCTAGAAAAAGGAAAATGATATTTAATTGCTTCTAATTGAACTAGTTAAGGCATAATAACACACAAAACAAGCACTACACATTAATAAAACACAAATTTTACAGAACCCTCATATTTAATGGTATTTATTTGTAGGTTATAGAAGTTACACTTTTATTTTAAAAGGTTGCAGTTGATTAGAAAACAAAAGGTTTGTGCTGTGTTTTAGTTGCATTTACACTGTTTTGACCAGCAGGTATCGCCAGCTTTTGAGCGCTTCAAAGGAGAGCGCTTCTATCTATCTATCTATCTATCTATCTATCTATCTATCTATCTATCTATCTATCTATCTATCTATCTAAAAGCAGTTATGTATGCTATAAAAAACTATTGATAAATGTATTTTTTTATTTATTTTATTTTATTTTTTATTTTATTATTCATTTGTTTTATTTTATTGTATTATTTTTTTTTATTTTGCATTTTTATAAATATTGACAGGAATGGGAATGCTACTTTTTTTCCCCTCGTATTATAAACCGAGTACCCATGAGGTAAACATCTGCATGCAGGTTGCATACTTCCAGGGGTGTATTTGCTAGTTTGGGAAGTTTGGCTCCTTGGGTCATCTGGGTATTCTATGCATACAGAACATTTGCATACTGGGCACAATATATGTAATGCATACTGGGAGTTATATGGTGCTATGCTGTTTCAAACATTGCCAATGAATCCACATGATTCTCTTGTTAAGCATGGAGTTTGTTTTTATAAAAAAAAAACAAGTGCTCACAGCACAGCGCATAAATGTGTGCGGTGATTTTCTTTTTAAATACAAGTCTGCTCACTGCTGGTGAATTCTCTCTCAGCTGCTGTCCTTCAAACAGTACTGTTGCTGCTTGTTCAGGTGAACAGTGGCTTGGCTTCTGCCGGCTGAATATTAGATCCTCAGGCATTGGGAAGTGATCCTATTAAAACAGGCCATGGAATGTGCCAGTTCTCCACTGCTGTCTCTCCCCCAAATTTGACTGACAGCTGGTAGGGCCCCTTCGCTCTCAGATGCTTCGAGCTGTCAATCAGCTGTCTGTTTTGCCCCACAGGTCGCTTCCTGTCTCCTAGGATTTGTGTGTAGTGCTAATGTCAATGCTAATGTTAAAACAAAGGCAGTGTATTGGCTTCTTATTTTCAGCACAGTATAGCCAGCAAGGAATTTGGATGTGCCAATATTTGTGTGTCTTCTCTGAAAGCAAAAAGACTATCCGATGACAAATACACATATTTATTCAATTAAAAATGAATGCAAATCTTAATATCTTTTTCAAAGACTTTTAAAAGTGACATGCAGGTTATTGTGTGTTAAAAAAATGTGAACACAGCTTTCATAACCACAAATATTAACAACATAACAACAGCTTTCATGACCACAGAGATTAACGAAAGCTACTCCATAAAATTATTTCAGAAATTATATTTTTCAAAAGCTACTGAAGCATAAAACACTGCTTGATGTAAATAAAATCAAATTAATATAATTTTTAAATTAAAAAAAAAAAAAGATGAATTATTTTTAATAAATTGAATACTGTTCCTGAGAGAGAAGGAGGGAAGTAAATGCAAAACTTTGAGAATTATTAAAAAGTAGTTTTGGTTTGACTTGAGCTCATATTTTGTGAGCCGATGCAAAGTTTGTTGCCTTGGGGACAGCAATAGTAGACACACACAGGAAGTGTAGAAATCTCCAAGTGATTGACAGGGAAGCATTTCCTGATGCACGAAGAGCCATATGCCAGCAGTGTGCCAGCATCCTTCAGACTAAAGACATTTTTATGAAGCTATGTTACATGTGACCTGCCCACACACTTAACATGCACCAACAATGCTGTTTCTCCCTAAACTGCACTGCCTCAGATCACGTGTATCAATATAAAACACCTGATTTGAATATATCAGCAGCACTGCCATGTTAAACATAATTTCAAGAATTTCATAATTTCAAAATGATTTCATTTTATACTTTTTCTTGTATGATATGATAGCCTACTTTAATGTTTTGAGCTTATTAATACTTGTATATTTATTGCATTTGATTGAATGAGGCTGGTATCTATTCAGCCGACCACCAGAGGAAGCCCTCTGCCAAATCCTTACCATGAACTGTTTCTTCTGTGGTTATTTCCTGTTATTCACCTACATAAATAGCCATGCCTTACACCAGATTCTTTCCAAAGTGTTGCCAATCATTTCACTGCCTTACTAAGTGGTTCTTCCACTGCCTGTTTCTTTGCCTTCCAGTTATGACTATTTTGGCTGTCTTGTTGGATTACTGATTGTTGGATTCCTGTTTTTGCTTCATTTGCCTAGTTGGATGGAATTATTGTTACTGTTTAGCTTGCCTATACTTCCTCAGCAACATTTCTGCCCTTTTAGATTCATTTGTTGAGTTTATTAAACTTCCCGCTTTTGGATTCTATCTTCGCCTCCATGTTGAATCCATTACACGTATTGGTTGGCTTGATTTATTTAGTAAATTGTTTACATGTTTTCCTCATTGTATAAAGGTATTGTACAATTATGATAAAATATAATGATTCAATTTACTTCATAAATTGAATAAAAACATAAAAAAGCAAAAACACACTGATGGCCATTCTTTATTCATCGTTTTATAGAAGTAGAGTTTAAAAATCTTGCAGAATTTTTTTCTAGAAGACAATCTTGCTCCAACCAAATGACTTGAACGCACCTGACATTTTAATTACAATTTCCTAATTTGTAAATACAAACTTCCCAGACTTAAATACACTACTTCAAGCATTGTTCGTTGTTTGCTTTTTAGCATCTGTTTAGACCCAAAAACAATGACACATGAACAAGCAGGTACACAGCATGCTTCACTTATCCTTTATGTATTCAAAATATACAATTTTACCCAATATTTGTGTTTACTATGTAATTTTATGCTTGCTAGAATATTATGTCATAAGCTAGCAACATGCTAACATCGCGCTCTATTACAGGGTTTGTTCACCAAAAATGGATAATCTGTAATCATTAATTACTCACCCTCATGTCGTTGAAATTGACTGAAATTTTATGAAGCTACAAGAATACTTTTTGAATAAAGTTATTTTTTTGTTTTCTTTAAGCACAAAAAGTGTTCTCGTAGCTTCATAAAATTACAGTTGAACCACTGATGTCACATGGACTATTTTATTGTCCTAATTACTAGCTTTCAATGCCTTGAACGTGGTAGTTGTGATGCTGTCTATGCAAGGTAAGAAAGATCTCAGATTTCATCAAAAATATCTTAATTTGTGTTCCAAAGAAGGTCTTACCGGTTTGGAGTGACATGAGGTAATTAATGACACATTTTAATATCACCTGTGTCCCAGTTCTTATGCTAACATTCCCATTAAGTTAAAACTGTTTAAAAAAAAAATTTTATTATTGGTTTTATGAAGTATTCTAATTTGTTGAGATAGTGAATTGATGGGTTTTTGTTAAATGTGAGCCAAAATCATCACAATTAAAAGAACCAAAGACTAGTCTGTGTGCATTGAATTTATTTAATACACGAGTTTCACAATTTGAGTTGAATTATTGAAATAAATGAACTATTTCACAACATTCTAATTTATTGAGATGCACCCGTATGTAATGCTAATGTTGCTCCCTTCAAGAGCATTAAACCACCACTGTCAATCACGGTTCCCTTTTCATGCAGAAACTCATTTGGATGGTGTAAGGAAATGAATTTGTTATCACACACACACGGATAACTTTACCTCAGCGGGACACTCCAGAGGCTTCCAATTACACCCAGTCTCACCTCTCATTAGGATGCATTAACAAAGAGTCCAGATTTCGTTTAAATAAAGCAGATCCTGGGACCATTAAGGCCGGCCCAGCATCTGCGGCCTGTGGGGCAGGTGTGAGGCCTGATCCCAGCGCTCCTCATGGCCTCGGTCACCTCTCCACTCTCTCCTCCACAATGGAAGCCCTCGGACGGCTCTGGGGAGCAGCGGAGCGCTCAGCAGCACATTGATCGCGTGAGGTGGAGGCAGCCGTGTGTGTCATTATTGGAATGCAGTATTCCTCCTCCTGCTTTTCATGTCTTCACACTCGCCGAGCACGCCATCGACCATTCTCTCTGCAGCATTACCCTCTCCAAAAGAAACCAGTGTGCCACTAGGACTAAACTTGAGGAAGTTTCTAAAGTCCACCTGCCTCGCCCATGCTTACGTTGCTAGTTATCCATCTCTGCCGCCTTCGGTTGTTATTTAGTTTAAACTGCTTGAGGCTGTGTCTTGAAGGATGTCTTGAAAGATGTTCTATGAGCTGACTTAATGAGCTGACTTAAAGTGAAAGTTCTTGCCAGCCATTTTCTTAGATTCTCCACATGTGCTGACAAGTCAAAATTATAAAATTGGAAATAAAATAGCTGTTCTTTTAAATTTTGTTAGTTTTTACTTAATTTGTGTGCAGCTACTCATATTCAAAATGGCTGTATTCAAATCAGGGTTTATTAGAGGTAACTAAAACTAAAGCTGTAAAAATGTTAACTGGAAAAAAAAAAAAACGCATTTGTACTTTCCAAGGCATAAGAATATTTCTTATTATTTATTTTTATTTTCTATTTTTATTTAGTTTAACTTGGTAAATGTACTAAGATTACTAAAACTAAAATAAAATTAATAAACACTATATAGACATATTTAAAAACAACAAAAAGTTATAAAAATGACAAAAACACAACACAATTACTAGAATTTTGTTGAAAATTTCTATTTTAACATGGAAGTAGAAAAGATCTAATTCAACATATTAACAAAAACAATGGTAGTATCTCAATGATACTAAAATAACACTTACTCAAATGGAGTGTCTCTGCCCTTTTTAAAATTTTAAAGTTATAGGATGGAATAAACTGGAACATTCCCAAACCTTTTTAATGGACCCTTTAAAGGACCCTTTTCCAAAATGCAAGATCCATTTGTGGGGTAAAATAGTTGCTTGAAAACAAAGGATAAAATTATTATCTGGAAACATTTATTTTGTATTTTAAACTCACTATTAGAGTAATTTTAGATTTATAAACTTTTCTTTTCTAAAAATGTTCTATTTATTTTTATGCATCTATAATTTTGTGTGTGTGTGTGTGTGTTTAATTTTAATTAAAGTTGTGATTTGTACTTTTTCAATATAGTTTTTTATTTACTTTTATTTTTCAGTATTTTACTACATCAATTTAAAGCTCGATGAAATTGTGAATAGCTGAAATATAATAAGATTGTGTCATCATTTACTCACCTTCCACTTACAAACCTGTTACAAACCTGTATTCATTTTTTTAAGCTGATGGACACACACACACACACACACACACACAAAAAAAAAGGCTACTGTATCATACAGTAGCCATTGACTTCCATAGTATGGAAAAAAAATACTGTGGAAGCCAAAGTCTACCATCAACTATTTGGTTAGCAACATTCTTCAAAAGATCTTCTTTTGTATTTAGCAAAAGAATAAAACCAAGTGGACCAAGTGCAGGGAGAGTAAATGATGACAGAATTTTTATTTTGGGGTGAACTATCCCTTTAATATTACTGCAAGAATGTTTTCTCATAAACTGGGTGAGAATCTTGTCAAAACATTGGCCAAAAATCTGAGAATGTTCCCTGTCAGCTGGCTAATACTATGGTACTGAATACTTCTATACTATGCACTGTAGTAGTATTTATATGGAACTCCAAAGTACCTCAAAGAACCCTATGGAATTATTACACTGCATGTCTAAAACTCTGCTATTTTCTGTTAGTGTTAGCAATTCCCACCCATACAGAACCCAAACTTTTCAAAAAGTTTTAACGCAAGTGTGTTTGTGCTCCGGTGTGTATCCCTAAGTATATTCGAGTGCTCATGTGCCAAACCTGCCTGAATTTTCCTGCCGGCGCTGTTGTCTGATACCCCATAAACCCTGTCAGCGGAGGCAGCAACCCCCGCCTGACCCCCCTCCACGATGGTATTTTTTAAGACTAACTCTGCACTAACCCAGGTGCCAACTGCCAAGACCTGCCGCATTGCACAGTTACTGCACAAACCTGCTAATGATTCTCTTTTTTTCCCACCAGAGCGTTTCCTCCCTCCATTAACCTGTCAATTAGAGCTCAGCTCCAGGGCAGCCCAAAAATCAGCGCTGGTAAACGCACACGTGGGAGAGGTGGGGGGGGCTCGAGGAACTGACTGTGATTGAAACCCACTCGTCCCCCCCCCTGCTCTTCGGACCCGTCCCGCTCTGCTCTCTGGGCTCCGGCTGCCCTAACAAGCTCTGACACGCGGCGCTGAACACAGGAGCAGGCCTGCAGGGCAGGGGAGGAGTAACGCTATGCTCATTGATCATCAGGTCTCGTCCCCTGAGCAGCGGTCAAACAGAACAGAGCATCTCGGCCTGCATGGCTAATCCCACCCGCATGGCTCCGCTGCTACACCTGCCTCGGTGTCAGAAAAGCGTCGGTTTTGTAGCCCGTTATGTCTGCTGCTCTGTTTAATTGGTTTATCTATTTGCAGAAGTGCATTAGCGTTCTGGAGTCTGTGCACTCTTGCGGATGGCGAGGTTTTTGTTTGTCTTCACCATTATAATGGACTCGCATTTTATCTCATCGCACCGAGCCGTTTTCTTCTGTTTTCTTTGTTCCGCTAATTGGGAGAAGATCTGATTTATGTAGGCCTGGATCCAGATAGGAGCTTTGATTATGGCATTGCTGATTATTAAAATGCATGGCTCACAGAAAGGCAAAGCCGAACGCGACACCTTAGAATGATAAACCGCAAGATGACATTCACTTGATTCCTCATCCATTTCGTGAGCTTTTGCTGATAGATTCTGTGATTAATTGGCTGCGTCTGATTGCAGTGTTTACTATTACAATATTTATCAATGTTTGAATTAAATTTTATTTTTATAATTTCCATTTTCTTTTTAATTTAAGTTGTAGAATTTTTGTTATGTGGTTTTATCATTTTTATTAGTTTCAGTAATTGTAGTACTTTTCAGCTTTATTTCAATTACCTATAATGATTTCTAATTGCTTATTTTTTAGTATGCAGTAATACTTTCTGATTCTGTAGGCCTACTTTCTTATAGAATGTACTGAATTTAATTAAAAGTTTATGAAACTGTTTCCGAAAAACATTTTTTAGTATGCAGGTGGGCTGTATTTTTCACAAATATCATAAATCATTCATTCATAAATAACATTAAGTTTTCTAGGAACCAAACCATTTGACATTTTACAAGCTAACCTAACTTTGCATTGAAATAAATGGACCAAATTGCCTGATATGTGAAGAGACTTATTAATATTGATGCTAACCTTGGAATATTTATTTATTTATTTATTTATTTTTATTTTTATTTTTGCATGTTGGTCACACCATATGACTTTGTTTTTGTTTTTTGTTTTTTGTTGTTTTTTTTCAGTTTTCTTTTTAATTTAAACTTTTAAATTATTTCATTTACTTTTCAAGGCAACATTTCTATGTTTAAAGTTTTCAGTTTTATTTTAATTAATTATATTTTTTTATAGTTTTTGTTTTCCAATACAATAACAACACCTTAATTCTTAAGTAGTACTTTCTTATAAAATGTACTAAATGTGATGAAAACTTACATTTCAACTGTTTATGAAATATATAATTTAGTATGCAGGTGTGCAGTATATTTCACAAATATCAAAAATTATTAATTCATAAATAACATTCAGTTTTTTTTAGGAGTCACGCCATTTGACATTTTACAAGCTAAACTATTTGACATTTTTCAGGCTATACTAACTTTGCCTTATCAAAAAAATGCCAAATGATCTGATATTTGTAGAGGTTTATTGACCTTGATATTGATCTTGGTGTAATTTGTCTTTTTTTTTTTTTTTCTACTTGTTGGTTGCACCACATAACTTTTTGGAAAAGAAAACTTTCAAATATGTATAATACATGCTTCACTGCTTCTTAGTTGTTGTTTTTTTTTTGTTTGTTTGTTTTTTGTTTGTTTTTGTTTTGTTTTGTTTTTTCCAGTACTACCACTACTACTACTGCTGATAAAAATACTTAAATTAATAAATAATAATATGTAAATAATTAAACGCATAACTTCTCAAATATCAAGGCATTTGTACTACCCTGATATTTTATACATTAAGCCCCCCAAAAAATGTCAAAAATTAATTTTAATTAAAAAAAATTAAATATGTGCCCATCAAAGAAGATATATATTAAAGTGTGTGGATGTATGAATTGCATTTCAATGTTATATTAGATAAATTAATGAACTAAATGAATTAAAGGACAAAAAGTGTCAAAGCATTATGGGATAGCAAAGTGTCCGCTGGTTGCACGCTTCAGAATCTGATCAGAACCAGTATGTTGTTGTTCAAGATGAAGACTGAGTTTTTGGACGCTCTTCTCATTTGGCGTACTGCTATTCATTCTGTTTAGGAGGGAGGTGTGCATATTCGGACGCAGAGATTGTAAAAGGCCCTTCTCAATGTGTTTGGAGTCAAATCACTGACACACTGACACATACATGTTGACAGAGAGCTCATAAAACATACACACACACACACACACACACACACACACACACACACTGCAAAGGTATGATCAAGGTTCAGCCTTGGATGTTCAGACAGGTATGGAAGCAGGAGCTCTGGTCCCCAAGGCTTGAGGAAATCTGGATGTACTTTCTGAATTATTGATGCAATGTAGACTATGCATAATGCAAAATACATGTGCTGGGGAGACCTGGGGCAATGCTTTGGAGGCAGGCAGGCAGGCTGTTTTCAGCGCAGCCAAAATGGGCACTAAATCCCAGTTTAGAAGCCTCACCTGACAAGACCTGCAGCACTAAAGTGGGTACAGCTCATTGTGCTGTAGAGAGGTTTTATGCCCAATGTACAGCTTTACACTCCAGCCATTAGATATAGCATACATTTATGTAACAGTTCTGGCCATCAAATCATATAGTTGTCGTTTTTGTTTCTGTAAGAACTTGGGTTTTGTGAACCAAATCTGAACAAATGAATATTTCAACACATGACTTAGTGCTTCTCTAGACAGCAATAATTTGCCAGGCAATTCTATTCCATTTGTTCCATTCACATCGTTTTGTTTGTTGTCCTTGGCTGCTTTATTGTATCATACAGTCTGTTGGGCAAATCTCAACTTTTTAACATGCATCCAAACTGTAAATCATTCAAGCTTTTATTGGTGTTGCTCGATGTTGCTCATACTTAAAGTTAGGGATTTCAACAGACTCTGTTAAAATAAATAAATAAATAAATAAGTCCAAGAGATTGAATTTTTGGCTCAGCAGATGATAAAATGGGTGGAAAAAAATGACCTATTGAAAGAGTAACCAGAATATTATTGAGATTTGCAGGTGGGATCTTTTAAACACATAGCAACAACCAACAAAACAGTCATGAAATCCAAAAATGCAAAAACTCTGTTGCTGTTTTTGTCATCTGTAACTGTTATTAGTTTTTAATAATATTTTGAATTCATTTTTACTTTTAGATTTTTAGTTGTCATTTTAATTTTAGTTAAATGTTTAGTAATTTATAGTTGTGTGTCTGTTCTTTTTATTCATTTTTTGTCAATACAGTTTAAAAATAAACTACTTAAATTACCGAAAATAAAATAAATAATTACATTAAAATAAAATATTTTTAAAAACTTAAACTTCTTTTATTTCAGCTAGTTTCCATGACAACATTTCTCATTTTCATTTAGTTTAACTTGATGTACTAAAATAACTAAAACTAAAGCTTGAAATAAAAACTATATAGACAACAAAAACTAATAAAAAATAAATAAATGAATAAATAATCAACACAATTACTAAGTTGCCTTCGCAAATTAGATTCAAAACATAAATCCAAAGTGTTTTGTAAAATTTTGTAATTGAATTCATGCTCAGATTTCCCTTTTTATGCGTTCCAGCGTATTTTATAAATCATGCATCTGTTAAAACATTCACTTATCCATCATTTGCAATGACAGAAACCACATGGGTTCTGATCCTGATTGTGTAAGAAAACAGCGGAAAGTGAAAGGCCAGTGGTATTCAAATACTAATTTATGTCAAGCGCACAGGGAGCAGACACACATGCAGACAGTATTAATTCCAACCTAGAACTGTCTATGAACTTTCTTTGACCCTCTCTATTTAAATGCACACAAACCCAAACAGACAATGAGACCATCTCCCTTCCCTCCCTCTCTTCCGGCAGACACCAGTGCTTTGATTGCCTATCATGAAAGCAAATATGTAGACCTTATAAAGACATGCCCAAGGTCAGAATAACAACACATAAGGGTCCGATCTCCATATCCAATAGATTATCTTACAACGGGGAATTTTACTTCAAACTTAAGATATACATTTATTGAAGATGCTTACAGGGCTATATTAAGTCACATGTATTGACTTTTTTTTCTTTCTTTCTTTTTTTTTTTTTTTTTTTTTTTTCCCAAAAGACAATTGTCTAAGATGCACATATGTGAGATGTGTTAAGAGTAGGAAATGCCCAAAGATCATGCATAAAATACAAAACTTCTTCACGTTTTTCTATAGGAGTATAATGATTTATATTTTCATTTAAAAGCCTTGAAGTCCTTCCAATGTAGCTGAATTAATTTTGAAATATTTTCTTGATAAAAATTAAAACATTTTTCTTTTCAAGTAGAAACACTATTTCAAAATATATTTTGAGATATATTAATCTAATCATTCGCATGTGTCATCTTAAGGTAATCCAAAAGTAACTAAAGTAGTCATATTTTGATACGTTCATTCCAAGTATTTGTGATCTACAACAGTGTTATTATAGTTGAGATACTTTAATAGATTTTATTAATATCTTGAATTAGTTTTCACATTTATATTTCCCATCTTCATTTTCATTTTTAATTAGATGTGTTTTTGCCATTTTCATCAGTTTTCGTTTATATAGTTTTTTTTTAATAACTTTTAATTTAAGTTTTTTTAATAAGTTGTTTTTATTTTTTTATTTTTTTTAAGTTGTTGATTTTTAAGTTGAGATTCTTTGCACTGCAAGAAGCCAATCAGGAAATGCAAGCAAAACTCTCCTTTCAATAAGTCATTAAGATTCATATAAATGCATATTGAAACATTGCTAAACTGAACTTGTTCTGAACATGGTTTCTGAATCAAACTGAAAAATAAAGAACTGCGAATTGAATCAGTTCACTGTTGATGCAAATATTCACACCTCTGACTGTTTGTCTCAAGACATTTGAGAACCATATCAGAAAAATAATGCGGTAAGCTTTGATATACTTTTCATAAAATAATACCACACTAAAACTGAATGCACTGAATGTAAACATACTAGTTTTTTTATTATTTCAATGCATTTTAAAGTAAAACTATTCAAAATTTAATTTCAAACGATTGAAACATATATTCATGATCCAAGAATCATATCTTTCCCGTAGACATTATTAATCATCATTCTGAAATGAAAAGATGTAATGCCACTTTTTTTCCGAAGCATGAGTTACCCGAGGAATATGAAAATGAGAAGTTTTTTTAGCTTCAGCTGAAGAAAAATGAAGAAAAGTTCCTTCATTTGTCTCCCCGCTAAGACCTGAACAACCATACAGCCATATTGAATTGTGGGACAGGAATGGCACACGGCAGCAGAGAGCAATGCTCTCATTAGGGACGGAATGTAATAAAAAAGATGATGTCTGCGGGGGAAAAACAAGCCCTGCTGGTCGATATGTTCCAGCGAGCGAGTGTCCCGTTTCGGTTGATGGAACGTATTACAATGGAATACAATTTTAGCTCCTGCATTTTCTGAGCATCCCTGGACACTGAGGTAGAAGAGAATGCAGATGACTGTGGAACAACTGAAGTGCCGGAATCTTCAGAGCTCTGACAGGATACCTGAGCAGGTGACATCCTGTTTGTCAGATTCAACGCTCTCCTGACTTTGCTAGAGCGGGCGGAACGATCATTTAAATCTGTCGCCCTCTTGTGCAGCAGGACCTCTGGGTCCGAGGCTCTCGACTGGTGAACTGCAGGTTTGTCGTGAACAACAGAGAAAAACAATGCTCAATGCAAATAATAAAATCTAACCAACCATAAGCTAAATAAATAGGATGGTCAGATTTGAAAATATTCAGCATATTTTCAGTTGTTGAGGTCAAATAGTATGCAGTGCATATGTGTGACATACCCGCCTCTGAATGTCAAACTAAGAAGGCTCCAAGATGTGAAAAATTCAGTCAAAGGATCATCGTTCTCTACACATGTGAACTGTCCAATGGCCTTTTTGTTAAAGTTTTATTCTGAGTCCACTTTAGACATTCGACTAACTATAAGTAACTTTGCAACTACGTCAACTAGTAGTCATTAGAGTATTAGTAGACCCTGTCCTCACAGTTAACATCATCCTGTCCTCTGAAAAATAGTTGAGAACATAAAAAACTGAAAGAGAATCTGCACCTTTACACTTTTTGATGAGAAGCTTTTTTAATCCGCAGCATGTTGTTATTGGAGGAGGATATCAGATGGACGGCAGCAGATAGAACAGAGGTGAAAAAGTTACTCAAACAAAAGCAGAACCTCATAAATGTGTCAGCTGCCTGGCAGCAAAGTTCAAAGAAATTATAAATGTGGAAAGTCATTTTTTCTCATACAGCCCATAAAGCTTTGCCGATGCAGAGATTGCCTGCAATGTCATGCACTACAGACATTGGTTAACAGCATGAGGATAAACAGTAACGCTCAAGGTGTCAGGAGGAGAAAGTCGACCCACAACCTGCAAGACATCTGCAACTGTGCCCTTTAGCAGCTGATGGAATGTTCTTGCAATCGAAACCTTTGCCACGTATCTCACATTAGCTCAGGCTTTAGACTGGAATTCTGTGGAAAAACTCACTCACCTCATCTCACCACCACATGTAGAATTGTACATTCTCACCGCTATAACTCACATATAGACAGCAGAGAGTTATGTTTGATACATCAGTCATAATTAATGTGCTTAATTTATATGCAGTAAATTCCTCTAATTTTTAACTTTTCAAATTAGTGAACCAGAGTGGACTAACACTTTATTTCCCAGAATCCCCTTACCTGCTGAATTTCTTTGAATAGTGTGCAAGAGTCGAGCTCTGGAAGTTAAAATTCTTTTTCTCCATAAGAGAATTGATTTTTAATGATAACTTTAAAACCTTTAAAGTATATGTACTTTGAGCAATGGGGATGTTAACACCCTCACACTACTTTACAGTTTTTTACAATCATTTTTGCACTAATAACAGAAGCTTCATGTCATTTTTCAAAACTCTAAACACATAATTCACAATCGATGATCAAAATGGACATTTTTCAAAACACTTAACACTTTTTCCAAATGCTTGGATACAATACACATGAGCCAAAGATCTTTTGTTCATTAAAATAAAATCATAGGTTCAAAATGACACAACTCAAAGTATTACTATTTCAAAATTCAACTCACACATTACATCTGAATTGAGTGTCTATTCATTTCATTACAATGATCTAACTATCAATTGATACAACTGCTCAAAATGCTAAGTAACTGTTGCATTAGTCTTGAAGCATAGTTTTTATGGAAAATGATGAACAATATTAAATGTTTAGATTATGAAAGTGAAGCAACTGAGGACTGAGTATGTTCAGGTATGATCAGTTTCAAGATGCCTGTTGTTGGGAGAAAAAAAAAAATCCCACAAAGTCTATATCATTGTTATCAGTATTTGTTTTTCCTAAAGTAAATATCTTTTTAGAGGGTGATAGAGCTGGAAGCTGATGAAAACCATTCATATTTTTGGATGAGGCAGGCTTTAACCTGGCCATGACATAGAGGAGAGGTTGAGAGCCCAGCGGTCGAGAGCGGCCCAGAACGATGTTCGCTGTGGGCCTGACCACCCCCCACTGAATGTGATTTTGATGGGCCCCATAGCAAAATCAGTGCAATGGGCCCAGAATTCCTAGCGATGGCACTGAGAGCAATCATGGTTTCAGGCCCATCCACAGTTCATCACCTTGTATTTACCCCATACTCCCCTTTCCTTACTGTAACCCGACTGAAGAGTTTTTCTCCACATGGAGGAGGGAGGTTCACAATAGACACCCTCACAAACAAGTCCCTCTTCTCCAGGCCATAGATGATGCGTGCAATGACATCACAGGAGACCAATGCCAGGCCTGTATTTCCCATACCAGAAGATTTTTTTCCAAGATGTTTAACTAATGAAAACATCCATTATGATGTGGATGAGAACCTGTGGCCAAATCCACAAGACAGGGTTGATAAAAAACATAGAAGTGCAGTGAGGAACTCTCCAGCTGACATTTTACTGTAGGCCTAATGTAGTTTTTTTTTATCCTTTTTTTTTTCTTATCTAATTTTTTAATTTTTTTAAAAAACCTGTTGTGTTGATTATTTCATCAATAATTTTCAAATTTTGTTTAATGATTCCAGTGTCTGTACTTTTCTCTCTAGTCTATTACAATGATGTATGAATGTGTAGAACCATAATGAAAGCTGCATCATGTGTTTTGAACAACTATATTTAATGATTGTACTAACAGCTACACAGTGAAACTATGGGTATCTTGTGTGTGGGTGATCTAAAGTAATGTTCCTATGATATTTCATAATAAATTAGTATTTTGAACCAATGCTTCTGCAAATCCAAGGCTTCTTTAAAGATATGAACGCAATATGCAAAGTTTTGAACATTGGACAGTCTGTGTTATAAATAATGACTGTTTTGAGTTTTGTGTCTAGAGTTTTGAAAAATGACACGAAGGTTCTGTTATTAGTGCAAAAATGATTGTAAAAAACTGTAATATTTGTGTGTGCGTGCGTGTGGGTGTGTGTGTGTGTGTGTGTGTTTGCGTGTGTGTGTGTGTGTGTGTGTGTGTTTGCGTGTGTGTATGTTTGCGCGCGCGCGCGTGTGTGTGTGTGTGTGTTTGCACGTGTGTGTGTTTGTGCGCGCGCGTGTGTGTGTGTAGTATATCATTACCTCATAGCTGGTTGTTTTGGTTCATGGCTTATAACTCTTCAAAAAAGACAATTTTTTAATCCCTATATGGAAAATGAATGGAAAAAAAATACTTCTAGAACCAAGGCCACTGAAAAAGTGGGCAGACATTGTTGCAGTTCATTAAGTAAATTCCGCTTGCTGTAATTCGTGTAGTGTGGGACCATTAAAATTGTGGATTGTGGATTTCAAGTTGTTATTATAGTTCACTAAAGGTAAAACCAAAAAAGGGAGACATTTTTTTTAATTTTCATTTAGTCAAAAACTAAAAATTACCAACACTTAAGCTAAATTTAACATGAAAGCAGATCATATAAAATTAAAATCTACAGTTTCAATTATTAACAAAAACTAAAATAGTACGTCAATGATGATAAAATAACACTGGTCTAAACTATTTTGAAAAAAAAAAAAAACAGATGTTTGAAATGCTACAAGTGAATTTAGGCATCACAATATTATAATGTACAGTATAAAAAATGAATATTTATTTTGTGATTTGCAAATGATTACATTTCACTGTATTATTAAAGCATACGTTTAACCAATATCGATAAATTTAAATATTCGATAAAATTCAAATAAAGTCCAATAAAAATTATATATGCAAAGAAACAAAACTCTCATTGTACAAAACTTCCATATCAATATGAATTTTTAAAAAACTCTTAAAATTAACTTTCATTTGTTTCATAGCTCTAAACTCTTACTGTATGTCAAAAGTTCTCATTTGTTTCAGTTTCTCTATATTAAGGGAAAATAATAGACAAGGTTGATCCTAAACATCTCCTGTGCAATGAAAGAGCACTTTCTCAGCAATAAAATCCTCCTCTGGGTCAGTATGTCCATTTAGCTGTGAGTAATGATTTACACTGATATTGTTGAAACACAAAGACACTTGGTTGACATTTCAGAATGTTTTCAAGAAACCCGAGAACCAGTTGTCACCATGCCATGCTTTCATTGATCCTCAAAGTACATGTCCTAGCGTCCTGCTGTGCTCTCGCTCTGACAACAGATTCCCTCTGTGCGCAAGTGACAGCCGACGACTGAAAGCAGATGACGGAACATCTATCCGCTCTTGTTCTAAGTCGCCTTACCCTCGCCATAACAGATTCCACGTTCCACTTTCCTTTATTCACTTTGCTCAGATCATCCCGGGATGGCAGACTGTCTAATGAATGCATAAGACCCCTTCAAAGCCATTAAGAGGAAGCCGTGCCTTTACAATATATTTTACTGCCAAGCCTATTTGGAGACATTCCAGAGGCCATTTTCCCACATTAGCTGAAGCCACAGCCAGATAGGTCTTTTTTTTCCTTCTCCTCCTCTTTTAGCACCATTTGTCCTGATTGTTAAGGTGATGATAATATCCTGGCTCCAGCTCAGGTAATTAGAGGTAATTTAGCTGAGACACTGCCCGGCAACAATGCAAAGTTTTTTCCAAGAAAATACATCTACAACAGATGTTGTAAACAAAGTTTTGGGAAGAATAAAAAAGAACAACGGTGAATGTCTGTCCTGATTGGTGATGAGATCATATCATTAGATATTCACCATCTTTGCCAGGCCTACATGGAATCTGTACACATGCATCAGAACTCTGAAAAATTAGAATGCAATTAGATTTTACTTAAAGGGACAGTTCACCGAAAAATGAACAGCTGTACAGGTCTCTTTTTAATGTTGTTCACAAAAGATATTTTGAAGACTGCAGTTGCTTGTCTCCATTGACTTCCATACTATGGAAGAAAAATAGTATTGAAGTCAATAGGGACCAGCAACTGCTTTGCTACTAAAAATTCTTCAAAATATCTTTTGGGTTTTGCAGAAGAAAGAAATTTGTGTAGGTTTGGAACAACTTGAGTAAATGATGACAGAATTTAATTTCATTTTCAGGTGAAATATACCATTAAGTTTTACTTTCCCTCAAATGCTTGAATTTATTAAATATTTTGGGTCATTTTTGAGAGTTTACTCTTTATTTCATTATGTTATTGGCATTCCTGCACTTTAAAAAAAATGTAATTTTAACTGTAAAAATGTTACAGTAAAAACTTGTTTCTTTATGTGGTGAAAAACTGTAATAGATCTAACATAAAATTTTACTGTAAAATACTGTTAAATGTACCATTTGTTGGAAAGAACAAGTCATCATATAATCTGCAGTGGAAAAAAAAAAACATAAATTGTCATTCCAGAATTCCCTGTGACAGCTTACATTTAATGGCATTTCGATTAATAATAGTGTTTTTGATGTTTTTTTGTTTTTGTTTTGTTTTTGTTTGTTTGTTTTTTTTTGTCTTTTTGTTTTGTTTTTTTGTGATCAGTAATGTACTTCTGGCTTTATGTTACATCTAATGTTGTTCAATTAATTCTTCATGTAGCTTTACTACCTATTTTGCTTTTTGTTTTTGTCAGTATTATAATGGTATACAAAATAGATTTCAGTAGCAGCATGACCTTACTACTTCAGCAGAAAAGGACTGTTAGATTTACTTTTTTAAAAAGGTTTTTCTTCTTGGAAATTACTGCAATCTAAAACTGTAAATTGAATTTAATTGTTTTATTTTTTATTTTATTTTTTATTTTTTAATCTTTTTGGCTTTAAAAATGACTAAACAGTAGTGCATGCTCTAGCAACACTAATGTTATGAGTTCAATTCTGTAAAAAAATATGGTAAAAATGTTTCAGGTATTACAGTATAGTGTTATATTTTATAGCTTATATTTTGCAAGTAGTGTAAATAAGTGATTTAATACATCTATCTATCTGAACTACCAAAATCTGATTTTACCTTAAAATGCACTAACTGCCATAATAGTATAATACAAAATAAATAAATAAAAAACACATGATGAATGAGTTCATGTAACATAAAAAATAAATTAATTAATTAACTAAATAACATAACATACAATGAAACACAAATTCCTAACACAAATTTGACAGTATTTTACAGTAAAGCAATGTTACAGTTTCTGACTGTATATGGTAAAGTAACTGAAAGTTTTTACTGTAGTATTTTTACAGTTCTGCTGTCAAAATTAAAATATTTTGTACAGTGTGCTGTGAATGTAATGTGTATTTCACATGACCCGCCCCTGAGCAACATAAAAACAAAACAAACTGTGGTTGGTTGCTTTATATGTCAGCCAAACAGTCTCGTCCTGTCTTCCTGTTCAGGGCTACACTGTTAGACATTTCAAAGGGGTTTTACAGTAACTTACTGGCAAAACTGTTGCCAGTAAGTTACTGTAATTAGGACTTACAGTAGCAAACTGTATTTGATTTACAGTTGCAAACTCTACTGTTTTACAGTAAATTACTGTAAATAAAATCCAACTCATCAGTATACTACTATAATTCATTCATTTTAATATAGATTTCATTAGATTTTATCATTTTATATAGAATTCGTTTTATTTTTACTCTACATAGGTACTACTGGCATTCAATTAAAACCGACACAATAATTACAAAATATCAAATTCTTTATTTAAAACATTGCAGGTATAACACTTAAAAATACAGTCTGCCAATGCTGGAACAGTGCATCTTCACCATTTCTCCTGTCTTAGGACGTCTTAGTGCATTATGTTGTGTCCTCTGGATTCATCCTCACAAAGAATCTTTAGGCAACAGAAACATAATGGGGAAAAAAAGACAAGCAGCCAAAGAAGACATAGCCATCTGCAAAACCGAGGTGCTGCTCCAAAACGTGGCCACCATCTTTGCTCACCATCCACTTTGACAGAAATGTCTTCTCTGAAAAACAAGTAGAAATATCACACTTTTAAAAGGCAAACCTCATATAGAATACACAAATCTCTCAAAACCATAGTTGTTCTCTTACCATGAATTATCAGTCTCAGGGTGGCTGGCATGTTCATGTCTTTCTTGATGCTTCATTGCAGTTGCCTTTAAAACACAAATACAAAAAAATGCAGTAAATCTTAAATTCCATTAAAAACTCTAACAAACTAATTCTAAAACTAGAAAGGCAGCTAGCCATAAAACTAGTTTAACCTAGCTAACATACGATTTTATTTTCTCAATAGGCTACTGGCCAACATTAACTACTAACACCTGAACTAAATTTCACATTAGTTAACCTAATGTTAATATAAGATAAGCGTTGCTCGTTAAAAACAAATAAAAAATTACAAAAAAAATAAAAATAAGATGACAAAAGTCGTTTGAAACGACAGAGCAGTTTACCATGGTAAAGTTCTGTAACCGCCATGTTGACGAGTAAATGTTACTATGGGTTAAACTGGTGTGCAAAAATCTGACACAAACACACAGACAAACGTACATTTTTACCTTGCTTGCTGGTCTTATTCTCTCGTAAAGTGCATCGACACACAGCGCAGATGTTCTCCGGAGCTCTTCCACTATCGCGGGTTCATCCCCGGGCAAAACCTGCGGCGCTGCCCCGCTGTTCCCATGTCTTCCTCGGACGCGAGTGGCACGGCGCGGTGCAACTCGACAACAGACAACAATATAGAACCCATTATGTATATTATCTACAGTGAATGCGGACAGTAAACTGATGCCCCGGTATATTTCTGACGTGCAGATGTACTCCAAGCACTCGCGCTGTTTCTGACATGAAGTACAAACGGATTTTCCAATCATTACAAGCGATGTAACACATCCAGTGTAGTCAGCCCCAAGCTGTTGCGGCGTTGTAGATGCGGTGTAGAGCAAATTGGTTCAATCCAAATGTAAAGAATGAGGAAAATAAAACGACCTCAGTATAATGACGCCAAAGAGACCGTTACAGCAAATACAGTAGTATACAGCAATTTTAATAAATACAGTAAGTCTCTGTATGTGGGGTCTGACGTCACAGAAAATTTCCATGATGCAAAGGGTATTACAGTTATTTACTGTAAAGGGAATTTGCAGTATTACACTGGGTGAAATACAGTAAATAACTGTGGAAATTACAGATATGTCTAACAGTGTAGAATAGGCTACAAAGAGGACCACACTTTAACAAGCTAAATCCATTTTGCTGCAATTTAATCAAATATATTCCTTTAAACAAAAGGAAATCATTTAGATCACTCACATTTAGCAAACACGCAGAAGCCGCTTCAATTCCAGTTAATCGATTCAATGGGAAAAGAATCCTTCTAGTCAAAATGCTCCTTCCATTATTAGTCTTCCTTAAAAATCGGTATGCCTGTAAATACAGACGGATGTGGTAGGAATAAGTGTGACGTATTCAGAAGAGCAAAGTATCTCTAGGGCCTGAGAGTTGGAGTGATTTTAAAAGCATGCTAAAACTCAGCTAAATGCAGCAATCAATACAGCACTATACATGGAGAGAGAGTGCGGAAAAGAGGGACGTGACCTAACTGCTCTATAGTCCAGAGCTCTTCCTTTGATTCACTGTTTTCCCAAAAGTGCTCATGCGGAGCAGGAATGATTATATGTCTACTGATTGCATTACAAAGGCACATCTGACTTAATGTGTACAAAAACAATCTTCTCACTGCTCCTCATAAATTCTTCAGCTGGAGAGGTAAACGACCTCCAACCTTTTCTGTTGAGAATATCGCTTGTGTTTTTTTTGGTCAACAGTTGGTGAGAATCAGGCAGGGGACATTTTATTTGGGTCAATGGCAAGATGTGCATGAGGTCGAAAAGGAAAATTCTTTTACCATTTTATAGCAATTGTTTGGAATAACTGGCTCAGTGTAAAGCTGTGTAGCTGTAAAGTAGAAAGTTTATTTTATACACACATTTATTCAATAAATATATTTATTTATTTAATGTCTGCTAAATGAATAAATGTAGATGGGCATTAATTCTTTTATTCAGCATAAAAATATTGTGAATTTTTCTTGAATATCATGAGGTTTATGTTATTATATATATATATATATATATATATATATATATATATATATATATATATATATATATATATATCATGTTGGATTATGTTATAATTATAATTCTTATTATTATTATTTTAATAATGATCTAATATTAATAGTAAATATTAATTTAATACTTTAAACTAATAAAAAATATATCACTAATTATTCTGTGAATATATTCACAAGTTTGGGGTCGAATTTTGAATGTTTTTGAAACAAATCTCTAATGCTCACCAAAGCTGAATTTCTGATATTCTGAATAATTCCTTTAAGTAAAAACAACTGTTTCCTACTTTATTGTAATTTAAAATGTTATGGCAGATCTGAATTTCCTGTCTTTTTCTGTCTTCTTTTTGTACATGAATAATAAGAAATCACTTTAATATAATATTTTTTATTCATATTTAAAAATGTGTACAATTGTGATATATATTTTTCAGGATTCTTTGATGAATAGAAAGTTCAAAAGAACAGCATTTCTATAAAACAGAACCTTTTGGGTCCCACTATATTAGGTTGCCTTAACTACTGTCTACTTACATCAAAAAATAAGTACAGTATATTGCATTGCAAAACACATTTACTGCTATTGAGGTGGGTACGGGTAAGGTTAGGGACAGGTTTGGTGGTATGGGTAGGTGAAAGGGTGAGTTAAGGTGTAAGGAATGGGTCAACAGTGTAACTATAAATGCAATTACAGAAATTAATTACAGATGTAATTACATTCAGGTATTTTTTAAAACATAAGTACAATGTAAAACGTATGTACACAATATGTGCACTGTATCAAATGATTAATTTAAATGTAAGTACATAGGCCATTTAATATAAAGCTGGACCATCTTTTGTAACAATACATTTCTTTACTGTCTTTTCATTCATTTCTTGAATGCATCTTTGCTGAATAAATGTATTATTTTCTTTAAAAAAAATAAAATAAAAATAAAAAAAACATCCAAATGATTTCAATTCATTTGAAATGTCAACTTACTGTAAAACATGTCCAGAAAACAAGAAAGTCATGTTACATCGCCAATTATATGTGTTTATCATTCAGTCAGTTTATCATTCCTTGATGAAAGTCAGAAAAGTTTGCATGCGCTATTTAAACTTCATGACAAAAGAGACATTGTTTAGAAATCTTGTTTGGCTGTTGGTTTAAAGTAACTTGAGTTGCTGCAGATGGTTTCTTGGACTGGATGCAGGAGGGTGCTTGACCATTGACTGCCCGGTATGTTAGGACAGCAGAGGAAGTATAGCAGAGTTGTGATGTGGGAGTACTTGGAAATGTTGAATCGATTTTGGTTGGGAAGGTTGAGAAGTATTCCGGATGAGTCGTGGAGGTTTGATTGCATACGCCAGGACTGAATTGCAGTAGTTAAAGCGAGAGCAGACCAGTGCCTGCACCAGAATTTGAGTAGTTTCTCTGGTAAGAAAAGGTCGGAAGATGTTTTGCAGAAGGAGTCTTGATTGTGGTTAATATGTTAGAGGTCGCAAACAAGAAGTCATTTTCCAGCGTGACACAAAAGTTCTTGTGGTTTTCTGTGTGGGTGAGATATTTGAGTCGTTTATTGAAATGAAAAGGTGGTTTTTGGCTGGGATGAATAACAACTCGATAACTTCAGCTTCTGATGATGGGCATTCATCCAGGCAGAGGTTCTTGCCAAGCTACTGTTATTTCTGATGAAACCTGGTTGCTGAATGTCAAAATTGAGTATCATCTACGTTTGGCAAACACTTTAACTCGAAACAAATTACACAGAATCTGGAATATATATTCCCAGGGAATTGAACCATGACTGCAGTGTTCATAATTAATTGAGCTACTGTCTACACATGAATTAAAGTAGAAGCCGTGACACAGTGGCAGATGAGACGGCACTTACAGGACATAAATAATAAATTAACATGTGGGTAAACTGTCAAAAGCTGCATATGGTTGTCGAAAAGGTCAATAACAACCTCAAAGCTTCTAGTGGCACCTGAGCAGTGACGGACAGAAACACATGATCCTGCTTGTGCTCTTGAGTATGTGTGTGCTGTAAGGAGCTCAGGGTTCAAATCAATTGGCTTAGCTGCAACAGATGTGCTATTGATGTGCTATTGATGTGCTTGATGTGCTTGATGTGCTATTGACAGTGTCAGATCTCCGCGGCCATCAATAAGAGTCGATGAGAGTCAATATGCAACTTCATCAAATGTCCTATATATGGACATAAATGTGTAAAAGCTCTGAATTATGTTTGGATGATTATTTTCAGATAATGAATATTACTGTTATTAAGATTATTTCTATACTTTACTATTGTATCCCTCTAACCAAAAAAAAAAAAAACCATGAATCTAAAAAAAAAATCAATTTATATGTATACATTTTAAAATAAATACCCGACATGACATGGATATAAATAACAATTAATGATGAGAAACTTTTAAACGAAATGACTCTAAATCTCTGCAATGTGGTGTAATATATTGTGTGTGTGTGTGTGTGTGTGTGTGTGTGTGTGTGTGTGTGTGTGTATTAAACGCATATGTATATGCAAAAAAACAATTTCTTTATTATTATTTAATTATTATTAATAATGTTATTGTTATTATAATTTGCAGGGAGGTTTCTTGAAGCATCTTGGAGACGTTGCCACAGTTCTTCTGGATTTAGTCTGTCTCAGTTTGTTCTGTTTCTTCATGTCATTCCAGACAGACTGGATGATGATCAGATCAGATCTCTGTGTGGAGCACTGGCTGTTGTCAGACTCCTTGTGCAAACAAAAATCTCACTGGGTTATTACAATTAATGGCAAAAATAATGTTTGGAAATGTAAACTGATATTTCCAACTGACATGCTACAGCAAAAGATAGAAATAACCGACTTAAAACCATTTTTTTGTTGGTGAAAATACTAGCGGCCTAAGACTTTTGCACAGTACTGTATATATATATATATATATATATATATATATATATATACAGTATATATATTGTTTGCATTTTAATCAGTTTTTGAATAAACAAATCAAGACAAAAATTGAATGTCACTAAATAAAAAACTATCGATTTATTGTAAGAATTTCATTAATGCATTCACAATGCAGCATCAAGTGTTTTTATTGCTTTTATAAAATGGAATCTACAATAAAAAGGACATTAAAATATCATTAAATTGATATTTTAATATCAATTTCTAGTGTGAATCTTCCACTGGAAGATAAAGCCCCTGACATCTTGTGCAATGTTAACATTTGGCCTTTGTATAGTGAACATATGTTTCGCATCATAGCTGTAACCATATTGTGCATTTTAGCATGACTGAAACGCTGTATCTGAACTCTCAATTTCATAAAAATTAAGCAGCCCTATACAGTTGAATTTTATTGTACTAAGAAGGGATCCACTATTTCTTTCAGACAAAACTTGGCATATTTATATGATTTATATTATTTATAGTTGCGGTCGGAGAGGTGTTGGATCAAAACAGGCCTCTGTAACTGTTTTTCCTGACTCTGTGCTGCCAAAACTATTAGAGAAGTTCTGGCCTGTGGTGGGCCTTTGGGGGCCAAGACAATGAGATACAGGAGCTGTCAAAAAAATACCAAGAGGCCCTCAAAGAGAGCTGTGTATGCACTTATGTGTCCTCGCTGAATTAGTATTCCAGACCAAGGTGCTGATAAAATTCTCCCAGCCAAATCATGATGGCCAACTTTTCAATATAGTAAGTTTACATTTTTATTGTTTTATCTATATGTGCCTACTTGCTTGTTTTGCCTTTGGGATAAACTCTAATTTGTTTTGATACACATCTGAATATTTCTTTTTTTTAAAAGGCAAACAGTCCAATATATAAGAAGTCGTTCTTTTTTTATCTGTCATATCATTTAGTAGGCACTTTTATCCAAAGTGACATATCACGCAAATAAAATCTGTTACAACATTATGTTATTCATATACAGGGAAATGTGTCTAGCACCTGTACAGCAGCTGGCTGTATGACAGACCTATGATCTCCACATGAGCGCAACGGCAGAGGAATTTATACAAACAGTTCCCAGGGAGTTTCTCACTGTTACTAATTTTAGGATACAGTAATTATGAAAGGCTTTTAAGTGCAGCCAAGCACCCTGGCTATTTGAAATGTACTCTATTTGTTGAAAGTTTGTGGTTCATTGGCGAACAGATGTTGCAGGGCCCACATGATTAACGCTAATTGTTCCAGATGAAGAATAGTCTAAATAAATTAATGCACAAATAAAATAATCTCCTAAACTCAAATGGTTTGTGTCAGGGACAGAAATTAACTTTTCCATTAGGGGCCCTCTGGAACTGATTCTCAGGGGCTTTTTTTAAACCTTTGTAAGAGTAATTTTTAATTATTCTGTTAAAGGTAGGGTAGGCGATTTCAGAGAGGTGAGACAGCCTATGGTAACCTTCGGACCGATGAATATGATTGGACAAACATTTCATGATCCTACGCTTTCCATAGATGATATAAATACATTTAAATAATTTAGACCA
>CM077254.1:6096004-6286004 GCA_039654775.1 Spinibarbus caldwelli
TAAATATCGGATCAGCTTTCCAGCACTGGAGAGAATTCAAGGAGCGGGAAGGCCTTCTCGATAGGTGAGAAACATTGGTTTCGCTTTGTATCATAAAACTAATTATTGCCGTACGTATGTGTGGGGCAGAGCTATAAAAATAGGGGCGAGACCCTTTTGGGGTAGGGGCGTGTTTGTTTTGGTGATTTCAAATGTCAACATTGGCTACCAGAAATCACTTACCCCACCTTTAATGACAAAATGACAGAACCACACACTCACACAAAAGTGAAACAATAATCCTGTAACAGTAACCCCATAATTAATTCATGCTGCAGTGCATGCTGGGAACTCACAAACCCTTAACATTTCAACAGTATTGTTCAATTTGAAATTCTTTGTTCAGAAAGCTAGTGTGTTGGAATTCTGTTGGTCTCACATGGGTTTTTATGTAGCTTCAAGTAATTTCAATTTCTTAGTATTTGTGGCTGAAAAGGCCCTGTAAATGGGGATATACTGTGTGTGTGTGTGTGTGTGTGTGTATATATATATATAGATAGATAGATAGATATAGATATATACATGTGTATGTGTGTGTGTGACCCTGGACCACAAAACCAGTCATAAGTCGCACAGGTATATTTGTAGCAATAGGGGTCAAAATTAATTGGGTCAAAATTATCGATTTTCCTTTTATGCCAAAAATCATTAGGGTAGTAAGTAAAGATCATGTTCCATGAAGAGATTTTGTAAATTTCCTACCGTAAATAAATCAAAACATAATTTTTGATTAGTAATATGCATTGCTAAGGACTTAATTTGGACAACTGTAAAGGCGACTCTCTCTCTCTCTCTCTCTCTCACTCACACACACACACACACACACACACACACACACACACACTTACTTATTTATTTATTTATTTATTAACAGTATGGTGCCAAAAACATCTAAGTTAAGACCAGCAAACCAGCTTGGGCTGTTTTACGCTTTCTTTTTTTATCATGACTATCGCAGTTCATTGGTGGAAGAATTGTATTTTACTACTTGCTGCTCTTTTTAGATGATTGAAAACTCCATTTGAAATTGAAACTCTGGATTTGAATACGTTGCATGTTTTCTTGGCGAGTTTATCCTCTGGCCTTTTGTGTGTTAGCCGTGCACGCAAAAAGAGCTGGAAAATGAATTATTGATTAAAAACAAAATTTGTAATTTGCTGGTTGGTATCAAAGGCATCCCTGGGCGCACACGGATGGTAGCGGGCGGCGTTTGAGTTCATTTGCGTGGAGAGACGCTCTATAATTCTGCTGATGTGCTGCGGTTGATGAGGGGCCGGGCTTGAAGGGTGTTGATGGTGGCCTTGGTGCGAAGAATGCTCTTCAGTCCTTTCATCCCTGCTGCTCACTAATGCAGCACTTTGAAATTGAAATGATGGGGAAATATAATACAGTGGCAAATTAACTCGTGTTCTGTCCCTCTCACACTGGAACCTCTTTGAACAAGCCTCACAAATACAACACATTCAACACCCTCTAAAACCACATCCCTCAGGCATCAAACCTTCTGCTAGCATTTTCTAAAGGCCCATGTTTTCATCTTTTTATTTATTTTTTCTTCATGTGGATGCAGGCAGGGCCCACTATAGTGCCAGCTTAGCATTAATCATCAGTGCCGGGCTCTTTTAGCCACACTGTCCGTCTCGCTCATGTTCCGTCTGCTCTCTGACCCTATTAACACATAGACCACATCACTGTTCACTAAAAAGATGTCAACTGCCATGTGTACCACAGTAATGAGATCAGGGGCCAGTTTGCCTCAAACTACTGACAGTTTAAACTTTGCTGCTACTCTGTGTTTGAAGACTGCTTGCATTTTTCTGTGTAGATATGTATATCAGACATGATTACATGATAATTTGGAAGAAGTTTGGGTATGTCAGGTAAATCTAACCTTTTTTCATCAATTCTGACCTCATATCCAATAATACATTTCTTTTATTGCAGCAACAAACTATATTTTGTGCTAGCTAGTTCTTTTGCTTCTTAGCTTGTTAACATGAACAAATGGCTGGTTGTTGGATACAGAGAAGGAAGCAAAGATTAACTAGACTTAACAATTAAGATTCTTGTTAACTTCAGTCACAAAATGAGGGTTACAATTATCAAGCAATGTGATTTTAAAACAATGTAGCTACTTCACTAGCAGGGGAATAAGTAGCATTTCTTACATTATATTGTTCTTTGACTCTAAACATATATTTATGTAAAACTGTTAATCTTCCTGTGTTAAAACGGATTCATATATATGAATGTGCTGTTATGGGTTATCAGATGTGTGTGGGATTTACATAGATACAGTATGGCTTATGGAATCTGACTGTGATATGGTGCAGATTTCACATAGGATGTAAAAAATAGATTACTTCTTGTTATATATCTGGAAGTATTATCAGGGAGACAAGGTTAGACCAAAAAGGCGTAACACTAAAGAGGAAGAGCAGAAACTGTTGTTTTGAATGGAAGTCAATAGAAGATATGATTTAATGTAGTGTATAAACTGCTTTTGTGTGGAATCAGCTCTTCACTTAATAAGTTGAATGCTCGGTTGCTAATCTTCGGCAAGTCTAACATAATGTGTTTATATGGAGAAAGCTAGCCTATATTTAGAGTTTTCCACAAAAATTAGCTGCTTTATGAATCACAATTTTGCATCAGGTAAGCGTCATTTGTGGCACTTAAACTTACATTTTGGAGGACAGAGACATCTTATACATTCAAGGACCACAAGGGAACATTTTAAAATGCTTAATTTGGAGAAAAAAAAAACAAAAAAAAAACTTAATCTGATTTACACTACTACACGTTCACGTTTTTTTTTTTTGCATCTTTTTGAATAAATATTGTCTAGATATTATTAGATTATATATCCAAAATGAAAAACAAGACATGCAGTTTTACTTTAACCCTTGAATGAATGAATGAATGAATGAATGAATGAATGACGTTATGTACAGTACATATCTGTTTTTGTTGAGTATCATATTTGATACATCTTACTTTTATGGCTGATATAATATGAAAGTTTGGAGCTCATACTTGATGAGAAAACAAAACACCTAAGTTTTAATCAGAGGTCCAAACAAAAATGTGCAATTTAGTGAAATGTATATTGCCAAAAAGTAAGACGAATACAGTATTTCAGACTACTTACATGAAATGCATATAAACATAATTAATTATTCACGCTTGTTCTTGCCAAAAAAGTATAAAGTATCAGTCAGATGACAGAAAGCATGTAGTACAGTAGATGTCATTACATCATTACTGCCAAAATAACAAAGTTGTCATTTACACAGAAGAACTATACATTAAGCCTATCCTTTAATTTGTGTTTTTAATGACTAAGTTTGAGAAAAATTTTGCCATGTTTAGCTATAATGGGCTTTTAAGGGTTACTCCACCCCAAAATGAAAATTTTGTCATTAATCACTTACACCCATGTCGTTCCAAACCCGTAAAAGCTTCGTTCATCTTCGGAACACAATTTAAGATATTTTAGATGAAAACCGGGAGGCTTGTAGCTGTCCCATTGACTGCCAATCAATTAACACTGTCAAGGCACAGAAAAGTATAAAAAACATCGTCAGAATTGTCCATCTGCCATCAGTGGTTCAACCGTAACGTTATGAAGCTACGAGAATACTTTTTGTACGCAAAAAAAAAAAACGACTTTATTCAACAATTCATCTCCTCTGTGTCAGCGTAGTGGCATTTTGGAGAATATCCGCTGGACGCAAATAGCGTATGCTGTTCTGTGTCAGCCGCACCGACTATTCTGACGATGTTTTTTATACTTTTCTGTGCCTCGACAGTGTTATTTACTTGCCAGTCAATGGGACAGTCACAAGCCTCCCGGTTTTCATCTAAAATATCTTGAATTGTGTTCCGAAGACGAACAAAGCTTTTACGGGTTTGGTACAACATGGGGGTAAGTGATTAATGACAAAATTTTCATTTTGGGGTGGAGTAACCCTTTAATGTTAAAGTGTTTAAAATAAGAAATGCCTTCGCTCAAAGTAATGTTTAAGAGAAATTAGGTTCTCCTCTGTAATTGTTTTAGTATATTAAGCCACATTTAGCTTTTTTTCTCTTAAAATGTTTTAGAATGACCCCTTAAAGTTGGAACGGTAATGACCAACAGAATGAAAACAACGCGTATCGCTGCTTCCCTTTTTCTCTCCTACTCCTCCTCTCTCTCTCTCTCTCGGAACATGAAAATCTGTGCCGGCTGAAATGCAGCATGGACTATTTCGAATCAGGAATCATTTGCCCCCTGCCAGAAAGAAAGTGCAAGATAGCTAAAGTGACTAGACTGGAGGGGGTGTGAGGGAAAGAAAAAAAGAAAAAAAGAAAGAAAGCAAGAAAGCGAAACCTGAAGATGACCATCTATGATGCATCAATGGAATCCTGCTGTTAACATCCAGACAGCAAAAGAAAGCAATTAATTCCGCCAAAGATGAATACTGCATTCTGCAGGACAGCTCAAATCTGATTTAGTAATATAGCAATGTTGAGATCTTTGATCATTTAGTCGTAAATGATTCTGTGATATTTATTGACTGACATTTTACTGTAGGAACAGATCATTTGTTTTTCAATGCCAAACTTGCTTCAAACAGTCTCAGTGACAGGAGCTTCATATAAAATTTGAATGTGACAGTGTTAGTGTTCTCTCTGTGTGCGCTCACAGAATGAATAATAACTTTAATGCTGTTGAGCTCTTCAGTAGAAGAGGCCTTCAAGCTTTCTTTTTTCACCCACAATCCTCTGGAGCGAGTGTCAAGGGTACATCTGAATACCCTTAATCAAATTGTGCCACCTTTTCCCCCTCTCCGCTCTCCCTGTTGACTCTAGGTCACTTTTTCTGACTCGCTGGACCTGTGATGATATGAATTAATTCCGTATGATTATATTTTATTACTTTATCCCCCTTTTTTTACCAAATTTATATCCGTCAGTCAGCCGTAGGTTAGTTCTCACAAAGTAACCTCTCTCGTCTGAAAGACACAGTCCAGTGTTTGAAACTCATACCACTACTTTCAATGGATTCTATGCATAATCCACAACTCCTGAAGCTATGTAAGTGAATTGTGAAAAAATGAAGCTCAAATTAAAGCTTAAGTGTCCCACAACAGGGCAAAGAAATTGTGATGAATTTCACCTTTATTCTAAAGCTTGTGAAACTCATTACTTGTATGTTATGTTATATAAAGAACTAATTTTTTGAGATATATATGTGTATGCTTAAAGGGGCCCCACGGCAAACCCCCATGAACTCCCGGGCATGATGGGACAAACCTCCCTAATGGGGCCCAAGGTTAAAATTGGCTTTGCCATAAACACATTTTATTTGATTTCAGTTAATGCTTATTTTGTTTTAAGTATTTTTTTTTATGGTTTTATTTAACAAAAATAACCCTAATATATAAGTTTGCAAGCCCATACCTCATGCTGTTTTGTTTTATTAAAAATGTATTTTATAAATAAATACGGTAACACGTAGTATAGCATGCCTATTATTAACATATTTGCTGTTTATTAGTGCTTATAAAGCACATATTCTGCATGACCATATGCTACATCCTTAATCCTGTCCAATACCTAAATTTAACAACTACTGTACATTACTAACAGTTAATAAGCAGCAAATTAGGAGTTTATTGAGGCAAAAGTCATAGTTAATGGTTAACCTTAAAATAAAGTGTGACCATAAATTCAAATAATTTTGATTATTATTTAACACATATTGCCAGAAAATTACAAAAACATGCAAAATAGGATTTTAATGGCCCCAATTTTAGTGACAAGGTTGTTCAAACCTCATACAAAAATAGAGAACAGAACAGCTCTTGCAATATTTTAAAGTTGACAATCATCATTTTGTGACGTTAAAGCAGCTCATTTCACAGACAATTTGTTAAAAAAAACAAAAAAAAACAAAACTACAATAATAAGAAAAACTAGTTTTAAGCCTTATTTTGCAGTCTGCTCGTGGGAAGTGCTAATAATGACAAAAGTGAATAAACAAAGCAAATCTCCTAAAAGTGATGTGTTTCTGCTCTGTTTATTCACCCATCCATCTACACTGACGGCTTATATTGTAGCGGTAGCAGATGCGAAGCAGGGTTTCTCTGTGAGGAATTGTCGTGTTTCTAGCAGGCACTGTCAGGCTCGCAGGCGTCGACTTCCCATGTGGCGGCCGTGTCAAACGAGCATCCAGCCCAATCGCACAGAAACGCTGTTCTACATGACAGCAGCATGTTGACAGCCTTCACACGTCCCCCCATTTTTCCCTGTTTCTTTCACACTGTTTTCAAATTCAGCCAAAAGACAAGGAAAAGCAGCATCAAAGATCAATCCGTTATCAAAAAATAATTCTAGCCTTCAGTAACACTGCATCATGAATGATGCCTC
The DNA here is from genome assembly GCA_039654775.1 of Spinibarbus caldwelli. Classification (NCBI taxonomy): domain Eukaryota; kingdom Metazoa; phylum Chordata; class Actinopteri; order Cypriniformes; family Cyprinidae; genus Spinibarbus; species Spinibarbus caldwelli. Next base: position 6,102,458 of record CM077254.1, read on the forward strand.
CCCCTCAGAGACACTGAAATACATAGTGGGCGTATGACATTCCTGTTCACAAGAAACCCATGTGAACATTTGTTCCCTTCAACATGGCTGCCGTTCTGTGAAAAAAAAAAAAAAAAAAAAAAGTGGCCACTTGGTCACAATGAGATGAAACTACTGTCGGAAATATCAATATCCAGGCCGTGAGCATGGGATGATTTTCTCCAAAAGCCCCCGCTGGGAGCAGAGGGGAAAATCGCAGGGAACAAAATGTCACTGTGGCCTCAAATTGTGAGGTGTTGCTCATTAGATAGACGGAGAGTTTTGACTTAAAGGCAGGTAACATTTGTGAGGAAAGATTTCATTAGAAGTTGTCAAAGTCATAACAGTCGACATGGAGAGATGACAAAGCTCGTAATGAGCCAGATACCCATCAGGGAGTAAAGAGGAGTCTACAGGACACGATAGGAATCAGAATTTAGACACTCTGCATCCCTTTGAAGAAATGTAATGCACGCTTGGCTTTAGTTGAGTATTTGTCAGATGGGTGTTGTTTATATTAAATGTAATTATAATCCCTTTATAATATATATGCAAATATATATATGACTAATTTTAACTTATGCCAATAAATCCTTCCGTTGGAATGCTCAGTAAAACCACTTGCACCAATAGAGTGCTGCAAAGTTTCAATTTTAGCACTTCTGGTTCCATCCTCCTTAAGTCAAGGTTTTTTTTTGTTGTTGTTGTTGTTGTTGTTTTTTTTTTTTTTGATTAAATGTCTGAAATAAGGTCTTAGGTTAACACAAGCAGAAGATATTTTAACATTAAAAAAAAAAAAAAAAGCTTTTACTTGTCTGAAAGATGTCGGTTTCTGGTTAAATGGGACTATAGAATTTATTGGGGTCATTAAACATCACGTCAGATGTTTAAATGTTTAAAAATATTTTCAAATAAAGGCCAAAAGATTTGTTGTAAGCTTAGTAATGGTGATACTAAAGTCATGTGACCGTGGTGTAGTTCGTTTTTTGCCTATGTTTAGATTTTTACTTCTGGGCTTCAACATCATAACAGTAGATGAACAAAATGTGTAAGAATCAAACTTTTGTTGGTCACAGAGCTTATTTTCTGCAATAATCCAAAAGCCAGCCCTATTAGGTTTTTGTTGAGGGAACCAGGGTGATTCTAACAAAAAATATGTAATTGTTACAGCACTCTATGAAGGGTGGTATACTGTTACATGGTAGTTAAAGGATTAGCTCACTTCCAGACTAAAAATCTCCTGATAATTTACTTACTCCATGTCATGTCAAGATGTTTGTGTGTTTCCTTCTTCAGTCGAAAAGAAATTAAGGTTTTTGAGGAAAACATTCCAGGATTTTCTCCATATAGTGGACTTAAATGGGAACCAATGGGTACCAATGGGTTGAAGGTCCAAATTGCAGTTTCAATGCAGCTTCAAAGGGCTCTACACGATCCCAACTGAGGAATAAAGGTCTTATCTAGTGAAACGATAAGTCATTTTCTAAGAAAAATAAAAATGTTGATACTTTTTAACCACAAATGCTCATCTTGCTCTAGCTCTGCGATGCGTGTCCATGACTTCACACATTGCATAATCACGTTGGAAACGTCATGCGCGATTAGTTCTTTGTCTTTGTACTGCAGTTCATAAAGGTGTAGTAGTGTGAAAACCTCCATCTCATTTTCTCCTCCAACTTCAAAATCACTCTACATCGTTGTTTTATCTTTTTTCTAAAGGGCGTTTGACTTTCTTTGTTTGCTTTGTAAACACTGGGTCAGTATTTTCTAAGTCACGCATGACCTTTCCAATGTGACTACATAATGCGTGAAGTCAGTCAGAAACAGTTTTTTTTTTTTTTTTTTTTTTAGAAAATGACCAATCGTTTTGCTACATAAGACACCTGGGATTCCTCAGCTTTGGATCATGTAGAGCCCTTTGAAGCTGCATTGAAACTTCAACTTGGACCTTCAAACCGTTGGCTACCATTAAATTTCACTAAATGGTGAAAAACCTTGAAATGCTTTCCTCAGAAACCTTAATTTCTTTTCGACTGAATAAAGACATGCACATCTTGGATGACATGGGGGTGAGTAAATTATCAGGAAATTTGTTTCCTGGAAGTGAACTAATCCTTTAAAAATACAGGCTGGTAAGACTGCAGGTTGAAATCCATCATCATCGTGCTCTTGATCGTGGCGTTTAACACCAGGTTGCTCCCGAGGGACTGACCCTGTATACCATTACATGGTGCAGTTCTATAACTGAGTCACGCTCCATTTAGTGATAAGTATTTGCTCTGTTTCAGTGGTGTATTCTCAAGGACAAGGCTGTTCCAAATGCTAGGCAGCAGAATGGTGCCTAGTAAGATATCATTTTGGCCAAAATCTAAGCCAATTTCATTTGCAGATAAGGTAAACCCAGAATTAAATGTTTATTACTAGGGAACTGTCGATTTTAAATGTATCCTGACTACTGAAACACATTGATAGAATGTATTTCCATCTAATTAGAAATGCACTGCTACACCCAATTGTATCTTTTTTTGTGTTGATTAGAGTTTTGAGCCATTAACTTAGCAACATATTGGAATCCACTGAGAGTAGACAGTCAGACAGCTCACTATTGGAACAGAGCCATTCTGTTCTATCTAATGTTCTAGAGAACACTAAGAAGTGACCAACTTTATATAACATTATAGGTTTTAGAGTGACAGGTGGCATAGGCTGAGGTTAATTTTAATATAATAAAGTATTAGTACAAAGCGACAACTACCCTAATCGTGGAAAGTGTCTAACGCCTTCTGACCAACTGATCTTTCTCTCTTTCTCTCTCTCTCTCAAGTATATGAGAGGGCTGCTAAAGCTTTTAGCTACATGATGCATGTTTTCTAGCCTGGGGCTTGTTTAGCCAGGATTTGTGTGAATCCTTGTAGTAGGCAGGGATCGGGGAAAGAACTCATATCACTCTGTGCCCTGGTATACATCCCCAAGTGTGGCTAGAGGATGTTTTCCTTTGAGAGAGTTCTCAGCCTGCTCTTCTGTCTGTCTGTGCTACAGAAAAACAGATGAGAAATAAAAAGAGTCTAGATCCAAGTGTGTGTGTTTCATGACATCAATAGCAGGCACAGCCAAAAGCATTGAAACAACAACTTTGGGAAGAACAGCAAAGCAGGATGGCTTGTCTAGCATGTTTGTTTACTCTAGTTTTTGTCAGTGGACAGTGTTTTTTAAGTTGAGAGACTTTCATTCCACATATCCATGAGTGAATCTCACAAAACTTTAGTTTAGTAGCACGTCATGCATTTTTTTCCCCTTAAAATTAACATACATTCATTGATTATTAACAATAAGAATAGTAATGTATAGAAAAGCAATAGGAAATTAAATCCTCAAAAGAAAAAGTTTTTTTTTTTTCTTTTGCGCATGACAAGCACATATATAACATAACAAATATATTTTGTTTACATGAATGAAAAAAGGGGAAGTGTGCTTACTGTGTAAAATAGTATATTACAAATGCTTACAAATGTAAAATAGTATATTATAATTATAATTGTATCATTATTGTAATATAAAATATGATACAAATAAAAGTATAAAAGTAGTCACATTAGTATTTATTTTACACTGATTTATGAATCATTGAAATCTCATGAAAATCACCATAAAAAAAATGAGGTTGACAGATTTTTTTCAAATAAAATTTTTGAGAATACAGTTCAGAAAGGTGTTTAATAATCATGAAAATAATGTTAAAAAAATCATTTAAAAATGGCAAAAAATAAAATAATGTAAATATCATTAAACAGGCTTTGTTTTATGTAAAAATGGAAATATATCATCATCATTTCTTTTTTTTTTTTTTTATTTCTTTTACTTTTGATTTTGGGGTGAACATTTATATAAAACATGTTTTTTGAGATCCAGCCCCATTTAAACATCAAAAATTGGACTGTTTTTCTGTCTGATTCAGTGTATTCTAGGTGATAGCGACTCTCTCACAAGTGTTTCCTGCTGTAGTTATTTATCTGTGGAAAAAAAAAACAAAACAAAAAAAAAAACCAACAACAAAACATATCTTTCCTAGGCCTTTCAGTGGGTGAATACCCAGGCTCATAGAGTCAAATGTGTTCTCAGCAGAGCACACATACATCTTCCTAAGATCTCGGCTGAGTGTGTGATTACACTCATCAGTGCTTATTGCGTTCTGCCATGCAGGGCACAGTCAAGGCTCATGATATTAATATGCTTTTTAGCCATCCTTTCCTATAACATTTACACTGGAATCGACATGGAGACCATCTCGTCAGATGCCGGTGATTCTGCTGATACTCCTTATGGCTCCTTAATGAGCATTGAAGCTCAGAGGAGCGTCTGAGAGGGGCTTCTTGACAAATGCTCAGAGATGTCAATGGGCTCAATCTCAACTCAGTCCACCTCTGAGGATCGATTACTCCAGGGGTCGGCAACCTTTTCGGCATGACGTGCCATTTTTAATTTTTCTGGTTAACCACTGTGCCAATGCGCGCGCACGCACACACACACACACACACACACCACTCGCACACAGAGATCGGAGATTACGCTGTGCAAAAAATAACATTCAGAAGCTCATAAACTTCTTATCAGCGCAGCCACGCGACTTTTATTAATCGGTACTGAATCACTACATTATATTTCTCAGCAACGATGGGGGTAAAATCGCTGTTTTTTAAGCAACTAAACAGCTTGTTTTTAGAGAGACATGGTTTCCATCACCCTATTTTAATGCACATTTTGAAGTATTGCATGAGAAACGAGTGATGGAAATGCCAAATTTCGAATAAAAATCCCTTAATTCACAAAAAAAGATTTTACGCTCTCTTGAGGTGGTTTTTGACTTGTGCGAAAAAGGGTTGATGCGAATAATGGGAGATGGAAATGCATTTTGTGAATAAATTCCTCCAAGCGCATCAAAAAATCATGTGACTTTGCGCTATGGGATGGCAAAACCTGACTTTACAGGTTTACATAGAGCAGCTTCGAAAAAGGCATATTTTACTTTTTTTTTTCCTGCGGTATTAAACTTCTCATATGCCAATGTTATTAGTAATATAACTTCTAATGTCAGCTGCCAGATATGACACTTACAAAGTAATATAATTTATGAACACATATAGAAAAGAGAGAAAGGAAGTTTTTTTTTTTTCTTTTTCCATTGTTTTATTTTATTTATTTATTTATTTTATTTTTATTTATTTTTTTACACATATCTAGTAATTTGTTCTGACCATAAAGTGTCAGTCACTCTCAATGTAAACTGTTAGGAAAACATGGTAAATTCTAACCATTTACAATAGTGCCGACAATTCATAAAACTATTTCCACACAGGCACACATTGCGGGCGATAACCTCCCCGTGCTGAGTTGCATCGTATCATGTGTCGATGTTAGCCAGAGATATTGTCAGAAGCATCAAAAATTGGCAATATTAAGAGGATTTGGCATTTCCAATAAATGTAGGCCTGTTAGATTCGTCTTATTATTAGGCCTGTTATTATTAGATTACATTTATTACATGAAATTATTGCCCCGCAACAATTTCATAGCGCATCACCACGTTGCGCTGTGAGGATAATAAATGATTAGGCCTACTCCTCATTGAAAATGTTTTTAAAAAGTTTTTTTTTTTTTTTTTTTTTTTAAACAGTTCTATTAATTTATACAATGAATTATAGGCCTATAATTAAAAATATTAACACTGCGGTCAACAATGAAAATTCAGAGCAGCTTTATTTCATGCACCGATTTTCAAAAACAACCCGTTTAACGCGAAATATGTTCCCTATTGATATTCCACTCGTACTGCGTCTGTAAGATGCTGTATGGGAAAAACTCCTTTTTTCCTCTTCAACTGAAACCTTTTCAATCACACAGTGAAACTGCACGTTCATTGGTTCGTGCAGTGCTATAAAATCGAACCAATGGCTCGGTGGCGGCGCTGAGCGAGCCTATGGCTATGCAGCCCACCATAGCCCGCCAAAATGGGTGGGGCCTCTTGCTATATAAGCGGCCGCTTCGCCGCCACGTCTCAGATTTCTTCTCTTCAGCAACGAAGATTCTTCCTCGCTGACTCTTCGCTGACGCCGAGATTCGCCATTGAAACGCCTCAGCAGCCAGATTGGACCTCTTGCAGCATGCAGCTCGCAGTTCCCGGTCTATCTCCTGCTGCCATTCGACGACTATCTAAAAGAGCCTCACAAAAGAGCAAATTCTAAAAGAGCCGTGGCATTGTTTCAAATGCCGAGCCGTCATTGTAAGACATGCAGGACTCCTCTGCACGCTGATGACGGTCACGCTGAGTGTGTGTCATGCCTGGGGAAATCCCACGCTGATGCTGCACTCAGCGGGACTGACTGCTCTCATTGCGAGAGTTTCAGTCTCGCCTCTCAGCGCTCGCGGATAGCTTTCTTTTCAGAAAGTGACTCCGCCCCTCGTGCACTCCTGTCCTCTTCCTCCCAGGGACCTGCAAGGAAGAAACAGCGGGGCAGAGGATTCGAGCGGCCGGAGATGAGCGAGCTCACGTCGGCTCAGTGCCCACGTGCCTCGCCGTCACTGCAGATAGAGGATTCGCTGGTCCTCTTCACTCAACCTGATCAGCGTCCCTCTGAGGCTGCGAGCGACATGATCTCGTTCGGTGGGAGTGACGACGAAATGGATGACAGCCTTTCTCTGGTGGCTTCACCTCCGTTGACGGCACTGAAGAGAAGGGATACGAGCACCTGCCCCCTCTGGATGAGTCCGTGGCCGTGCATCTCTGCCTGCCCACTCTGCCCGGCTATCGAATGGAAGGCGAGGGCGAACCATCCATCCAAGCCGTGCAGAGCCATGTCTGCACTTGCTGGACGTGCCTACTTGACGGCTGTACAAGCGGCTTCGGCGTTGCACTCTATGGCTGTGCTCCAGGTCTTCCAGGCCAAGATGCTCGCCAGCGAGGAGGCCGGTCTCGATGCGGCTTCACTCAGGGACCTGAGGAGTGCGACGGACCTGGCCCTGCGCGCCACCAAAGCCACCGCCCAGGCCATCGGGCGGTCGATGTCCAGCCTGATAGTCTTGGAACGTCACCTTTAGCTCACGTTGTCGGAGATGAAAGAGGCAGATAAAATTCCCTTCCTTGACGCTCTGGTCTCGTCGAACAGCATGTTCAGGCCAGCTGTGGAGGGCTTTGCAGAGCGGTTTACGGAGGCTCAGAAGTCGTCTCAAGTGATGCGACACTTCCTCCCGAAACGCTCCAGTTCTTCTGCTGCTTCTAGTCACCCCAAGCCTGTGCCGACTCAGCAGCCTGCCAAGTCAACACCAGCCATTCCTGAACCCCGACCTAAGGATCGGCAGGATAGAGGCCGTTCCCGCTCGGCAAGACGCCACCCCTTCCCGAAGCGCCAAGGACCCCGGCCCAAGATCGCCTTGGATCCAGCACCTCAGAAGTCCTCCTGATCATCCAGGCAGAAAGAGGAGAGGCCCGAGTCTCGCTACTGCCGGACCACCCCGCAAACAGCCTCTAATGTGCCTCTCGTCACCCCGCTCAGCGCTGGGAAAAGAAGGAAGTGTATTATTGGTTCCCCACGGGCCCGCTCTAGCGCCCGGCGTCCGACCGCTGTGATAGCGGACAAAATAAAACAAAATAAAAAAAAGAGATCAAATATCCTCTTCTGCCTACCATAAGCGTCCTGTCCTTATATAACCAGTCTTTAGAGCCTATTCAACCTCTTGCCACGCGGTCTGAGGCCTGGCAGGCCATCCTCGGTGTGTCGGAGTGGGTAATGGCTACGATAAGATGAGGTTATTCACTCCAATTCGCTCGAAGACCACCACGCTTCCGCGGTGTGGTTGCCACCACAGTGTGCAGCGAGGACGCTCAAGTCCTGCGCGCAGAGGTGATGAATCTGCTGGTAAAGGGAGCCATAGAAATCGTTCCTCTACAGCCGCTACTTCCTCGTCCCCAAAAAAGACGGTGGGCTGCAACCTATTCTAGATCTCAGACTCCTGAATCACGCCCTGGTAAAAAGGTCGTTCAGGATGATCACATTGAAACAGATCCTCTCGCAAATATGCCCAGGGGACTGGTTCATGTCACTGGATCTGAAAGACGCATACTTTTACATCCAGGTAGCCCCCCATCACAGACGATTCTTGAGATTCTCATTCGAAGGGGTGGCATATCAAAACAAGGTCCTCCCATTTGGCCTGTCCCTGGCTCCCCGCACTTTTACGCGATGCATGGATGCGGCTCTCTCCCCTCTGCGACAGATGAGAATCTGCATCCTCAACTACCTCGACGACTGGCTCATTCTTCCCCAGTCAGAGACAGTTTCAGCGTCGCACAAGACCCTCCTCAGCCACTTAGATTGCCTGGGGCTCAGGGTCAACTTTGCCAAGAGCATACTGTCACCCAGCCAATGAGTGTCGTTCCTGGGAACAGTTATCGACTCAGTGCAGATGACAGCAACTGTCTCAGCGGAACGAGCCATGAAGATTCAGCGCCACGTGGCCTCCTTCAAGGAAGGGAACATCCAACTGCTCAAGGCTTTCCAGAAAATGCTGGGCCTTATGGCAGCAGCTTCGCCAGTACTTCAGCTGGGCCTGCTTCACATGCGGCCCATCCAGTTCTGGCTGAAGCAGAGGGTTCCATCTGCGGCTTGGTGTCATGGTCACCATCGCATAATGGTGACTCAGGCCTCTGTATCGGCCCTGACCCGTTGGAGGGACCCCCTTTGGCTGAAGCAAGGTGTGATCTTAGACACGGTTCACAGAAGGAAGGTTGTCACGACAGACGCTTCCAACAAGGGTTGGGGAGCACTGTGCGAGGGCAAACCGACCTTTGGTCTTTGGTCCGAAGAGGAGTCGGGTCTGCACATCAACTGCCTAGAGATGCTAGCAGTGTGCCGTGCCTGTCAATTCTTCCTGCCGGACATAAGGGGACACCATGTGCTAATACGCTCAGACAGCAGGTCCGTGGTGTCATACATAAATCACCAGGGCGGCCTCGTCTCGGAGCGCCTCTGCACGCTGGCGAAGGACCTTCTTGTTTGGGCTCATACCAATCTGCGCTCACTGAAGGCGACGCATGTGCTGGGCAAGATGAACCAAGGAGCGGACATGTTGTCGAGGAACAACATCTCCTCAGAAGAATGGACGCTCCACCGGCTCGCGGTTCAGAAAATCTGGGAAGTCTTTGGCAGAGCTTGAGTAGACCTCTTCGCCTCCGAAGACAACTCTCATTGCCCAATCTATTTCACGAAAAGCACGGATGCCCTGGCCCACGAGTGGCCCAGCCTTCCGCTCTATGCGTTCCCTCCAATCGCTCTGCTACCGCAGGTACTCAGACGAGTCAGGGAACAACGGCACAGGCTTCTCCTAAAAGCCTCCCTCTGGAGGAACCAGCCGTGGGTGTCAGAGTTATTCCAGCTGCTCGAAGCAGCCCCGTGGCCCATTCCCTTGAGACGGGACCTCCTCTCTCAAGCGAACGGCACGCTGTGGCATCCACGGCCCGAGTTATGGGCCCTGCATGTGTGGCCGCTCAACAGGAGCCCTTTGACCTCCCAGAGCGTGTCTTAAACACTATGGCAGAAGCTAGAGCCCCGTCTACCAGACGCCACTATCCTCTGAAATGCTCTATTTTTTCGGCTTGGTGCCAAGACCGCCAGCTTAGATCCGGAATTCTCTGATGTATCAGTGGTTCTTTTGTTTCTGCAGGAGATGCTTGATAAACAGCGTTCCTCATCCACCATCAAAGTTTTCGCAGCAACCATAGCGGCCTTCTATGCCCCTATTGCTGGCCGATCATTGGGCAGTAATAGTGCGGTGGTCCAATTTATACGAGGCGCCAGGATAATTAACCCCCCGCGTCCTCGTACAGTTCCACCTTGGGACTTACCAACCGTACTAAGGGCCTTGAAAGGCCCCCCGTTTGAACCATTGCAATCCACGAGCTTCAGATCACTGTCGTTTAAAAGAGCCCTGCTGTTAGCGCTGGCGTCGGTTAAGCGAGTAGGAGACCTACAGGCCCTTTCCATCAACCCTGCTTGCCTGGAATTCGGGCCTAACGACTCCAAGGTCGTCCTGAAACCAAGGCTGGGTTATGTACCTAAGGTGCCTGAGGGTATACATCGAGCGTTCCGCCTCATACAGGAGATCGGAATGGCTTTTTGTCAGCTTCTGTAACCGCGCTAAAGGTCGCCCTGTTACGAAGCAAAGAATTTCCAGGTGGTTAGTGGATGCTATCACCCTAGCATACTCCTCCCTGGATTTGCAGTGTCCCATTGGAGTCATAGCCCATTCCACCAGAGGCATTGCCTCTTCCTGGACATGATCCAGCGGGGTTTCCATTTCGGAAATTTGTGAGGTGGCCGGCTGGTCCTCGCCATCCACATTTGTAAGGTTTTACAACCTGAACGTCCCCGCCTTGCAGGCCAGAGTCCTTTCTGCTTAGTTCGCCGCCTCCGGCTAGTTAAGCAGTCTTATGGGTTCACTTGACCAACATTGTTCAAGTCCCTCCTTAACTTGGACGTATCAACTATACGGGACGACACCCAGGCCACTGATGACCCTGATGGCTCAGCCTTTGCTTGGTGTATTTTATTAACTCCCCTGGGTCTTACTCCCACGTGAGTCATGGTTTTGAGTCTTACAGACGCAGTACGAGTGGATTATCGATAGGGAACTTACTCGGTTACTATCGTAACCTCGGTTCCCTGAGATATGGGAACGAGTATTGCATTCCTGGCTGTACTATGAGCTGCACGCCTCAGTCGCTTCATTCGAAGAAATCTGAGATGCGGCGGCGAAGCGGCAGCTTATATAGCCAGAGGCCCCACCCATTTTGGCGGGCTATGGCGGGCTGCATAGCCATAGGGTCACTCAGCGCCGCGGCCGAGCCATTGGTTCGATTTTATAGCACTGCATGAACCAATGGACGTGCAGTTTCACTGCGTGATTGAATAGGCTCAGAGTTTTTCCCATATAGCGTCTTATAGACGCAGTACTCGTTCCCATATCTCAGGGAACCGTGGTTACGATAGTAACCGAGTACGTTTCTTTTCATGTTTTTCACTATACGAGCCACAAGAGAAATATTAAGGGAATAATTTAAGACAATTATATACCATTATCAGCATATGTTAAAGCAGATTCTTTCGTCTCTCATTGTCTCAGAGAGAATATGCGCCGTTAATGCAGCATTAGCTGTCAGTTTTTTTACTTTCACTTTCTCTATAGTGAATTGACTGAATTGATTAACCCCTCCCCCATAATATCAATTATTTATAGGCCACATATTAGGCACTTTTTTTTTTTTAGGTATTTAATGTTTATTTTTCAATGTTAAAGTGACACAGAGAGTAAAAAAAAAATAAAAAAAAAAAAAAAAAAAAAAAAAGCAAAAAAACAAAAAACAAAACACAAACAGGAAAATCATTTGGTAATCCTTGGGGGGGGTGGGGGGCTGTGCCGGGGCTAAGCAAGTTTCTGATGGGGCTATAGCCCCGCCCTAGCGCCGCCACTGCTTATTATATATGAAAATTATTATATTCTCCTACGTTTCTTAGTGATTTATAGTGCAGGTTTATCAGGAATTGACGATTTGTTCTCTTTGACTCCTTGGATGGAAACGGTGCTTCTTTGCAAATGTTTTATGCGATATTCCAGTTTTTGCGCATAAGTTGAATTCGCAACTTTGGATGGAAACCCGGCAGACAATTCTCACATCTCTCTCTCTCTCTCTCTCTCTCTCTCTCTCTCTCTCTCTCTCTCTCTCTCTCTCTCTCTCTCACTCTCTCTCAAAATGGCCATATTTGAGAAGAAAAAAAAATTCAAGTAGTTTGCATCACTGGATATAGCTGTCAGTCATTTAACATTTCTATCATAAAACAGCTGACTAATATTAAATGATTTGCAGCTTCATCTTACCTCGCTCTCTTTCAGCGTTAAACTGAAGCTTCGCGCTCTGCTTCTGAGAACAGTAAACCCCGCCTACTTTGATTTGATTGGCCATCTCAGTCATTTTGACATTGACGAGCGCTATTAGACCACCGAGGCTTTGATGTGAAGCGCCTAGTATGTGCAACGGTCACGCGCACATCCGTAGACTAGCGCAAGTTAATTCTCACACTTCAATAGTGTTTATGGCTCCTAACAGGCTGACTATGAGAAGTTATTACATCAAAATGTACGTCAGTATGCAGTTTTCCCTATTGCTTGCGTTCCAGCGATTATTCCTCTGCGTGCCACTACTGGCACGCGTGCCGTAGGTCGCCGACCCCTGGATTACTTAGTCAGCATCCCAGAGTCCCGGTGGTCGGGTGTATCCTACCAGAGCACTGCATTAAACTGTGGCTGGGCATGAAGTAGCAGTTTATCAGTCAGAGGTGAATAGCGATCGATGCGGGCATAAGGATGGATATGGAAATGCTTTTGTAGGCAGAGTCGGCGAGTCAGAGGCAGTTGAACGATGATAAATCAATCTAGTGTGTTATGACAGTGAAAGAGCGCATGATTGTGGAATCTGCTTGTGTGCGTGTCGCTTCCTACCTAACACAAGATCAGCTTGCAGTAGCTGTGGTCACACAGTGGATTTGTAGTGAACCTTGCTGCCTTTGATCAGCAGACTGGAACCTAGCGGAGAGAGAAAGAAAGAGAGAGGGACTGAGGTGAACCCAGCTGTGGGGGTCACACAGAGGGTTCCGGCGGGGGCTGTGACCCCTCTCAGGGATGAAGTGACAGGCTGGCGAAGGGAATAAATGCCCTTTGCCGCCTCAAAACATTTCCAGGCTTCAAGAGAACAGATACACGTGTGGTCTAAATAAAAGCTTGGCTCATAATGGATTGATTTGATGAGATATAAACACAGACATCCTGCTATTACAGAATGAGAAGGGCTTTTACATGGCAAGTTGATTGTTTTAAAAAATGCAGATAAACTTTGCTTTTAAACTCTCATTCAGGTAACATAAGTACACATAAGTACAAAGCCGCTCTGTTGGTGTTCTTCGGTCGTTCCGCTTAGAGGGGTGCTCTAAACCTCTCACCTAAATTATTTGAATTTCGGATATTAATTTGGCCCAAAACACTTAGTATACGGATTCTGTTTTATGAGGAACCAAAGCCTTTGTTTAAAGCTTGTTTTGAACAAAACCTGTGACACACCAAACCGATGTAAAAGAACTAACGCCGACTTGTTGTTGCCTCATGTCACCTGTGTCTGGGCCAAAAAGTTGTGCTTGTACACAGCCAACTAACATGTACATTCTTTGCCTGCTTGAGAGGAAATGACTGTCTATACCAGTAGGTGCTGATAGCCTGTATTCGTTGTTCAAAACCAAAACTAAGACTGCAGATATACAAATCGTGCAAAATTGAATCCTGCATGTTCTGTGTGTCTCCATGTGAATGAATGGCGCAGAAGCGCGGTTTCATTTACTACACACATACTGAAGCGCGCATGACACTCGCAGTGTTTTCAGCCTCTGCTGCCTCAATATATGAGTACATGAACACATGAACATGATCTCTAGAGCTGCTCTGAGAGTCACTTTGTTAGAATTTTATGTTTTTTTTTTAGAAAAACTATTGTCATCTCATATACAAACAGAAACTTAAAGGGATACTCCGCCCCAAAATGAAAATGTTGTCATTAATCACTACCCCCATTGTCATTCCAAACCCATAAAAGCTTTGTTTGTCTTCGGAACACAATTTAAGATATTTTGGATGAAAACCGGGAGGCTTGTGACTGTCCCATTGACTGCCAAGTAAATTACACTGTCAAGGTCCAGAAAAGTATGAAACACATCGTCAGAATACTCCATCTGCCGTCAGTGGTTGAATTGTAACATTATGAAGCGACAAGAATACTTTTTGTAAGGAAATAAAACAAAAATAACGACTTTATTCAACAATTAGGCACTGTAACATCTCCTCTGCATCACCGTAGCGCCATTTTGGAGAATATCCCCTGGATGCAAAATGCGTTCACTCTTCTGTGTCAGCAGCGACACAGGGATGCACTGTTTGCGTTCAAATCAAGGCTTAAATTGACGTATAAGACGTATCCCTGTGTCGCCTTTTGTGCGTCCAGGGGATATTCTCCAAAATCGCGCTACGGTGATGCAGAGGAGACGTTACGGTGCCTAATTGTTGAATAAAGTCATTATTTTTGTTTTATTTCCGTTCAAAAAGTATTCTCGTCTCTTCATAACGTTACGATCGAACCACTGATGGCAGATGGAGTATTCTGACGATGTGTTTCATACTTTTCTGGACCTTGACAGTGTAATTTACTTGGCAGTCAATGGGACAGTCACAAGCCTCCCGGTTTTCATCCAAAATATCTTAAATTGTGTTCCAAAGATGAACGAAGCTTTTACGGGTTTGGAACGACATGGGGGTAAGTGATTAATGACAAAATTTTAATTTTGGGGTGGAGTATCCCTTTAAAGCAACTCGTCAAAATAAAAGTTCAGTTTAACTTAAAGAAATGATAATACTACTACTACTAATAAAATAATTATTAAAACATTACTTTTAAAGGAATATTTACCAGAAAAAATACTTACCAGAATTTATTTACTAGAAAAATGTAAATACACAATACACTATTTCTGGGAAAATAAATAAATATCTAAAAAAATGTTTTAATGATTTTGATTGTAAAAATTTTATGAAACCGTTAAAATGGAATCCAGAAAATGTACTTGCTGTTAAATTGTGTAAGTTTCATGATTTCAATTAATTTGACATTTTTTTTAATTTAACTATTAAAACAGAGTCTAGAAACAAAAAAAAAAAAAAATGGAATCAGAAAAATGAAAACAGAAAAAACGTAATTTGGAAAAAAAATAAATGGAATTTGGGAAAAAATAAACTGATTTCATAGGGCACTACATTTTGAGTATGAGTCACGTTGATCAGTTGGCCTTCATTTTCTTAATTCCAGACAGTTAAGTTTGGTTTGTAAATATGCAAATTTATTAATATTTTTACATATTGAAATGCTCAGATAAGACAAAGATGTAAAATTATGGTATGTTTACCCGAAAACAATGTATTAAAAATGGAAGTTTTCCTTTGTGTTTTTGAAATGTTTCACATACAGATGACTAAGTGGTTGAAACAATCCCCGTTAACACGGATCCGCGAAAATGACTAAAAACATTAAATTAAAGAAACTCTACATGCCTGCACACATACCTATAGACTAAACATGTAATACATGCCATTTTTCACCAATTAAAGTTTTGGTAGTTTACACAGAGGCAATATCTGTATCATTTTCAAAAAACTCTGAAACCTGTTTTCAGGCCCCTAAAACATAAATGGAAAGCCAAAATACATGAAAAGTTTTCAATTTTCATATAAAACGTTGTGTAAATACCCCCTTAGTAGAGCAGTCTATGAGTGCCCTCTTGACTTCATCGTTTGTTTGCTTTCGTTTTCCATCTCATGCACTGGTTCGCTAAGCTGAATAGCCAATCAGAGTGAGCTCTCTCACCAACCACCTGACACCGATTCAAGATGCTTAATCGGCCAAAAAGCCACCGACAGGGTCCAACTAGTGCCGATGGTGTGTAACATACCGCATAAACTGTGCTTTCTGACGTGTCGGCTTTGTGTCACATCCATAGAATCACTAATAGTGTTTCCCTCAGAACATGTAAATCTAGTAAATAAAAGGCATTTCATAGTTGACATTATTCTGTAGAGTCTTATTTTGACCGTTTTTACCCATCGGATGGAAACACTGAGTTTCCATTGTGGCTTTTTGAGATCCAGAGAAAGTCAGTCTTTGCAAACATGTTTTGTACTGATGGTGAGATTAACTCTAAGCCAGGCCTTGCTCAGGCCTGATCTCTGCCTTTGCCTGTCTGCTTGCTCCATTCACCCCTGGCCCTCATGTCAGCTGGAGTCTGGGTGGCGCTCGAATTCTCCACCCTGTAAATGAAGACTGGTCTCAAAGCAATTATCTACTGATAAAAATCGTTCTGTGTAATAAGCTACAGAACTATAACGCTGCAAGACAGGGATATTGAGGTCATTTTCTTTATAGTTGATGTTATTGTGCGAGCTTATTTGTGGTAGTTGTGTTGTCAGATAAGGATTTAGTCAATTCTTGGTCTGGACTTGCTATTTATTAAATTATTTTTTCTTTGCAGGGCTGCTTATGGTGATTAAAACACTTGAAATGATTTATTGATTCTATTATGATCTATGATGAATATGATTCTATTTTATGCCGCTGGGTCAACTTCAGTGAAAGTATTATTATTATTATTATTCATTAATTTGTTTAACAGTGTAACGATTGTTAAAAATGTTTATCTGTCATTTATTTTCTGTTTTTTATTGAATTTGCACCAATATTTTGTTTAAATGCAAATCAGTTTGCAAGCTATTTGCAATAGCTTTCTGTGATGACAATGAATAATGTACTTTTAAACTAATCAAATGTTTTACCCCCCCCCACGCCATTGATTGACCTGATTCATTGCACTGAATATGTATCTGTTGTGTTTAACCTGTTTTTATATGCAAATGCACAATGTTTATTTCTTTTTCAGAGAAAATCTGAGTGGAACAGCCTTAAATATTAACAATGTTTTTATTCAAAACAGCAGCTGTCATTTTCAACCCATTTTTGGAGTTACAAAGGTCTTGGCCCAGACCAGAAAACACAGAGCTTCACCAAAATAAAATGGACGCAATGCAGCGCACGGCCCTCTCCATTCCCCTGTGTGGTCCATTAGAATGTGTGGGTCATGAGTTTTGGCCCCAGCTGTCTGATTAAATGGACAGATTGACTTTTGGCTGAGAGAGCTGCTTCATTCCCCAGTCCTCCTGCCCCTCTCTCTCTCTCTCTCTTTCTCTCTCTCTCTCTCTCTCTCTCACACACACACACACACACACACACACACCCCTGAATGTGCACCGAAACCTTTGGCTTGGTGTTGGCTTATTTTAAATGAGCTTCCTGCATGCACGAGTTCATCTGTGTTTGTTGTACGTCTGCGTGTGTGAGTGTTTTCTGCATTCTTGAGTCTGAAACTATATCACTGAAAACAATAAGCAAGAAAACAGTATTAATCTTCACCGGCCTCTGACTTGCGTTGTTATTTCTGCTGTGCCTCTCAGCATTATTTTGCAGATTAAAAAGCAAACGGTGAGCATCTAGATTCTTGTTTATATTTGCAAACATAGTCTTTTCACGACTGGATGTTTCCTTTAATAATCAGTCAAATTAATAAAACAGGTATGATTGGTAAAATGACCCACAGGTGTAAAATAACAACGCAGTACATTGGCTGTTGAATGCATTTGGAAGATGCTGTGTATTATTGCAAAAAGAGAAACATGTTTAAACATTTTTGACTGTCAAAACCCAGCAATGAATAGTTAACCCTGTGAAAAACAGCATTGGTCCCCTTGATAATCAGGAAATAAATATTTTTGACTTGAAATGAATATCTTATTTTGTACTGTTACATGAATCAGTAAGGCAGTAAGGAGTTTATTTTCTGTCTTACAACTTTGTAAACATCTAAACATGTTTATTTTGTTTAATTTTTAGCTTAGATCTTCCTTTCTGATTTTCTTTTTCTTTTTTTTTTTTTTTTTTTTTTGGTTAAATACGGTATCGTTTTTAAAGCCAAGGATTTCAATGCGAGTTCTTTGTGTCTTTGAAGCACTTTTTGAAGGCTTGTTTGCTCTTGTATTTTCTCTCTGCTCCATCTTTTCCATTCTTGATCCTAGGTCCTCTTTCAAAGAAACAGAATGATGATTTAGCTGATAATGACGGTGCTGAGGATGAAGGTATTTTTTTGATGCCAAACTGATATGCATGACAAGGAACCCTCCGGTTTTTTCTTCTTTGTTTTTCTTAAATTTCTTGTCCTTTTTTGAGAGTGGAGATTTTTTTTCTTGCTCGTTTTTTGCTGGATGTGTTTTGTCGTTTTTGCTTGATGTGACCTGTCTCCCGTCATTCCAGACACACATAATTGTTAATAACCCTTCATAGGATTTTGCTTGAATATTTTTTATTATCATTTCCTTTTAATTTTATGTTGCATCTCACCTAAACAAACCGAAAACAAGCAAACTAATATTCCTAATATTAATTCTTAACACATTTTTGCATGATTTTTCAACCCTTCTGCCTTTAAAAAATACATTCTGAGGTAATCCCCTTGAAAAAAAAAAAAAAAAAAAAAATCCAGATAATTTTCCAAAATTAAACCAGAAGCCCCCTACAAAAATTTCCTACGCAACATTGTATGTTCCTGGAATCCAAAATGCCACGTCTGCATTTCCATCAGACTGAGCATCAATAGACATTACTGTCCAGCCGTTGATACGACTTTTAATTGCCTGATGTTTAGTGGTTGTGCGAAAATCTATAGAGATGCACAACAAATTAACACATCGATTAAATGCCTGGGCTGTAGACTGTAAAAGAGGTACAAAATCTAATGATGATAATCCCTGAGTGACTGTATGTGATAAAAGCATTTCTTTTGGTGTTTATGTCAGAACAGAAGCCCAGTGAAGACTCTTGTATAATCAAATGAAATAAGAACCAATTAGAGAAGGCTAAAACCAGGAAAGAGCCTGCTTGCTTTGATCTGCACATCAAAAGATTACTGCAACACAAATATACAGTGAGAATCCCGCAGAGTATCTCACATAAACTCTCTTGAAACCGACAGAGTAATCCTCTTAAGCAGGCCCGACGATATACAGTACTGGGAAAACACTCATCACCAACATCAGCCGCAAACTTCAGCATCTTCAGAGGCCTGGTCTGAATTACCTTAAGGACACTCACAGCTGCCCATCAAGTGAATGTCGTACATCAAGCTACAATGGCTACAAAGTCCTTACAAAACCAGGAGCTTCCCTATGACTGCAACATGCTTTCTCAGATGTACTGTGGATCTTTTAAAATGTCTCCAGTGATCGGCTGTTCCAACTTCTTGTTTTCAAGGATTTGCCTAAACAACTCCAACTTTCAGCCCAAGCCTTCCTTGGTTCATGTACATCGGAGTTGTGAAGCTATTTTGAAAACATATCTTGCTAGTTACTCGATGTACTGTAGTTAGAAAGTAACAGAAACTACTTTTTTGAAAGAACGAATAAACAAATAACGTCACAACATTGAGCTTGAACAGATAATTGAACAGATTTGCTCTAAATAATACTAAAACTATATATAAAATATTTTAAAAGGTCCATGAACCACATTGTTTAACTAAATATTTTGCTATAAGACCTAAATCAGTGAATTACTTTTGAATGCTTCGATATGAAAGAGTTTAAAAGAATGCATTTGCTACCTCAGCTCTCTCTGCTGTAAAGCTTCATGCGCAACACAACGTAATTAAAAGTAGTGCTTTAGCATATGGCTGCACTACATCTTTTTTTTTTGTTGTGTTAGTCTATGCTAGCTTGTTTACTAAGGGTGTATTCACACCAGGAATGTCCGCTAGTTCACTTGCTATGGTCCGGACCAAATACAATTTTTTATTTATTTTTTTTATGCTGTTCGCTTTCACACTGCCTTTTTGAAAGTGAACCGGAAATTGTAACCAAAACTAAGCGTGTGCTAAGGTCATCCATTCATTGGACAGAAATTCTCAAGCAGAGAAAACAGGAAGTGCAAAAACAGGCTAATCATGGAGATCTATCGTAGTGCAATTTTTATCCTTTTACTGATTTGAAAATAGAATAGAAGAGAAACTTCTATTTTGGGTCAGATACTAACGCAATATTAAGAAAATTATGAGCATCATATTAGACAATGTCATACGATGTTGTAATTACGACTTGCCGAAAATAAAATCTATAGATATAAAATACTTAAAGCATATCACAATGTTAGTTTAAACTAGTGCTGTCAAATGATTAATAGCGATTAATCACATCCAAAATAAAAGTTTGTTTACGTACTATATGTATGTGTACTGTGTATATTTATTACGTATATATAAATACACATACATACAGTATATATTTATTTTTTCTTAATTATATTACATTTATATATTCATATTATTATATTTTATATTATATATAAACATATTTAATATATAAACATAATATATTTTTCTTAAATATATACATGCATGTGTTCGTATTTATATATACATAATAAATATGCACAGTATACACACACATTTTATGTAAACAAAAACTTCTATTTTGGATGCGATTAATCGTTTGACAGCACTAGTTTAAACATTTAACCTAGATAAATGTGCGTTATAAGGCACATATCCAATCGTTTGTGCCGAGAGTGGAAACTGAAGCACGCTTCAGGACATCAGTGGAAACAAATTAAATACAACGTAATTTTTGCTCATAAAGGTAAGAATAATACATCGTTTGGAACTATAAAGGGTCTATTTTTGTGCACTCACAATATCAACAAAACGTTGTGCTTTTGTAAAATAAAGAAAACAAACAGGATGTGCTTGCTGCTTGCCCCCCCGAGTGTGATTGCTGTATTCACACCTGCCCAAAAGATTGGCACAAAGAGGAGAAACGAGCTTGAGTTCGATTCAGTCGAACCAATCAAGACAGGTGTGAATACACCCTAAAATACTTATTGTGCTAGCTTGTTTTTTTTTTTTCTCAGAAACCTACACTGTTCTGAAAAAGCCTACTAATGTTAACATTAATCGTAGCTGTGGATTTGCTAGTAAGTAAAAAGCTAGTCGCTAGTTTTAACAATTTATGTTACGTTGTACTTGCGTTAACGTATTTCAAACATCTACTAAAATGACTTTAAGCAGAAATGTAAACGCAGTGTGTCAAAATGCTCCAAGGTAACTTTAAACCGACAAAGTCTGCTTGACATGAGCTCTTATCTTGTTGAAAATCAGGTGATTTCCGTATCAGACAGTAGTTTAACATGCAAAATACTTACTTTTGACATAGTTAGAAACAGCTTGACCTAAATTACCATAGTTTTCATAAAGTTTCACTTGAAAGTGCTTCAGTAATGCTTTTTAATCTAACGTATGAGTGAATTCATGTAGCCGAATGAGCTAAACATTTAAGTAAACATGTTTATTCAAATTCCTGAGGCCTATCTGCATGTGCTTTTTGCTAAGTGGAAAAGGGCCGCCATTTGGCTCTTAGACAGCTGCAGCTGATAGGGCTGAGAGGAGACACAGAGCGCACATTAATTATGTAGACATAACGCTACCTTATTACTGCACACTGCTTATATCAGCTGCCGTGGCATTGGTGACAGTTCTCGCCAACCAGCTCCTCTGATTTTATTTCACAGATCCAGTAATTGGCTTGATCACATCAGTGGCCCACTCACAGATATTAATATCTATTCTAATTAGTTTACATTTTTGTTTTCGATATAAAAGCTGCATACGGGCCATATCCCCAGATCATCAATCATATATAACAACTTCAAATGCCAAGGGATTCTCCAGATATGACTATTTGCTGGAGATTTACTAAAGCAAACTATCACCAAAATCAATAGCCACTTTTGACACGTTCATTAATCTGGCGCTTTAGTATGAAGGGTACAACGTTTATTGACTTTTTCAAGTAATCTGTGGCAGTAGGCCCAAGAGACAATGTAAGAATGTGGTCTTAGATTGTGCCAGATCGAAATTCCAAAGAATTGGGTTAAGCAAAAGAAAAAAAAAAATCTCCAAATTCTTGTGACCAGTGTTGGGTAAGTTACTTTCAAAAAGTAATTAATTACAGTTACTAATTACATCATTAATATAGTATTTAAATTACTTTACTAAGTACTCTGTCTGAAAAGTAATTTAGTTACTCAATAAGTAACTTAATTATTCAAATCGCTAGTTAGGCTACAAATACATATAAACCTTAAAGCACAGACAATAGAAATTAAACTCTTTATTCTTTCAATTTGAGTCAAACATAGAATAGTTTAGCCTTTTAGCTTTAAAACAACTGTAATACTTAAACATTTTTATATAAAAAATAACCTGTTTTAAATAGAAATACTCTACAAAATATCTGAATAACAAAAAAGCTTAAGAAAAGTTAAACAATGCATTTCAGTTCAGGAAAAGCCCAACTAGTAAAATCTGTACAGGTTTATATAAAAATAACACGTTAACTATAGGTAAGAATAAATTACAGAAATGATCTTCTCCACTGAATAAAGTAGTGTCAGATCGCGCTGTTCTTCTGAGGTAAATTCCAGCTTATTCCTCTTTCAAAAACGATGAAAATTAGATGAATCTTGATTATTTTTGAATCTATTGGTTTGTATCTAAGTGAGGGCATGTGCGCGCAGGTGACTGCATATGAGTTCAGATACGGGAAAGGCTGTACCTCAGTTTCATATGGATTACATAATCAGATAATATTCGTTTTCGATTTGAATTCGTTCATTTAAAAGTAGACACTAAGCTTTCAGATACAGGAAGGACTGTACCTCGCTTTCATACGGATTACATAATCAGGAATATTCGTTTTCGATTTGAATTTGTTCATTTAAAAGTAGACACTAAGCTTTCAGATACAGGAGATTCGCGGGCTGTGCCCCCTCCCCTCCCCCCCAAACGAGTTATTGTGCCCCCCTTTCCATCCTCTCCCCTCCTTGCTGAACGTGATCGATTTCAAAAGCGAAAGTGAAACCGATAAAGCAGGCACATAAGAAAGCAATTGCACGCTTTAGAGAGCGTCTGCAACTGCGTGCAATCTGTGCAGACGCTCACAGCACGTTCAGCACTTTTGACTTCCCACCCGAAACCCCCCCCCCCCCAAACAAACACACACACACAACGTGATTTGTGTAACAGAAAAAATGTGAAACGAATTTTGACAAGATTAATAAAAATATCTAATAGGCTATTTTTGTACAACCTACACTTTTTTTCCCCTCTCTTTCTCTCTGGGACACTTTTTCCGTGTTGTAAATGTTAAAACGAATTGTATCCTGACAATAATAAAAATAGGCTAAGAAATACAATTTTTGTACATTTTTATTTTCTTTTTGATACTTTTTTGCCTACTGTGTTGTATTTAATGTTAAACAAATATTGTGTCTTAAGATTATTCATATTAATTCAAGTCAATAAATTCAAGACTCTTGACAAGACGAATAAAATAACAAATACAATTTTGTGCAGACTACACTTTTATTTGTTAGCCCATCTCTCTTTCTTTGAGTAGCGGACATTTAAATGTGAAATTCTGTGAACGAGATCTAAATTTAGCTGGAACGGTTGGGTCGGGGAGAAAATGATTCTAAGTGGACAGCGGGTGAACAAAGAGTGAATATATAGCGGGAGCGGGTGGGTGTGGAATATAACCTTGCGGGAGCGGGACTAAAAAAACAGTCCCGCACAGACCTTTAAACTGTACATTTAGATTTCAAATCAGTATTGATTTTAGAACTGTTGAAATTATTTACAGTATGTAACGCAAGTACTTTATAAGTAACTAATTAAATTACCTAAAAATGAACAGTAATCCCTTACTTTACTTTTTCAGTGGATAAGTAATTTAATTACAGTAACGCATTACGTAGTAACACATTACACCCAACACTGCTTGTGACTCTCTTTTGTCTGCAGATCACATAATTTAATCATTTGAAGAAGGTTTTAACTATTTTTGTCCATTCAATGGAAGTGGAAAACAACACTGGACCCCACTGACTTAAAAAAAAAAATAATAAAAAAAAAAAAAATGTTTTCAAAAACCCTTTGAATGAGCACGCTGCACATATGGGTCTCTACTGACCTTACAGTTTTCAAAACACAGCTTTTCATTTGTAAGTCAGGGCATAGTCGGTCGCATTTCATCAGTGACAGAAAAACTCCAGTCATGTTATCATTTAGGAGTGACTTTTTGGAGAAAGGCCACGGTACACTGGACTTATCATTGACATGACATTTATAAAAGACTTAGAAGAATACAAACAGACTGGTGTGCACATGCACACGTGATCTCTGGTCTGCAGATGGGGAATATTTCTGTCAGTCTGAAAAGACGACAGGGATCAATGTAGTATTCATGTCTCCGAGGAGTCACTTCCTGTCATTTCCTCCTCCTGGACACTGATATACTCACTGGGCTAGTTTACATTCTTCTGGGGCTCATGAGTCATTCAATTCATTCATCTAAATTAATGTAAGATAATAAAACATAATTAATGCTTAATTTTAAAAAGCCACGGAATTATATATGAATCTTAAGATCTTTTTTGCATGATCAGAGCTTAATAAAGCACTTTTTCATACAAAGCCATAACATTGCTGGGAAAAGAAAATACGGGAAGGGAAGTGATGAGACAAGATGAGACGAGAAATGAGAAGAGACATTATACGGCCTGATAAAGAAGAATCATTGAGTACAAATCTATATTTTGCAAGAGGAAAACAAAAGAGATGGAATGGGAAGGGACTTGGTGAGACAAGACGTTGTGAGAAAATCTTATGCTTAATATTTTGCAAGAAAAGAAAAGACATAAAAAGGAGTGGGATGAGACCAAAATAGAGAAAAAGAGACATTTCATGTCTGATGAAGCAGAGAAGAGATGAAAAGGGGAGTTGAGACAAGGTGGGACAAGAAGAGAGAAGATGAGATGGGCAGAGGAATTGAGACAAGAGGAGATGGGATGAGAAAAGAAAAGAGATGAGAAAAACATTTGGTCACCTGAATCAGAAGAACACTGTGCGAATCTCACTTTGAGCATTTGGAAAGAAGAGACAAGATGGGTTAGTAACGGACAAAGAGAGATGAGATGACATGAGACATTGTGTTGCCTGATAAAGAATAGTCATTTTGGCAATCTCACTGTGAGCCCTTTTCAAGAGGCTAAAATTGTGATGGGACACAATGTGGGTAAGGGGAGAATCTCACTTTGAACGTTTAAGGACCAGGGGTAGGACAAGTTCAGAGGACACTAAGAGACAAGACAAGAAATTACGTTGACTGATGAAGAAGAACCACTGTATTGTGTGTAAATCTCACTTTAAGTATTCTGGAAGAACAGAACAGAAGAGATGGGACAGGATGGGTCCAGGTGAGACAAAATGAGACTAGAAGGGACAAGATAAGAAAAGATGAGGCATTTATGTTGCCTGACAATGACAAACCCATTATGTGTGTTTTGCATTGAGCATTTTGGAATAGAAAAAGAGACGGAAAGGAATGAGATGAGATGAGAAGGGGATGAGACATTAAATCACCTGATACAGAAGATCCATTGTATGCAAATCTCACTTGGAGCATTTTACAAGAAGAAGAGAGAAAAGAAGTCAACCGAGATGAGAAGAGAAAACAAATGACTGATAAAAAAGAACTTGTGTTGTACACACATTTGGCAAGAGGTGGTCTTGTTTAGGGACCTTAAGAAAATTGTTTTGGAAAATTATAGCTTTTTTCATTAGTTTTTTTTTCGCTTGTTACGAGACCTCCAAGAAGCAGGTCCCTGCACGCCCAATAAAATAGCTGAGATTTATGTGAAGGCTTTGCAACCATGATGAAATGGCACTCTCCCTCAAGCAAGACGAAAGTTATCATCTGCATCGCATTTGTGTTTTGAAAATACCTCCCTCTCGGACAGAGACCATTTTCCCAAAGTGGATTACTTTGCCTAAGCAATGTATGGAAATTTAAAAAGTGTGCCATTTTTATTGCTAAAAGAAAAATGTGATCTGAAAAGAAGCGGCAGGCGGATCCCATTCGGAGAGCACAGATGAGGTCCCCATACTTTGTTTGCCCACCTTGTTTCTTAGTCATGTTTCAAAACCTTAGTTAATTCAAAGCATTACTTTGGAAATTAAAATGTCCATTTTAATTCCCACATTTTATTACTGACAGACCCCTTAAGAAAAAAAAAGTTAAAAAAAAAACAAACAAAAAAAAAAGTAACTGAAATTTTTCGATCACCAGGAACATGACATATTGCCTAGGAAATTAATGAGCTCATTTCTAAAACCGATCTTCTCTCAAAAATAAAGCCAATGTGGCCAGTTTGAGCAAAATGGGAGCCCTCAGCTCTGAATGCATTTCCAGCTGTCTAGAGTAATTTGTCATCTAATCATTTCTACCCTCCTTTTTACAGACATTCGTGAAAGTGGGAGCCCCAAACCTGTGATGGTTTTCATTCATGGAGGATCGTACATGGAAGGAACAGCAAATATGTTCGATGGAAGCATCTTGGCCAGTTACGGCAACGTCATCGTCATAACTGTAAACTATCGGCTTGGTGTGCTCGGTAAGCAATTCCATTTTTGCTGAACTTTACCAATCATGCATCAAAGTTCCCCGTCATACGCTATCCTCCGAATGGCTTGTTTTAGCTTTGTTTCTCTCTACTGAGGTACTATTTTCCTCCAGTGAATGATGATTTAGTTGCCTGTGAATAGCCTCAAGCTCATAAGCATAAAACGAGTGAAGTGGCAATGGTTCTCCACAGCAGCGTGCATGCATGAAAACTTGTTATAGAAAAGTTTGCTGTAGTTGTACATGATTTAAGGTGATAGTAAATACTGGAACTATCAAAGCTTTACGACCTTCCGGTTTCAATTGCAAAACAACAACCTCTAGCTGTGTGTGTTTCTCTGACTCTTTCCCCATCGCTATTCCTCTTCTCCTGTCAAGTGTAATTTTTCAATTGAGTATTTTTATTTAATGTTTGAGATTGCCTCAAGCAAATGGTGTTGGATTAATAAGCTTTTGATAGTTTCTACAAGATAAGATGTTTGCCAGATTCCAGTTGTGTAGAAATGGAGCATCTGTTATCAGAGGAAAGTTAAGAGTTATATTTTTGTTATGTACACATGCAGTTAGCACAGAAATAGTCATTTCGAAAAAATATCTATTGCAACAGCTGCTTTTCTCAGATTGTGTCATCAGATTTGTCTGCTATTATACAAATGTATCATTGTGTTCATTATACACCAGTCAGTGTTTTCATTTTATACAACTTCCAATGATGAAAACACTCATAAACGCCCTCTTTTTTCACCATGCTGTAACAGCTTATGGAGAAATGCTTCTATTCTCAAGAGTGAATGTACAGTAACTCAAATAACACACATGACGAAGCCACCAAAACCTTTTGAGGAACAAATATTTCTGATCTTTTCTATATATATATATATATATATATATATATATATATATATATATATATATATATATATATCATGCTGTTGAGGGTCATTTTTAATTTTCAGTGTGATCAATTTATTGACCAACATAGTGAATGTTTCATTTGGAATATTATAGTTATTGACCAATTATTGGGGCAAATTGTCACTCTTAAGCTGTGATTTGTCATGCAGGGTCAATTTGATCTTCAAAAGTAATAGAATGGATGAATTATTGCAATGAATGTTTGTCAAAGTGATGACTTGTCAATTAAATAAGAGCTATAGGTCACTATAACTCATGCACTTGGTCCATTTGTGAGGTGTTTGTTATAGATATATCAGCAGGGTTTTTATGATCAATTTAATGAAGTTGTTGACATCTGTACAGTGTAAGTCACCATTTTGACCAGTGTTAAGATGCTGGAAGATGCTAATGGGCTGGTTGCGTGAGGCTTCTGTTAGTGTGTGTTGTTGGCCTGCAGTTCATAAAAATTCAAGAATGAATGCATGAATTTTGAAATTAGCCTCAGTTATTTGCATCAGAGTCATCACAGTACATGTCTCTGTTGGTAAATGAGGCCCAATGTGATCTTTCTCCACTAATGATTCAGCTCGCAGCCATCTTCCCTCAGTCACCCTTAGCTTTTTATAACAAATCCACTGCTGATGATTGGCTATTTTTTTCTAGCTAAGGCACACAGATCCATTAGGGGGTTTAAGCATGTGCCCGCATGCCACAAACCTTAATTTATTGTTGCTATGTTTTTCTCATGGTTGTCTGGGGTTCGGCTAAGCTCCGGAGCAGCCTCTGGGAAAGGTGCTGTAATGGTGAGAGAGCCTA
Organism: Spinibarbus caldwelli; assembly: GCA_039654775.1. Lineage (NCBI taxonomy): Eukaryota > Metazoa > Chordata > Actinopteri > Cypriniformes > Cyprinidae > Spinibarbus > Spinibarbus caldwelli. Next base: position 6,130,439 of record CM077254.1, read on the forward strand.
ATGGATTATAGCACTGCACACAGTCTAAGTGTCATTATCAGAACTGTTGTAGATTTATGGAGCGAGTCGCTCTCGTCATGCCCCCCTGAATAAAACTGCTCTCCGACAGCTAATCAGCTGGCATAAGGGCCCGTTTTACCATGCGCCACCATCATATATTTTTGCCGGTGTCCTGTTTCTTTTCAGCAACTGTCCTTTAAATCCAGCCAACAGCAAAGTGTTAAACCTAAAATAGCACCACACCCATACGGAATAAATAACGGGAGTTGAAGTGTTTGGTTACACTAGCAAAATTTTGATGAGATTTTGTGGGCAAACAAAAGGTAGATTGTCCATTATCAGTTGTTTGTCCATGTATGCTCACAGCTCTCAGACTTACATATCAAACCATATGCCCAAAATGTCTGGGTTTTGGCTTTTTTTTCCTGTTGTTTTGGAAAACATTGTAGCATGTGAGAAGGTGAGATCTACAGAGAATGTTCAAAGCAATGGAAATGCATTTTTTATGCAATTTAGAAATTGGGCATGTCTAAGTAACTTCCAAACAAAGCAGCTCTCTATTGGTGAACAAAGCAAATTTGAAAAGTGATTCATCTGCGATTTTGAACGTGATATTGCCTAGCTTGTCAGTGAACTACGGCTCTGTGGAGTAAATGCAGCTCCATTTGAAAGCAGGTAATGGCAGATGCGCATGACAATTGCATGCGATTAATTACACAGCCCTAACATGAAGACAAAGCATATTAATATCACATCCTGTCTACTGCTTTTTAATTCTTTTTTTTAAAGAGCATCGCTCTCTGCTCATGAATGACGCACTGAATTACAGTAGAACTGTTAACTAGATCTAAATGGGTTGTGATTTGAGTCATCAGCGCTTGTTAGTCAGTGTTTGAGTGGTTGGCTGGATGCTGCGCTTGTGTAAAACAGATGCAGTCGGCGGCAGAGGTGTGTGCACTCACATGCCGGTTAGTTCAGTTGTTTACTTCTTTGTCAAGACTTTACCGCATTGCTCACCCTGTAACAATTGGTTTGCTGTTTTGCTTTAATCATTCCATGTGGCCTAGTGTTGAGGATTATTATTTTTCATGTTTATTAATTTTCTTCTCCCTTGAAACAAATACCCCTGATATTTCAGTTTCATTAGTCTTTTGCTTTCTCCAACCTCCACCTCTCTCGCTTTCTCTCCACGTTTTTTTGCCTTCAGGGCTGTGTGCTTTATCATCTACTTTCTCTCTCTCTCTCTCTCTCTCTCTCTCTCTCTCATTCCTCTCAGTCATATGCTTGCTTAAACGTAAGCATGCCACAGGGTCTTTAAAGAAGCATGTATGACGCCTGACCCTATTCAGGAAGCAGTGTGTCTAGGGAGATGCTTCATTGGAGGGTGTTTATTAATCTTAACAAGCATTTAACAACTGTTCGGGATCGTCCCTCATCTATTATTTTGCCTCCCCAATGCTAGCTAGTACTGGATGTTTGGGACTTGTGTTGATTCGGGTGGTCAGTTTACCCACACTTTTGTCTTTTCACAAGAAACCACAGCCATCTTGGATCCATTGAAATGTGTATGTGTATTAATGATTGTGGACTTAATGATTATGATTAATTCATGATTTAAAAATATTCTAATAAATAAAATTAAAAAATATATTTAAAATTAAATATTGATTAACATTCAATGTGAAATGTTAAACATGCCTATGTGAAATGATATCCTGTTTCCTGTTTATTTTTATATATTTTTTAGTAATTCAAGTATATTATCAGTCAGGAAGATTTGTTATTATTATTTTGAAAGAAATTAGTATTTTATTTAGCCAAGGATGCATTCTGTTAATTGAAATGTGAGTATAGATGAGAGTGTAGAGACATTTATCAAAAATGTTTTCAAAGAAAAAAAGTAGGCCTATCCCCATTTCCCAAAGAAAATATTCTTGATCACCAAATCAGCATATGAATGTGGTTTCTGAAGGATGTGACACTGAGGACTTGAGTAATGGCTGCTGAAAATTCAGCTTTGACATCACAGGAATAAACCATATTTTATAAATATATAACATAGAAATATATTAAAACAGTTATTTTAATACTTAATAAAATTACAGATTTTATTGTATTTTAGATCTGCTGCCTTGTGTGTGTGTGTGTGTGTGTGTGTGTGTGTGTGTGTGTGTATATATATATATATATATATATATATATATACATATTCAAACACACACACACACACACACACACACACACACATATATATATATATATATATATATATATATATATATATATTATGTATATGTACATATATGTGTATATGTATATATTGTTCTCCCTCTTTGTAAAGCTTAGACTTAGACATTAGCATTATGTATCACTGCCACCTCTGGTCTTGACCCAGCTTTGATGCTACCCTACAGATTTAATAGCACTTCCCTGCAGATTTAGTTGTCTACGTATGTGCGTGTACGTTATTCTAAGTAATGGGCCTCACTGGTCATGACTGGTGGCTGCATTGGTAGAGGGCAAAAAGGCAAGCGACAGAGGACATCTGCCATCAGAGAGGCTTTACCCTGTGAGCACCGCTAACCGAAGGGATTAGTTCAGCCTGCAAGAGCGCAGCAGATGTCCATCTGGGCCCACTCACTCACTCACTCATGGCTTCTCCTCCTCTTCTGCAAAGTCTCTCTCCCACTTCCTTTTGCTATCTCTCTTTCTCGGTTCCTGGTTTTGGCCTGGTTCCACTGACATGTGGATTGCCCCAGGCTAGACTCAATGTAGATATTAATAAGTAGTCAAATTTGGTGTGCTGTTGAATCCACAATGGAAGTTTGACTTCATGCATCCCTGGACTTAAAGCATGAGTTAATGAGATTGTGGTGACACTTTTCTCTCTGTGGAGTATCATAATCCCTAGGGATCTTGTGAAGAGAAAAGAACTTTTGGTGCTGATGAGAGTCTTTTTGACGGCAGGTTTCTGTTTGTTTTTGAGCTTAGATGAGCACCAGAAAACCACCCGTTTTACTAGGGGTGTCAAAAATATAGCTTCTTTGCTACCAGGGTTGTGTGCCATTCCCAATTGAGTTGAGGAAGTATTTTAAATTCCAGTTTGAATAATTCCAATTACTGAATTTGAATGGAGGTCAACAGAATGCATTTTTTTTATATATAAATTTGAAAGCAAGGACATATAGATAACTAAACTGAAATTAATTATTGTAGTTCTTAAATAGAAAGGCCAATTATGTCAATAAACTCCTTTGAATGTTGACTTTTAAAGCCACATTTAAAAGTTTGGACAGTAATTATAAAGTTTCAAAGGTCTTAGGACTGGAGTGGAAGATCACTTAATTGCAATTCAGTAAATTCCTCATACTGTCATTCTTTTCCAAATTGTTAATGAATTATTCAAAATAATAGCAACACTATTTGCTGCTCTAAATGTAGTTGTAAATATTTGCACTTTTATAGTTTCAAGGCTACATTTATTTTATTAAAAATAAATAAATATAATAAAAAGTTTTCAGCAGTCATTATTTCAGTCTTCCTTGTCACGTAAGCCTTCAAAATTCATTCTAATTTCCTGATTTTGCTGCAACATTAAGAATTTCTGAATATTATCAACGTTGAAATCATGCTGCTTAATTTTAGTTTGAAACTGACTTTTTCAAGATTTTTTTGACAAATCGAAAGTAAAAAAAAAAGAAAAAACAGCATTTTTGTAACATTATACATAGCTTTTTTTGTCACTTTTGATTAATTGAATGCATTCTTAATGAATAAAAATATTCATATTCGTTTTACTCCTTTCAAGGAGAAAAGCATTTTTTTCTGACCCCAAACTTTTTAAAAGTAGTATATGGAATTGTAAAATGGAATGGGCAGGAACTGAACACTGGACCAAACAATCAAACCAGCAGCCTTAGACTAGTTTGGGGAAGGAAGTTATCTAATTTTTGAGGATGAAATAACTGCCTGTACCCTTGGGGTTTTATTTACTGTATCAGGGAGAGAAATTGAACTCAACCCCAGTTGCGTGTGAAGCTCAAGTAATTTAAAGCCCGGAGCATGCAGGAGGCCTCTCCCGTGTCTGGGACTTGTTGTCAGGTTGACCACCCTCACTTCCAGCCACATTGCAAGGTCTGTTAAGCAAGAGGGTACCAACAGATGGATGTGTCCATGTGCCTCCATCTATCTCTGCCACGGCACCAGAGATTAGCTGGGTCCGCTCGTGGGCTTTTCGGCTGGGACCAACTGCCACTGCGGATGATCAAGGTGCTCGACGGGATTCACGCGGCGCTGTAGCTTCAGCCTGGGGAAAACAGATGGACATGTTTAACACCTCAGAAATTATCTACACTGCAGGACCAAAGCCAGGGAACCCTCTGAGCCAGGATGGATTGTGTGTAAACCTCCGAGGGTGGAACAAATCTTTGGTTTGGTGCTTGGGTTTTCACCCCCCATGCATTACAATCAATTACAATTCCCATGGAGATTCCCTATAGAAATCCTTTCCCTTTTTACAGTACCTAATGCTTCTGCCACATTTATGTTAAAAGAATAGTTCAATGGAATAGTTCACATTCTTTCTTCTTGTGGAACATAAAAGTATGTTTTTTGGACAATGGAAATCAGTGGGCTCCAATGTCCAATTGTTTTAGACCCTCTTGGCTTTCATTGGACAAAAACTGTTGAAAGATTCAAAATATCTTTTGTGTTCCACAGAAGAAGGAAGATCATACAGGTTTGGAACGACATGAGAATGAGTAAATGAAGGCATGATTTTTGGGTGAAGTGGTATTCTTTTGGGTGTTGCTGCCTTGTATGTGATATTTTTTGCATATTGGTTTACCGGTCTTTTAACTCAAGACTCATTTTAGAGGTCAGAACAGAGGACACTTTTGGAAAATAACTTTTTTTTTTTTCTTCTGATTTTCTGTCAGCATTTTCAGCCGTACTTTCAACAGTAAGGGCAAGACAGGACAAGGCATGTTTGTAGGGATCAGTCGGTGTTGTGACTATCTTTGGGTTTTGATATTCTGTGTCCTGTGTACTCTGGAAGTAAGAGATAAGTGAAATGAGCTTTTTCTACTTATAAAGGTCTGCGCATAGATCTAGGGCCCGAGTGTATGGCCGCTGGTACATCTCATGTTGAAATTGTAAATGGGACTCTGAATGATCCCTCTGCGATTTAGAAATACCTTGACTTTTGATGGTCGTTCCATCTTGTCTGTTTATGGAGCTCGCGTAGACTGGAACATGCTCGATTATCAGGATTAAGATCACCACATTCTACAGAACCTTGAAGTCATTCATCTCAGTCCTTGCTCGATCCTTCACTGAGATTCATTTATGATTTTGTTGCTGAGGAGATCCACAGCTGTAAATTTCCCCCAAATGCAGTTAATCAGAGGTTAGCCTGTAGCCCGAACAGATAAAGATTTATATCTCTAGTCACCAGCCCCAAGCTTCTTGGCTCTTGTAATTCCGTTTATTCTGTTTGGCCTCAACAAAATCTTATTTACTCCACTGGTTTCTGAGCTACCTGCTTTTCGCGTGTTTGAAGGCTCCAATTCTGGAGTCCTGTGAAGTTGTATGTGGTACCCGCTGGCATTCAGGACACCCCCGCCGCCTCCATGGTGCTCTGGGCCCCCTCACGGCGTTGTGAGCCAATTATATTATGGTTAGCTTATCTAGAACGATTTTTCTTCACATAGAAGCTGCATCAAAGCGAGGGAAGTTTTTATAACAGAACTACATTCTGATTTTAAATTTAATTGCTTTAAAATGACATGCAGTGTAACTGTCAAATAAAAAGTAACATATTTTCCTTACACCCTAACTATCATGTCAGTGTAAACATCCAAATCATTATTTCAAAATGTTTTAAAATGTGTTTTTATATTTTGTTCGTACAAATAATTGGGGAGTTATATCTATCTGTCTGTCTGTTTATAATATAATAATTTATTATTTACTACAAGGATTTTTTATTGTTATTATTATTTCTTAAATGACAAATTAAACTTTTTTTGTATAAAAAAATTGCAGTTAAAAATATACATAAAAATATTATTTCCGTTACTTGTCCTTATATGTTAACAAATAATTAAAAAATTACAACAACAACAGTAACTAGATAAAAAAGTTTGTCGAGACAAACTTTAAGTTGGCTTGAGAAAGCCGGACCAGAAAGTTTTAAAAAAAGTTTGGAAAGTTTAAAAAAGTTTGAAAAGTTTAAAAAAGTTTAAGAAGTTTAAAAAGTTTAAGTTTGAAAAGTTTGGGAAGTTTTAAGTTTGACGGTTTTCAGTCTGAATTAGTTTGAAGTTTAGCATAGTTTTAAAAGTTTAAAGTTTGATAGATAGATAGATAGATAGATAGATAGATAGATAGATAGATAGATAGATAGATGGATAGATAGGCTCAGATTATAGATAGACAGACTGACAGACAGATAGATAGATAGATAGACAGATAGATAGATAGATAGATAGATAGATAGATTCTAAGGACCTCAGAGTGGTTGCTAGGGTACTTAGAGTGGTTGCTATGATGGTTGCTAGGCTAGCTCTGGTGGTTGCTAAGGTGGTTGCTAAGGTGTTGCTATGCGGTTGCTATGTTACTCAGGGTGGTTGTTAAGGTGTTGCTATGTGTTTGCTAGGGTGTCCAGGGTGGTTGCTAGGGTATTGCTTAGCAGTTGCTAGGGTGTTGCTATGGTACCCAGAGTGGTTGCTAAGGTGTTTCTATGTGGTTGCTAGGGTACTCAGGGTGGTTGCTAAGTTGTTGCTAGGGTACCCGGGGTGGTTGCTAGGGTGTTGCTATGCGGTTGCTAGGGTACCCTGGGTGATTGCTAAGGTGTTTCTGTGCGGTTGCTAGGGTACTCAGGGTGGTTAATAAGGTGTTGCTATGCGGTTGCTAGGGTACTCTGGGTGGTTGCTAAGGTGTTGCTATGCAGTTGCTAAGGTTCCCAGGGTGGTTGCTAAGGTGTTGCTATGCGGTTGCTAGGGTACTCTGGGTGGTTGCTAAGGTGTTGCTATGCGGTTGCTAGGGTGTCCAGGGCGATTGCTAAGGTGTTGCTATGCGGTTGCTAAGATACCCAGATTGGTTGCTAAGGTGTTGCTATGCGGTTGCTAGGGTACTTGGGCTGGTTGCTATGGTGTTGCTATGCGGTTGCTAAGGTATCTGGGGTAGTTGCTAGGGTGTTGCTATGTGGTTGCTAGGGTACACTGGGTGGTTGCTATGCGGTTGCTAGGGTACCCGGGTTGGTTGCTAAGGTGTTGCTATGCGGTTGCTACAGTTCCCGGGGCGGTTGCTAGGGAGTTGCTATTTGGTTACTAGGTTACTTGGGGTGGTTGCTAAGGTGTTGCCCTGTGGTTGCTAGGGTGTTAGTAGCATGTTTTTAACATGATTAGCAAGTTACTAGCATGTTACCAGTATGATTAGCATGTTACTAGCATGTTGCTAGCATATTTCTAGCATGATTAGCAAGTTACTAGCATGTTTCTAGGATGATTAGCATGTTGTTAGCATGTTTCTAGGATGATTAGCATGTTGTTAACATGATTAGCAAGTTACTAGCATGTTGCTAGCACATTTCTGGCATGATTAGCATGTTACTAGCATGTTGTTAGCATGATTAGCAAGTTACTAGCATGTTTCTAGAATGATTAGCATGTTTTTAGCATGTTTCTATGATGACTAGCATGTTGTTAGCATGACTAGCAAGTTACTAGCATGTTACTTGCATTTTTCTAGCATGATTAGCATGTTACTATCATGATTAGCAAGTTACTAGCATGTTGCTAGCAGATAGATAGATAGAAAGACAGATTGTAGATAGATAGATAGATAGATAGATAGATAGATAGAAATAGATCGTAGATAGATAGATAAATAGATAGACAGATAGATAGAAATATAGATAGATAGATAGATAGATAGATAAGAAATATTAGATAGATGAGTTTGAATGAGTTTGAATGGGTTAGAAATAGTACATAGAAGGGCAGTCTGATTGAGTCTAATGGGCTTCAGTGTGTTTAGATTTGAATTTTTGACAGTTGGAGTTTGAATAGTCTTGGCCCATCTGAACATTCCGTCAATGTAAGTCTATGGGATTTTTATGATTTTTAATCTTCATTTTTATGAAAACCGTAAGTCCGATCAGTTAGAAAAGATATAGCACACTCGGTGAGATCAGTCTGAAGATCTGGTCTGAGTTTGGAGTTTGTAGAGTTAAAGCTCTAGGAGGAGTTAGAGTCAGAAATTTTAGTCTCAGAAGAAGAAGAATAATAACTAGATAAAAAAGTTTGTCAAGACAAACTTTAAGTTGGCTTGAGAAAGCTGGACCAGAAAGTTTGAAAAGTTTGAAAATTTCAAAAAGTTTAAGAAGTTTTAAGTTTCAGTCTGAAACAGACTGAAACAGATAGATAGATAGATAGATAGATAGACAGATAGATAGATAGATGGACAGATAGATTTAGTCAGATGATAGATAGATAGATAGATAGATAGATAGATAGAAAAAATAGATAGATAGATGCTATGCGGCTGCTAGGGTACTCTGGGTGGTTGCAAATGCGTTGCTATACGGTTGCTAGGGTGCCTGGAGTGGTTGCTAAGATGTTGCTATGCGGTTTCTATGGTACTCTGGGTGGTTGCTAAGGTGCTGCTATGCTGTTGCTAGGATACTCTGGGTGGTTGCTAAGGTGTTGCTATGCGGTTGCTAAGGTACCCAGGGTGGTTGCTAAGGGGTTGCTATGCGGTTACTAGGTTACTCTGGGTGGTTGCTAAGGTGTTGATATGCGGTTGCTAGGGTGCCTGGGGTGGTTGCTAGGGTGTTTCTATGTGGTTGCTAAGGTACCCGGAGCGGTTGTTAGGGTGTTGCTATGCAGTTGCTAAGATACACGGGATGGTTGCTATGCAGTTGCTAGGGTACTTGGGATGGTTGCTTGAGAGTTATTATGTGGTTGCTAAGGTACCGGGATGGTTGCTAGGGTGTTGCTATGCAGTTGCTAGGCTACCTGGGGTGGTTGCTAGGGTGTTGCTATGCAGTTGCTAGGCTACCTGGGGTGGTTGTTAGGATGTTGCTATGTGGTTGCTAGGGTACTCAGGGTGGTTTCCATGGTGTTGTTAGGGTACTCAGGGTGGTTGCTAAGTTGGTTTGGATAGTTGCTAGAGTGTTGCTCTGAAGTTAGCAAGTGCCTAGCTTGTTGCTAGCATGATTCGCAAGTTATTAGCATGTTTCTAGCATGATTAGCATGCTACTAGCATGATTATCAAGTTACTAGAATGTCGCTAGCATGTTTCTAGCATGATTAACAAGTTACTAGCATGTCGCTAGCATGTTTCTATCATGATTAGCAAGTAACTAACATGTTGCTAGCATGATTAGCAAATTACTAGCATATCACTAGCATGTTTCTAACATGATTAATGTCGCCATAATGTTTCTAGCATAATTAGCATGTCGCTAAGATAGATAGATAGATTCAGATGATAGATAGATAGATAGATAGATAGATAGATAGATAGATAAATAGATAGATAGATGATAGAGTGAATGATAGATACATAGATAGATAGATAGATAGATACTCAATGATAGATAGATATATAGATAGATAGATAGATAGATAGATAGATAGATATAGTCAGGTGATAGATAGATAGATAGATAGATAGATAGATAGATAGATAGATAGATATAGATAGATTAGAAATATTAGATAGATGAGTTTGAATGAGTTTGAATGGGTTAGAAATAGTACATAGAAGGGCAGTCTGATTGAGTCTAATGGGCTTCAGTGTGTTTAGATTTGAATTTTTGACAGTTGGAGTTTGAATAGTCTTGGCCCATCTGAACATTCCGTCAATGTAAGTCTATGGGATTTTTATGATTTTTAATCTTAATTTTTATGAAAACTGTAAGTCCGATCAGTTAGAAAAGATATAGCACACTCGGTGAGATCAGTCTGAAGATCTGGGCTGAGTTTGGAGTTTGTAGAGTTAAAGCTCTAGGAGGAGTTAGAGTCAGAAATTTTAGTCTCAGAAGAAGAAGAATAATAATAAGAAGTTTAAATAGTAGATCAGTAAGTTGGCTTTCTCAAGCCAACTTAATAAGAAGTTTAAATAGCATTTCAGTAAGTTGGCTTTTTCAAGCCAACTTAACAAGACTATTAGTAGTAGTAGTAGTATTTTATTTTAATTGTAAATTGCATTTTAAAAATAAATCTAGACATAAAGTACATACACACATATATTAAAGAGCATTGTGCTATTGACTTAAATAAAGATAAATGTATTGAAGAGAGAGCTAAATTGCCCACAATAACATCATTGTCTGTCTCCATCAACAGTACTGTTTTACCCCGATACATGATGTCATCGCTCATGGGTTGGCCTTGAGTTCTGTCACACTGCTGGCTTAAAACATGCAGGGATGGCTTCCTACATCAGCTGAGCCTGTCATCAGTAAACCATGAATCTTTTTACCCTATAGAGACATGCGGATAATGTCTGCAGTGCGCTGTGTATCCGATGACCCAGCGTTATTATTGCCCTTGAGTCTCTGCGCTCGCTTCGCTCTTTATTACAAATATTTTGACTGCTGTCCTTGAGTAACGTGTTATTTTAGTAAAGGCATCCGGCATTGTCTTAATACCTCAGAAAATCCAGAAATCCCTTTGAAGGTCAATCTCTTTTCCCCTTGCGGCACAGTGATTATTAGTCAGCCCTGCTAGGGAAAAAATGCGCTATGAAGGATTATGACAGGAGAGCTGTGGGGTGAGTCAAGAATGGTGCCAACTACCCCACTAGTGGCAAGAATATAAATAAATAAGCACACAAAGTAGCTAATAACCGAGCGGCAAGCTTAAAGTTTTATATCCAAAACATCAAAACTAGAGACGCAGGTGTTTTAGCAGCTACAGCTGTTTTACATTCTGCCCTGCTGGTTCTAATTACAAGAATCATCAAGAAAAGGAACACTGGATCATTGATATTAATCTCTACGATTATTACTCATTCTCTTTCCTGTATCCGCACAGGAACGTGTTGCTATGGTGCAGGGACATCAGCATCCATCTTCATTCTGCAGCACAGCGTGCGAAGCTAAGGATCGGGTTTGCCGGTTTTTACCAAGAAGGGGATTTACAGACACTGGCCTTACAGGCCCATAAGTGCCCCTGCTGGGTCAGGGGGAGAAGTGATCTGAAGAGTATTTTATGGCCCATTTGAGAGTCATATTCTTGTATGTATAGTAACTGTCTCCTTTAAAGACTGCGGACAGTAGCCACTGGCTGTCCAGAGCGTTCTACTGTAGAATTGAGCTGCATGTACTATATGTGGATGTCAGTTTATACCCTTCATACATGATCGGCCAACATATTTTTTTGCTTCCACCCAGTCTTAGTTTTTCCTATTACAAATCTACAGGGAACTCAGTGTTTATGAAAAATTAATAAAGTGCTTAATGGAGGCAGATTACCTAGTGGTGCTGTTTGTTGCAGTGCTTCTCGCAATAACATTTCAGCCAGTGTTAAACAATGCTGCCCACCTGTATGTCAGAAACGACTGAAAGATTCAGTAGTTTTTGAGCTATCGGCAGTGACTAGGGGTGTAAATATTTGTTTGGCAAAATATTTGATTAGATTTTTTTTTTTACGTTATGATTTTGATGCATTGTACAATCTGTAATTGGATCATTACGTGGGATGATTCCTTTATTTTGGGATGATTTGTATAAAATATGCTGAAGAAATAAGCTGCATACATATTTTGCATTGCAATTGAATACTGACATGAAAAAAAAAAAAATTTCGATAAGAAATGAATGTACATCTAGTATTGATCCAGTAGAAAAAAGGTGTTCTCTCTCTCATATAGTATCGTTAAAAAGTTTTTTTTATTTTTATTTTGCAAGAATGCATCAAATTATGAAAACTATTAAATGACATTTAAAGATATGTTTAACGTTACAAAAAATATCTATTTTAATTAAATGCTGTTCATCATAAAAATCACAGATTCCGCATAAATATTAAGCAGCACGACTGTTCTTAACTGTTAATAAGAACTATTTCTTGAGCATCAAATCAGAATAATTTCTGAAGGATTATGTGACACTGAAGCCTGTAGTAATGATTCTGAAAATTCAACATTGACATCATATAAATAAAATACATTTTAAAATATATTACCATAGAAAATAGCTATTTTAACGTATAATAATATTGTGCAGTTATTACTATTTTACTGTATTTTAAATCAAATAAATATAGCCTTGGTTAGCAAAAAGAATTTCATTCTAAAATACAGACCTCAGTTTTACCCACCCGAAGCTTTTGAATGTTACTGTGATATATGTAACTGTTGAATACCCATTATATATTTGCATGCAATTTTCTGAACTAATGCAGATTTTCTTAAATATTTGAGAATATCTATAATACAAAAATTGGAAAATAACAATCAACTTGCTCAAATGCATTAAAAACAATGACCCAGAAACAACTTAGATAATAATTTATAGTCATCACAATCAATTACTTATAAACAAACAACTGAATGTATTCCATAATTCATTCATTGAATTGTTTATTGTACATCACAATGTATAGTAAGATGCCTAATAAGTTTCCTCAGTGTCACTCATATTGAGAGTGGATGGAGGATTTGTCAAGGACACCGCTGAGGCTCCTCATGGGATTGTTTGTGGCAAATGTTTGTGGTGCAGAGGGTAAAGAAGCTGTTGGCTGACAGGACATCAGCGCTGGCCACTGGACAGATGTTAAGGCTCTCCACAGATTTCCCAGCATCCTTGTGTGCATTTATCCAGCATATAGAGGGCAGAGAGCTCAAGTGCTTTCCCCATGCTGCTCGTTTCAGCAGCTTGCCTCTTTTTATCGCACGGAAGCAACTCTTTATTGTGTGTGCTTTGTTCTGGCAGCCTTTTCAGAAATTGGCAATCATCATTTCTCACAATGTAGATTGTTATTTTGTGCCAATGCAGGATCACAATGATTTTGACATCAGTATCCTGCCGTAGTCCTGATCCAGCATCGCTTTCTGTCAATCATTCTGTCAGTCATCCACCAATCTGAGATGAATGGGAGTAAAGCGCTGCTGTTAGGACATACTGCGTCTTTTTTGAGGTTAATACGTGACAAGACAGAGCGGATATTTCTTCCTGCCTACAGACAAGAGCCAGTTAGTTATCTGCCACTCATAATTTTATTTGTCAAACGTATTATTTTCTTGCCAATGCGCAATGGTGATGTCGGAGATGGCATCAGTGATGTCTTTTGTGCGCGGAGACAATTTGCCGCGACAACCCTTTGGCTCACGCTGACATATCCTTGATTATTTTCATGTGCCAGTGCTTGAAACAGTCATGTTGCATTCTGTTTATGCAGAGCTACGCATTTGAAAGCAACTTACTTTGTAATTTGTCACCCATCAGTGTTTTTCTGCTTGTGCATTCTGCTCTGATTGTTGACACATGAATAGTGGTTCTCCGAGACGGAGTGTAAACCGAAATTCAGCCAATGTGAGCAAAACAGAGCCTACATTTTTCGACAAGCTCAGATTCATTCCCGATGACTGGCAGCTGTCCCGACTCAACGAGCCAATGTAGGGGGTGGGACATTATGTATGTTTCATGCTTTACAAGCAACTAAAAGCGCATTTTATTAATTTTTGGTAATCCATTTATGCACATCTTCCCAGTATGCCTGTATTTAAACCTCGTGAGGCAAATTCACTGCTGGAAATGTTCAAGGTAATCGATTTTTATACTTGAAAACCTTTTAAGTTTATCATTTATTCATAGTTCAGCAACGTGATTTATTATGTCTTCTTCTGTTAACATCACGTAAAATGGTAAAATTGTGGTGGTTTTATTTATTACCATGGTATTTTTGATAAGATATTAATGTACATTTATTATTTTATGAAAAAAATAACTTTTTGAAAAATTCTTGCGGCCCATGTCATTAGGATTTCTTTAAGAAATACTTTTATTCTACAAGAATGCATTAAATTATCAAAAGTAATGGAAATTACATTAATAATTTTACAAAATATTTGTTATTTTATTCTTGCAATTTAAAGCTTAAAGCACCATTTTAATTACCATTTTCTTTTAAGAAAATAATACTTTTCTGTTAGAAAGCATTAAATTATCAAAAGCGACATTGAAGACATTCATAATGTTACATAATGTAGATTTCTATTTCAAATAAATGCTGTTCTTTTGAAACAGTGGTTAGTTTCTTCTTTTGTTCTGCCCTATTCTGAATTGGTTGCAAGTACAGTTGTGACTTATCTCCATGCAAAACTTGTTTCAAACGTTGGCTCTGTGGTGAAAATGATGCATAGCCGACCAGGGACTGATCACATTGCAGCATGGGAACATTATGAGGGCTTAAACTAAACAGTTACCTGTGCATGAAGCTCCCGGGGATCTTTGTTATGTAAATGCAAGGCATTAAGATTGAATCATAAAGCTTTTGTTCCCTTTTTAATGCAATTTTCAGCTAAATAGACTCTGTTCAGTAGGCACACTCACATTACCGTATTATTTATTAATTATTTTTTTGTGTGTATATCATCTAGAGATCTTTTTTATGCAAGCTTGAGGGTCCTTTTAATTTTTTTTAATGCATATTACCTTCTGGAAAAATTGTACGATTAACAAATTTACTGAACTGAGGAGTATAACCAATGAAGCAAGAGTTGTTTTGGCATAGATATGCTTCTGCAATTCATTGTCATTAACAGAATTCATCAGAGGGAAGGCAAGCAGAACATCTCTAGCTTTTTTCCTAGTGGGAAGAAATCAAACTCTGTCTGATCCTAGACACAGAGAAGCAATAACACTGGGAAATGGTGGGCAGCAATGCAGTGAACTTTGTGGAGCGTTCTCCTTGCCTCTCCTCTATCTTGTGCATTTCATCAGTCAGGCCCTCTTGGTTTATGTGTTTTTTAATGTAATTTCTCCACACAAATTTAACCGTGAAAGATTGTTTTCATTAGCATCTGACAATAACTGGGATATTTAAACAGATGACCGGGTTTCAATTTCATACCCTTGTCACTGAGACAGAATTGTACCATGGTGCCAAATCAAGCGATTTAAAGTTTTCATTAGCATCCTGGAACAGGTGATGAAGAGCCCTGTTCGGGAAGAGAGATGTGATGTGGTTTTACATAAATAAGACACATATGAAAAACAAGTGTAAATTGGCCATATTTTACAGACTATTTGAATATTTGAATAGAAAAATATCTATATCTGTGAGATATTCTGAGACTTTCTCAATATTAAGAATTGAATGTAGTGAGGCAAACTGAAAATTATTACTTATTAATTTAATTTAATTTAATTTAATTTAATTTAATCCTTTATGGGATATAATGGCCACTATTAGAGTTTACAGACCATTTAATGTGTTGTCTGATTTATTATTATTATTATTATTATTTTTCATTTTGTGCATTCCCATTCTCCTGTTTTTACATTTTTACATTTTTCATAATATGTGTTAATATTAAGAGTTAGATAGAGTTGTCTAAATTCATTAATAGCATTTAAAACAACTGATTTTATTTTTTTTAGTGTTTTGCCATTTAGACAAAATTGTACAAAATTTAAATATTCCAATTAATATGTATTTTTTTTTTTAAATCCCAGTGACCTTTTGCAGAACCATTTATCTAATTGAGTAGTCCATTCACTAAAATTGTCCAAATCTGCTTCACATAATACACGTGGGAATTAATTAATAGATGCATCAATTTATGCACACATTACAGTCTCCACATACTGCATATAATCCCTTTTTTTAAATACATGTCCATTTCTACATTGCGCTTGATAACAAATTAGGGGCAGGAGAGGTGTGACAAGTTTGTGATTCCCTTTCACGGGCTGGATTTTGAATGCTGATGGCTTTAAGCATGATGGATAGAGTTGTAATGAATGAAAGGTGAATTAGAGGCATGGGCTTCCTGTCATAACCCAGCGAGACTAATCAACGGCTCAGCATCTCTTTTCCCAAGCCCTTCATTCCAACTCTAAGAATGTAATCCAAAGATAGATGTGGCTCAATTACATTGGAATAGATCAAATTTCACACCCATTCATTTGCTAGCAATGCGGTGCATGATAAACATTGTATTGCTTCATTAATAACCAGACATCACCCTCATTAGACCCCTTTTGAGCTTGACTAACAGGAGGAATCATTAGTCAAAACTAATATTAACAGGTACATCCGATTTTCATACCTCCTACCTTATTAACAGAGAGCCTACCCAAGTGGCCATTAATCACCCGCTGCTGAATAAGTCATGCACGAATGCATGCACGCACACACCTGCTGTCATATTGCGTCACGAGTCAAACAGAAGCGCCAGAGAACACACATGCTGATATTATATTCATATTTACACGTGCTTCTTGCATTCTTGAGACCGCAAATGAAGTCTTGATATTTACTGGCAAATCCTCTCTCGTGTTTGCATCCCGACTCCAGACGTAGGGAAGCGGAAGAGCGAGAATGTCTTCCTCTTCTGCGTCAGGTCAGCGGGTCCAATGCCCTCACCAGCCAAAAAGAGCCTTTCTGCGACCATTTGGAGCTTTAAATGGGCTGAAACAGGGGCTGGGTGATTGACAGGTGGGCACCAGGGCGTAATTCCAGGGGAATAACTCCAAAGCCTGAGTAAACAGCCCGCTGTATTAGGGAGTTCAGTGGAGATGAGCCGCCGAGGCGGAGCTGGCCGCCCCATAATCCCCTGCAAGTACAGCCAACATTACTCTTTTAATTTACTTTACACCCAAGTGGGTTTAGCTGTCTGCTGATGGTGAGTGGATCATTATATTCAGAGGCAGGGCCCAGTGGTCTCACTCCCAGGTGATCCGGTTCACAAGAGCTCACTTTGGCATTCAGGGGTAAGAGAAATACGGACCTCTTTTACAGACTATGAGTAAAAATTTACTCTATCTTCATTTTAATGTGCTGTTGTCTTGAGTGAAACCTCTCTGGTTGCCTTTAGCATTGTCACGACAGTTTCATACTTGCTACTGCAAAACTTGCAATTTTCGAAGCCTTGACTTTCTTTGTTGAGGCTATTGTCATGCCAGATTTACTTTTGTCAATGCCTGATCAGAAATCAATTAGCACTTTGCTAAGCTAGTAGGCTAAGCTGTTAGTTTAAGTGAAGGTTTACTGAAAACACAAAGAAAGGGAATTGTTTATTTTGACTTTTTTAGCTAATGACTTTTGTAGGGCTGCACGATTTGACAAAGAGAATGAGATTTGTCTGTAATTGAGATCAAGTGTGTGTGTGTGTGTGTTTTAGCTTCAGGTTTGCTATGCTTGTTTGTAGGACTGCCCAGTTTGGACATAACCTTTGTGATTATATATCTATATGATAAAAGAAGAAATAAATATTATTTAGTTACTATTTCACTGATGTATTTCACTCTAATATTTCACTGATGATAAAAACAAAAAATCAAGCATTTAGGAAAAATAAAATTTTTGCTTTTTAGCAAAAAGTTTTACTTCGATTATATGCACAGCCCTAGTGTTATGTATTTTAAAAGACACTAATGATTTAAAAATGAAAATTCTGTCATCATTTACTTCTGTATGAATTAATTTTGTATTATTTAGAGAACAATATATAGCCGGAGCTAGGGTTGGCCACCCACTCACAACAGCTGCTTCTGTCTCTTTTTTTCTTGACAAGAATTGCATTTATTTAGATGCAGAACGTCTTTACGACCACATCAAGACTTTTCAGACACGCACTCTACTTTGCCTCAGTGCCAGGCGCCAAGCTACAGGTGGCGATTATCTTCAGTAGAACATCAGTGAACTGTCGTCAGAATCAGATGAGATGTTGTCAGGACATATGTTAGTAAAAATGAATTTTGCTATCCTGTAAGCCATTAACCCAGCTGCTGTGATGTCTGTTAATCAAAGAACAAAAGAAAAATAGAGGAAATCAATAACTTTTGTAACTTTAATGATTCATCTATATTTAATTTAGAATTTAGTGTTTGATAACTTTATTCAGTTTCTGTATATTTCCTACTTGCTGAAGGGCACAGGTACATTTAACATTATTATAGTGGGTTTATGTGAAGATTGTTTTAAGTTCACTTAAATTAAAGTCTAATAAATGCTAAAATTGATAGCACTCAATTATACTGTAATGTTAAATGGTTATAGTGAATGATTAAATATTACCAGTGTTATTTTGGACCCAACTGACTTTCACTGTATGTACAGAACCCTTCAGAATGTCTTATTTTGTATTCCACAGAATAAAAATGCATTTAAAAGACAGGTATATGATTATATGTATTACATATCGTTCCTCTGCCCCAATCTTATGTGCTGCTATATGACACAGGCCCTGTTTACTCCAAGTAGAGAGCATTGATCAGATCTGAGCAAATAGTTGGACATTTGCCTTGTAGGATTGGCTACCAGCTCATGGCATTCAGGTCATGCTAACTTTATCTCATTATCCAACTTTAAGCCCACTGTACATGAAATGACAACAGTCAAGCTGCAGCGTAGACTTCCTGATTATCTAAGAATTCCCTTTGCTGTCGCTCACACAATGATGTCGGCTTTCTAAGAGGTCATTTAGTGTGCGTTTGTGTATATCTGTCTAGTTTTCCTCTCTTCATCATTACTGGTCTACCAATAAACAGTGGATGCCAGTGAGCACATTAGCGTCTGCCTGACTCGGCCGCCCCCGTAGAGGACTGGAGGCGAGGGGAGGGACAGGATGAACTCTAAATTTGTGCTCTTGACTTGAAGAGATTGTTCTTGCAATTATCGGAGGATCTTTTCAGGGTAAATCAGTACAAATGTAACAATCTCGGGTTTGCAGTGCAATGGTGTGATCCACTTGACGGATGAGTCCACCCATCTCTTCCGTAAGTGACTTCGCTGGAGAGAGACCAAGAGTAGAACATCCTCTTCAGAAGACAACTTCAGCAAAATACCCTTGTCAGCTTCATGAATGTTTATTTTCAATTACAGTACTTACAGTACAGCAATGGTTTGAGCAAACAGATGGCTATCATAACCGCACAAAAACTTTGTTTTACTTGTTCAGCATGATTTTTACATGTTAGATTTGTTATATTGGCTTGTTCTAGTGTTACTCAGCCTTTGTTTTACTTTCAAAACTTTAAAGAGCTTTTTTTTAGATTTGTAGTAAGGATAAGGATACTAGACAGTTAGCAGCGCATTAGCCTTAATGTGAGGTAACAATAGCAAAATTGATAATTTTGCGAGCAAAAATAGCCTGTTGTATTTTGTCAATAGTTTAGCGATATGTGAAGCACAGCTTACAGAGAAGTCACTTTGAAACCAAACTTTTTTTTAAGATTAGTTAGTCTGAAACAAGTTTAAATTAAGATTCTAGACAGTTAGCGGTCTGTTAGCCTAAATGAGTGCTCACAAACGTTTTTTTGAGGGAAAAAAGCTGTAAGGCTGAAACAAGTTGAAACTAGGATGTTAGACACTTAGCAGCGCATTACATTTACATTTATGCATTTAGCAGACACTTTTATCCAAAGCGACTTACATTGCATTCAAGTTACAGTTTCTACATTTTATCAGCTCTTGCTTTCCCTGGGAATCAAACCCATGACCTTGGCGTTGCTAGCGCCATGCTCTACTATTTGAGCTACAGGAAAGCTTAATTAGCTTTCTATTGACAGTAGTGCAGCACCATATTAAGCAGAGCTCACACGAAAATCACTTTCAAACCAAGCAAATTTCTGAGCTTTTTTTTTTTAGGTAAGTCTGCAACTAGTTTAAAATAGGATGCTAGGCAGTTAGCAGTGTTTTAGCCTGCATATGTGGTAATGTTAGTGAAATTTTAATAATTTCACAGGCCAAAAAAATGTTGATTGTTTATTGTCAATAGTTTAGCCATGTGTGAACAGCACGTTAGCCTGAATGTCATGTAACATTAGCGAAATTTTGATAATTTGGCAGGTCATTGTCTGTTGACAATACTGTAGCGACTTGAAGTCACTTTCAAACCAAGCAATTTTCTTTCGGTCAACAAGGCGAAATCATATGACCAACTTGAACTTGTTGCGAAATCTGTGCACGGAAGTCTTTCGCATTCACGCTAAATTTCCAATCATGTGTATTCCTATGGAAAAGACTGTATTTTTAATGTGAATATTCACAGAAATGTGACCGCACCATGTGCTATGTTGTCTGTCATGTGACCATTCCCTTTAATATCTGACAGTGCGCTCATAACAATGTTAACCAGTGCTGCGCACACCCACCACAGTGCAAGCTGAGTGCTTGGCATTTCCTATTACTTAGCAAAATTATGCGTGCTAATTATTTTCCCATTATGATTACACAGTGGGGTGGCTCTTATCAAAATAAAAGTGTGCCCCCCCCCCAAATAGTAACGCGTTGGCTGTTCTTTTCCCTGTTCATTGTGATAGTGATGGCAGCGTTTAAGGATTATGGGGTCTGTACTGATATGGCTTTTTCCCCCCCGTTTTTATTCCTTCTTTTTCTCTCTCTGACAGTGGTGCCCCAAGCCAGGTTACTCAGTATAACCGTAGTAACTGACTTTGCTCATTGTGGTCATATGAATCCTGTTACAGGCTGTGTTGCTAGCGTTTATGGTGAAGACGATTGTCTGGGTGCCCGTCCTCATGGATTTTAATTCCCATTATAAGGCACCATGTATTCATGGGGCTTCTGGGTTATTACAACCCTCAAACTAGACTAACAGAACATGGCAATGATTCTCACTTCTGCTTCTTCGCTTCCAGGAGTAACTAACTTAACTGCATATTTTAGTTATGGTAGCCGATTTGTCATTTTTTTTTTTTTCTTAGTAGTTTTTTCTTCAGAGCACTTCACCATTGTTTTGTCATATTGTATATATATGCATGTGTATATATATATATATATATATATATATATATATATATATATATATATATATATATATATGTATATATTACATTGAACAAATTATAGAACAGATTAAATTTTATGTATTATATTATCAATAGCACTTTATTTTAACATGACTGTTACATTACATGTATTTACTGTAATAATATCAGTAAATTATGCATAATTACAAGCAACTTACCCTAAACCTAACCTTACCTGTAGTAAGTACATTAAGAAGTAGTTAATTATAGAACTCAGTACTTACTAGTCTGATTTACATGTGTAACAGTGTTACCTTAAAATAAAGTGTACCTGAATTATTATAAATATTATGGTGTTTTTATGTGTAATTGGTTGAGTAAATTTCTCTGTTCAAATGTTGTTAATGCATAGTAATATTACCGTGTGTGTGTGTGTGTGTGTGTGTGTATCTATGTATATATATATATATATATATATATATATATATATATATATATATATATATATGTCAAAAATAAAATAATATAAATAATATAAAAATAATTTCAATATTATTCAAAATCATATATAACGTAATAATATAAAAAGATAATAAATCATCTAATAGTTATGCATTTAAAAAATGAACTTTATAGCTAATTACTCTTTCAAATGTGTAATTTAACTGTAGTTGATATGCATTGTAAGTAGCTTGATGAATAGCGACCTCAACATTGCTGTACATCTCTTTACTGTGAGATTGACAGCGAGGGTGATTTACTCGTGGTAAGGTGAATCAGAGGGATTTGGTGTATATTAACCTTCAGCATCCATGCTACCGTGTTCTCGGCCATGAGAGAGGAATATCACATGAGAGGAAGAAGGCGAGAAGTGGACGGCAGCCAGCTGGCTGGCTGAGCTCATTACGAGGGTCAGCAAGATGTTTCAGTCAACTTCTCCTGACATCACACCCGGATAAGCACCTGATTCATAAATATTGCGCCTTTTAGCATAAAAACGGCAGATATCACACTAGGAACTCTCAAGGCCTGTTCTCTCAAAGTCTGATGGAGCTACATGAAAACTATAAATACCTATTTATGCCATGAATTCACACTTGGTATGAATAGGCCACATTGCCATGTACATACAAAAAGCTGACTAAAAATATTCAGTTTCAGTTCTAGTTGTTTTCTTCAAAGGGTCTTTGTTTATGTGGGTATCAGACTCTCTCCCTTGTGCTTTGGCTTTTGTCACTTGTTGACAATAAAGTAGTCGTGTGATGTTTTTTTTTTTTTCAGGAGACATCACAGAGTGTTCCAGATATTTTGGACACACAGGACAGATTACTGGACTGATGAGAATGGCTCTCGTAACAAAGTGTTTTGAGCAGAGAGTTAACATGTCTGTCAGTTAGTTCCCTTTGGATATAGAGGGGTCGATTTGCTAGAAGGCTCAGCCTGACTGCAGGCCCCGCACATATAGCATATAACCAGACAAACCTCAATATAATAGCTGCTATGACTATAACCATGGACTTTATCTTTTAGTTCATTCGGTATTTTGAGCACAGTGAGCCTATAAGCTTCAACCCAGTTTGCATGACTATTTTTCTCTAGTAAACACGCAAATACACATAAATATACATGAGTTTGTGCTTTACACATTGAAGCTCGGGGCTCAACTTTAAAGGATTTGCTTTGCTGACTTGGTTATGCCAGTAATTCATAATTTTTCTTTCCCTGCCATCAGTTTCCCTCACTCTATCCATGTTTTTTTTTTGTTTTTTTTTTTTTTTTTTAGCAATGCATTTTTACTGGTGCTAGAAAAAAAATATTTAAATGTTTTTATTTAATGTTTATTTTTAATTTGTTTTTACTTTTATTTATATTATATTTATATGTAAAATATATTATGTTTTATATGTTCTATATTTGTATTTTGTAATATTTTATATTATATTATATATATATATATATATATATATATATATATATATATATATATATATGTATTACATAATTTAAATGTCAAGTTTTTTACATGTAGCTAAATTACATAATATATGTGTAAATTATGTGGCTTAATTATCATAAAACTATATTTTATGTATTTATTTATTTTATTTACTTCTCACTGTACTGCTTACTGCCTGTAGCAGTGATATAGCCAAGAACTATCCTCCCTGAGAGCCAGGTGACATTCACCATCTATCAACATCGCCGGTCGCAGCGAGAGCCTGGAACACATGTGTTTGTGTGACAGACCTTTCACGTTGATTAAGCTTTGGATCCTCAGGGTCCATACCAGAACAAACCCACCTCATGCTCCTTGACACTCTAACCACAATACATCTGCCTGAGATACAATAGTAAAACATAAAAGAGCCATGTTCATAACCTATATTGCATTGAGTACATCTAGAAACTCTTTGGTAGATGAATGTTGAGTGAATCAGAGATGGTTAGCTGCTTGGCTCCATGCTGCTTTTAACTAGACCTGCAGAGGAAGATATTGACTTGAGTCCACATGGAGGTCAATTGAAGTTCACAAGCCAAGGCTGTATTTATTTTATCTATAAAAACAAGAATTTAGGATCCTAGTGGGCTCCAATTAGTTTAATTGACACTAGGCTGAACTCTCTCCTCTGTATTTGAATTCTATTGGCTTCTGGTCTAATTTAGCTCCTTTTCCAAAATGATCAATACATCAATTTTTATAATCTTAGTTTATCTGTGTATTTATATATGAACTCTGACCCTCTGTTCTTTAGCCCCTCAAGATCAAATAGAGCTCTGTGTAGCTCATTTTCTTTTAGCTCTGGGTTGTTTGCTTGGATTGTCTTCCTCTGTGTGTCATCCACAGGGGTCATGAGCTGGATTGTTTCTATGACAACAGTGCTTGACCAAGACCCTTTATGTCACTCCATGTAGAGCATTTTGTCTCATAAAAAGATACTTATGATTGGCTTTCCATGAACAACCACAAAGCCTATACATTTATTTATTGCACACACACTTGCGCACACACACACACACACGCACACATATATACAATAAAGAATTCTAAAAGGAATGTATTTTTACATGACATTTTATTCCTGTGATGCAAAGCTGAATATTCAGCATCGTTACTTCAGTCTTCAGTGTCACATGATCCTTCAGAAATCATTCTAATAATTTGCTTTGCTGCTCAAGAAACATTTCTAGTTACTGTTTATGTTGAAAACAATGTTGTGCTGCTTGATTTTTGTGAAAAGTGAGATACATTTTATTTCAGGATTCTTTTAGGAAAAGTCAAAAAAACAAGAACATCATTTATTTGAAATAGAAAACTTTTGTAACATTATAAATCTATTTACTGTCACTTTTGATCAGTTTAATGCATCCTTACAGAAAAAATATATATATATTTTTTTATTTCAAATAATAATTAAATGTTTGAATAATTTAGTTGTGTGTGTGAAAACTAAAAATAAAAAAAGTAAAACTGATTTTATATTTATATATTTACATTTACATTTACATTTAGTCATTTGGCAGACGCTTTTATCCAAAGCAACTTACATAATGAGGACAATAGAAGCAATCAAAACCAACAAAAGAGCAACAACATGCAAACGCTATGACAAGTCTCGGTTAGCCTAATGCAGTACATGTAGCAAGGTTTTTTTTTGTTTTTTTTTTTAAACAAGTAGATAGAATATAGAAAAGAAAGCTAGTGTTTTAGTTTTTTAAGAAAAGCTAGCAGTTAGAGAATAAATATGCAATTGATAGAGGGTCAAGTGTGTGTGTGTGTTTTTTTTTTTTTAATAAAAAGAAGGGAGATAGATTAAATAAAATTAGAAAAGAGAATGCTAGAGTTAGAGGGTCAAATAAAGATGGAAGAGATGGGTTTTTAGCCGTTTCTTGAAGATGGCTAAGGATTCAGCTGCTCGGATAGAGTTGGGCAGGTCATTCCACCAGATGGGAACAGTTAATGAAAAAGTTTGAGAAAGTGATTTTGTGCCTCTTTGGGATGGCACAATAATGCGGCGTTCACTTGCAGAACGCAAGTTTCTAGAGGGCACATAGGTCTGAAGTACTGAATTTAGGTAAAGGGGTGCAGAGCCAAAGGTGGTTTTGTATGCAAACATTAATGCCTTGAATTTTATGCGAGCAGCTATTGGTAGCCAGTGCAAATTGATGAACAGAGGTGTGACGTGCGTTCTTTTCGGCTCATTAAAGATTAATCTTGCAGCGGCATTTTGGATTAATTGTAGAGGTTTGATGGAATTGGCCGGAAGACCTGCCAAGAGAGCATTGCAATAGTCAAGGCTGGACTGAACAAGAGCTTGAACAAAGAGTTGTGTTGCATGTTCCAAAAGAAAGGGCCTGATCTTCCTAATATTATATAAAGCAAATCTGCAAAAAAATTATAATTAATTATAATTATAATAATTAAAAGCATTATAATTTCTAAATAAATAAACCACCTAGATAATATTAATAAAATACTGAAATAATAAATAAAATTATATAAAATTGTGATGTTAAAAATAAGCCTCACGACATTCATTTGACATTGATAAAAACATATTGTGGTTAGTTTATTTTAAGGTGTCCTTGTTACAGTGTAATTATAAGTACTGAGTAATATTAATTAACTACATGTACTTAATATATGGTTAGGGTTAGGATAAGGGTTTGACTTAGGGTTACTTGCATGCAATTATGTGTAATTTATTGTTATTATAATAGTAAGTACATGTAACATGTAACAAGGACACCTTAAAATAAAGTGTTACCCTTATTGTTTTATTTTTTAGTATTTTTAAACCATAACATAACATAACATAGCAGCAACAACAACAACAACAACAAAAAAATCTAGATTAAAGGACCCAAGCTAGATGACTACTTGTCCCATATCTAGAAGCCATATCTAGGGTCCAGAAAATCATTAAAAATGGCCTTTTTAATGATTTGGACAATGGTAGTGCCTTACCATTGTACAAAGCCAGGTACTCATGGACCACAAATGTAGCTGTCTATTGTAATCTAACATCCAGTGTTGTTTCAAATGTGCTAACACAGGATTCACAAGTCCTCTGGGCTTGTTTTCCATCTCATTGTGAAATCGATGTGTCTAATATATACGTCAGTAAGTTGCTAAATGCTTTCCGTGTGTCTAAGTCTTTACTTCAACACCTGAGGTGGAAAAAAGCGAGGTGTCGTCACAGTGAAAGTCAAGGTGATTATGAGGGCTAATTTTTCGTGCCTCACATTAGGCAGCCTTGTACATCAGTTAAGAAGCCCCTGTAAGCTCAGAAGCCCCTGTAATCCCTCCCGGTTTGGCCTGAAACTCCAGCTTTTGCAGTGAGCTTTAGAGGTGACTCCGTTCTCTGGAGGCTGTAGACGAGGGTTTGAAAGGGCAGAGGCCAGTTCTGTTTAAAATGTCTGCTGTCGTCCCACAGGAGATGCTAGTGGGCCTCTGAACCCTCCTGCTGGAGTCTAACACCTGAACCGAACCACTAACCTCTACCCTCAGAGCATCAGGGCCTGTGGGACACTTTTAACCTAAGTTTATCCTAACAAATGTAAGGCACCACTGTTTAAATGGGAAAAGAAAACAGAGTTTAGGCTCATTAATCTCCTCAGCTTTTCTTTTGTCTGTCCCTTCGCCTCTTTTTCCCTTTTGGCAAAGTCATGGCTGTGTTCTGCCCCATGGGTCCCCATTCTAGGAAAACTCTGTGACCGTTTTGTATGTGTTTCTGTGGCCGTGAAAGTGTGCCAGACCCATGCTAAGAGCCCAGTTGATCGCAACCCAGCGTTATTTTAGTCTCATCAATATAGTTTTTGGTAATATTTAGCATATTTTATGGACATTTTTATGTCTATATTAGTTTTAGTTTTAGTAAAACTGGTATTTAGTTTTTGTTATTTTAGGAATTGTTGTTTATATTAGTATTGTTTTAATTTATTTTAAACTGATTGAAAATGAAAAATGTTGTACTGACAGCTAGATATAAAATATATTTTTATATTTTATTTTATTTCACTTTATTATTGTTTTTATTTAGTTTATTTAATGATAATAACCTTGTCTCGTCACATACCAGGTCACAGTTGTGTGTGCTTTACACACTAAAAATATGTAATCACAATTAATTACAAATAATTTAATTGTAAAAAGCACTCCAGTAACCTGTTTTATTTACAACTTAGAAAAATATTTTTTATATATATTTAAATTTTTATTTTTTATATATATTTTATTTTATTTAATTTCAGTTAATGTTTATTTTGTCAAGTAATGATTTTTTTTAAATGGTTTTAGTTTTTATTTAGATTATTTAATGATAATAATCCTGTCTTGTCCCCTACCAGGTCACAGTTGTGTGTACTTTAGACACTAAAAATATGGGGGAAAAAATAGTAGCAAAACAGTTTTCACTGAGAAATTGCTAGTAAATGACAAAACAGCAAGTTTTCCATTATATTAAACATAAAATTTTGAGGTATAAAAAATAAATAGAATTTAATTTTAAAAAGTACTTCGAATTTTTTTTTTTTTCACAGCGTATATATATTTTTTTAATATGTTATTTTATTTCATTTAATGTTTATTTTATTTTCAAGTAATGCGTTTTATTTTTTATGGTTTATTTTATGGTTTTTATGACTTAATAATATTACCAGGCCACAATTGTGTGTTGGACACGTAATAAAAATATTGAATGTGTATAAGAGTAATTCTTCTCAAATCCAGTAGCATGTACCAGAATCCAAATTTACCAAGCCAAGCACCCAGCTAAACAGAAACCCTGGATGCTTTATATTTGTTCAGCTCTCAGCAAATAAAATCTATGATTTCCTGTCATAATGGCCCCTCGCTCACATCTTCGTTATAATATATTCACGTGTCCAGAGATTACATTTTTGTCTAAATCACCCAAGCACATTGATCTTTACGTTTCATTGTGGCGGACTGAAGTCTGTCTAGTTTTTCAGTGCCATTTAGATTGATGCTTTTACCCTTTGGTTTGCTCTCTGTGTAACCTCTCACAACTGACAGGTTGACATCAATTCCCCATGACAGATGACAAAATTCTGCCAGGCTGCATTCGTCTTCTGCTAGGCCCAAGAAGGGACCTTTCTGGGTAATGGGCTCAAATAAACCCTCTCTGAGAGCTGCGAGGATACTTCTGTCGTAAAAGGTGTCTGTCGCCACCATTCAAGCAGGAAGTATTCATAGATGGGGGGGGGGGGGGGGGGGGTGGGGTGAGCTCAAGTAAACCATCATAGGGAATAGCTGCGGTATCAATCCACAGCCGTGGCGACAAATCCCCCCCTTTCATCCCTGTGAATGGAGGACTTATTTTTCCCAGGCAGCTTAGAGAAGTATTGTTCAGGGGGGTTACTGTATTATCATGTATGGAGCTTGCAGCCGCTGTGCCCTCTGTGTTTTTGTGGGGAAGAGCCAAGATGGGAACTGTGTGATTAAATCCCGATTTAGGGATTGGGGTGAAATCCACGTGGAGGATTTCCGGCGCCACTTTCTTGCATTAATAGGCTATACCAGGCTGGAGTTGTTACAGTCAGGCCGCATGCGGTGCCATGGGCCGCTCGAAATCTCATGTGGAGGTTTTGGAAGAGCACAGGAAGTGTATTTGTATTAAGGATAAATGGCTATTGTAGTTACAAGCTGATTGAGGAAAATAAGTTATTGAGATAAATCAAGTTATTTGGTTATCTACATAGTGAGCTGCCTTCTTAGGCATTAGCCAAGTAACTGAATTTGAACAGCAACTCCACCGGACTCATCACTGATTGAAGTAGAGTTTGCTGTTAGCATGTTGCTAAGCTAACAACGTGAAATTCTTAATAAGTATAAAAATACATTACAAATATTGGCAAAAAAAAAATACATTTTTAATTACTCTGAGCTATTTTATTGTCTTTTTTTCTTACCTCAGCTGCAGTTTTGGATTTATTTTTCACACTAAGATTGTCCCTTAAAATGTGCTTTTAAGTACCCTTAAAGGTACAGTATAGGTCACCCAATATTTTTTTTTTTTTTATCATTTAGGCTTAATCGCCTCATGTCATTCCAAACCTGTATGATTTATTTCTTCTGTGGAACATTTAATAAGAATGCTTCCAAGCAAATAGTTTTGGTTCTCATTATCTTCCATTGTTATTGTTATCCATATGGTGAAAATCAATGGAAACCTGTTGGATCACCAGCATTCTTCAAAATATGTTCTGTTCCGCAGAGGCATATGAAATTGAAATTCATCTATTTTCTAAATACATACTGATGATCTTATATTGACCAATTCATCTGTGCATATGTTTATTTACTTTATTTAATGTTGACGTCAACATTCATTTAGTCTACTTAAACTCCACCCCTTTCATACAAGTTGACATCTTCCTCCATCCAAATAACTGAAAGATAGAAGCAAGTCCCTGTCCTACATCTTTTCCTTTTTTTTTTTTTTTATTTTGGATAATCAGTTTCTCTCTGATGTGCTTCATAATACAGAACAAAATATCAGTAGTACTTAAAAGCATGTCTGTTCTAATGTTTTTTGTTCTTAGGCTTAAGAGATTTCTGAGTCCGCTTTTTCTCTCTTTCCAAGACTTTACAAATCATATAATCAATTTATATATAGTGTCAGTGTTAGACAATCTAAAATGATCTGTTTTCCTGTCAAATGGAATGGAATGTCTCCAGAAACAAGATGTAATCCTTGGGCATTGTCATCAGGCCGTTCATTTCTTTCTGTTCTTAATTGCCTTTGTTTCTGTTGAAGCCTTTAGCTCTATAAATGGTTCGTTGTGAATTTATGCCATGTAATTAGCTTCTACAAGATGCTATTTGGAGTTTTTCATTCTCGTAGCAGTATTAATGTACTGAGTTCATTGCAATTTATTATGGTGCAAACCGTGTTTCTTACCTCATATTTTAAATTATAAATAATAAAAAATATGTTCTGATGTAGTGTTTCAATTGTTTATATTAGCAAAGCTTTGTAAAATGAATTTAATAGCTTGTAGAGTATGATAGCGAGCAGTTATTAGCTTTTACTAAAGCATTTACATAATGTGACCCATCAGTAATAATTAGGAAATGAAAGTTACTTCTTTTTATGTTTCCAGCCTTTGTGATTACACGAATACTTGAGTTTTAGCAAGTTGTTATAGGGTGCTTATGTTTTACTCTCTTCGTTTTTGTTTGTGTGTGAAGAAAATAATTAGATTTGTAGTTTTTTTTTTTTTTTTTTTTTCTCATTGAGCTAAGTCATAGGTTGGGTTAAAATAGAAGATTTATTAATGATTAAGTTATATTAAAATAATATTTAATTATTTAAATTTTTTTTTTTTTTTTTTTTTCTGGCTCTTATTTGTCTGGATGCACTTTCACAACTGGTTTTGGACATTGGGTTACTGAAGAGGTAGTAGAAATATCTCTAATCCCCTATCTGATATCCGTTGAAGTAATGATATAACATGAGTTATTGATGTCTTCCTCTTCTTAATGTGTCTGAAAGGGACTGCAAAGGTGATATGCTGAAAACTCCAGCTTAGCCTGCCCTTAAAATGAACCATGCTGTGTTGGATGAATTCATACGTGTGCTGACGTATGCTTGTTAGTGTGCCCTAGTCTGATATCACTTGTGGAGTCGAGGGACTATCAGGAATGTGTGGGTGTGTCTTCATGGAAATATTTCTCATGCTGCTATTTTTACATTGATTTAATTGTCATCTTTTTGTTGTAGCTATACATTATGTTGTCATCAATCCATCAGTACCTTTAATACCATAGAGAGTATAATCACATTAGTGATGCAGGGCCATGAGGATCAGATGATAAGACAATAGTGCAGCCCTACAATTATTTATTTATTAATGCATTTTAAATGCTTTTGGAAATATGCAATAGCCCATGTTCAAAAGCTCATAATATGGAGATTACGTACAAACACAAATTTGATTT
Organism: Spinibarbus caldwelli; assembly: GCA_039654775.1. Taxonomy (NCBI): domain Eukaryota; kingdom Metazoa; phylum Chordata; class Actinopteri; order Cypriniformes; family Cyprinidae; genus Spinibarbus; species Spinibarbus caldwelli. Next base: position 6,161,350 of record CM077254.1, read on the forward strand.
GTGGATATTATTTGTGTTCTCAAGTGAAATGCAGTGAAAACAACTCAGCTGAAAATATAATTCACAAGAGTCTTATTGAGTTAATGATTGCAGTGCAAATAGGCTTTTCTTTTGTAAGAATTTATCGATAAAAAATCTACAGTAAGAAAAGGCCACTGGCTCTGTTGCCAGTTAGATTCCAGTTTAGTTAGCCCTGGTGAATGAGACTCTGTGGTCTGTATTCTTTCAGATTTGTTCCTTATTGCGGCACTGAAATGCTGGTTCTGTAAATAAAGCTTAAATAATTTACTTCAAAGACCCGATGTTTTTGTGCCACACGGGAAATGTTCTCTTGTGGCAAAATATTACATGAACCCCAGAACATAGCCAATACCTAGCTCATGCAGAGCTCGTGATAGCAGTGCTAATGGATTCTCGGCAGCACTGTAAGGTTGGAATCAGCCCCACTGTGTCATTAGAGTGCAATTAAAGAGCCTTTGCATTCATACAGTTGCAGAGAGCACCATGCAATTACACCCGGACTATTGCTAAAAGCAGCACGAGGGTCTCAACATGCATCACCGATGTGCCCAGTATGGAGCCAAAATGATCTAAATAATAATTCACGCAAAAGACGTGATGCACATATGCGTAACCCAATTCACTTGCATGAAAAATAATTCACGTGCACGGGAAAAAAAAAAAAAAAAATATATTCACAAAAACCAATTCACATGAAATAAGATAATTTATTAACAAAATAAGAATATATATTCATAAAATACGTTTCACAAATGCAAAACACAATTCACAGATGTACAACTGTGTACACAATTTTTGAATGTTTAAAATTCACTTGTTTATCATGGACTGTGAATATGAATCGCCTTGGATTTCTGTGTATTTTTGAGACTTTCCTGGCAGCGATCTCCTCCCACGCGTTTCATTCATACTCTTTAGCCAATCAGATTTAAGCCTGTCAGTCGACCAATCATAACCCGCTGTGGGCGTGCCTACCTGGATGTTGACGTCATCGGCGCAAGACCACTGTTCAAGTTACGATTCATCAGAGGTATGTGCAGTTGATCATTTCATTTCAGTTAACTAGGCAAGTAAAGGTGTATCGTTTTATTTTTGCATGTTTACTTAAAACTTGGAAGTAAAATCGGTCGTTTAGACACTCGCTAACGTGAACAATGTAAGCCAACGGCTGCTGTTTAGTCCAGAGTGTGTTATGATGCAATAGTGATCGATTCTTATGTTTATTTAATAAAGAATCATTATTCACGTGGATAACATACCACATTAAGATATTAGATTCACAAACTCAGTGTAAAGCATAACATGATGTCTTGACTGATGGGACATGTGGTAAATAAATAGAATGAAAATATACCTTTTTTTTTTATTGAGAGCATGAAAGAGCTGTGCTTGTCTTGTGTGTAAAGTCACATTCAACTGATGACGATGTGATAATGAACACATTAGGGACCATGTACATTTCATTTAAGTTTGTTTATGCTGCATATACTATTTATTTCAGAATTGTGAGGCTGATGATGTATACATAGCTGCTGAGACACCCGTGACCCTACTGTTCCTACTTCATCCCCTGCCACAAGTTATGAGGTGATGTGAATCTAGAAGTCATGTTGCAACCTATTCTTTTTGACAGTTTCAACAGATTTTTAAGTCATGCATTATTACTACTTATTTATTTATTTATTTTTTTTTTTTATAACAGGACCCCATAACTTTATACATGTTCAAGATGTAAAGCTTTAAGCATTGTTAAATGTTCTTGTTATTGTTCTGGTTTTATGTGAGAATTAAAGCATTCAAAAGAAGTCAGTTGTTACAGTTTCTGTATAAGATTTATTAATTTATTAAAGTTTATTAAAGTTTTCTGAATGCTTTGGGAATAAGATGTCAGTGAAATGACCTGACCATGATTAATTGCAATGTGCCTGTAAAATGAAATATGAATTGACAGTTATGGAGTACAAACGTAGCACAGCTGAATATGTCTCTTGCATACAGTAGGTCTGAGATTGGCTCGATACCAGTTTGACCCTGTGCTAGAAGTTCACCAGTCAAAGGGTATTTAAACCTCAGTTACACTGAATTGTTGGTATAGTGTGCCATTTAGAGTCTTTAGCATTCTAAATTTTATGGCTGAATGATAATTGTATCAGTGTAATACATCATATGAAAAGTTAATAAATCAAATGTTTAAGATCCAGTCTTTTACTATCTCTCTCTGTCAGGACGTGATATATATTTTTTTTTACAAGAGATGTAGATACAGAAAGCGCAGTAAGCATGAGATAAAGTGATAAAATAACTGAATAAAAATTACTGAATAATTTTGTTGCATTCCTCTTTATGATCCGTCTTTGTCTGACCAGCATAAATTCCACAACTGTTACCAAGCAAATACAACTGCTGAAAACCAAAATCGTCTTGTGATGTAAAAATCTTTGAGATTACAATACACAACACAACATACAGTGGGGCAAAAAAGTATTTAGTCAGCCACCAATTGTGCAAGTTCTCCCACTTAAAAAGATGAGAGAGGCCTGTAATTTTCATCATACGTATACCTCAACTATGAGAGACAAAATGAGAACAAAAAAAAAAATCCAGAAAAATCACATTGTAGGATTTTTAAAGAATTTATTTGCAAATTATGGTGGAAAATAAGTATTTGGTCAATAACAAAATTTCATCTCAATACTTTGTTATATACCCTTTGTTGGCAATGACAGAGGTCAAACGTTTTCTGTAAGTCTTCACAAGGTTTTCACACACTTGCTGGTATTTTGGCCCATTCCTCCATGCAGATCTCCTCTAGAGCAGTAATGTTTTGGGGCTGTCGCTGGACAACACGGACTTTCAACTCCCTCCAAAGATTTTCGATGGGGTTGAGATCTGGAGACTGGCTAGGCCACTCCAGGACCTTGAAATGCTTCTTACGAAGCCACTCCTTCGTTGCCCGGGCGGTGTGTTTGGGATCATTGTCATGCTGAAAGACCCAGCCACGTTTCATCTTCAATGCCCTTGCTGATGGAAGGAGGTTTTCACTCAAAATCTCACGATACATGGCCCCATTCATTCTTTCGTTTACACGGATCAGTCGTCCTGGTCCCTTTGCAGAAAAACAGCCCCAAAGCATGATGTTTCCACCCCCATGCTTCACAGTAGGTATGGTGTTCTTTGGATGCAACTCAGCATTCTTTCTCCTCCAAACACGACAAGTTGAGTTTTTACCAAAAAGTTCTATTTTGGTTTCATCTGACCATATGACATTCTCCCAATCCTCTTCTGGATCATCCAAATGCTCTCTAGCAAACTTCAGTCGGGCCCGGACATGTACTGGCTTAAGCAGGGGGACACGTCTGGCACTGCAGGATTTGAGTCCCTGGCAGCGCAGTGTGTTACTGATGGTAGCCTTTGTTACTTTGGTCCCAGCTCTCTGCAGGTCATTCACTAGGTCCCCCCGTGTGGTTCTGGGATTTTTGCTCACAGTTCTTGTGATCATTTTGACCCCACGGGGTGAGATCTTGCGTGGAGCCCCAGATCGAGGGAGATTATCAGTGGTCTTGTATGTCTTCCATTTTCTAATAATTGCTCCCACAGTTGATTTCTTCACACCAAGCTGCTTACCTATTGCAGATTCAGTCTTCCCAGCCTGGTGCAGGTCCACAATTTTGTTTCTGGTGTCCTTTGACAGCTCTTTGGTCTTGGCCATGGTGGAGTTTGGAGTTGGACTGTTTGAGGTTGTGGACAGGTGTCTTTTATACTGATAACGAGTTTAAACAGATGCCATTAATACAGGTAACGAGTGGAGGACAGAGGAGCCTCTTAAAGAAGAAGTTACAGGTCTGTGAGAGCCAGAAATCTTGCTTGTTTGTAGGTGACCAAATACTTATTTTACCGAGGAATTTACCAATTAATTCTTTAAAAATTCTACAATGTGATTTTCTGGATTTTTTTTTCTCATTTTGTCTCTCATAGTTGAGGTATACCTATGATGAAAATTACAGGCCTCGCTCATCTTTTTAAGTGGGAGAACTTGCACAATTGGTGGCTGACTAAATACTTTTTTGCCCCACTGTAAGATTAAAGATTAACAATGGTTAATCACAGTAATATAATATAAAAATTAAATGAATGTTGATTACATTAAGAAATGTAGACACAAAGGTGAAGTACATGAAAGAGATAAAGATTAATGTGAATGAAGATGTCTGTAACTGTCATCCAGATGTTGTACCAAAGTGTTGAAATCCTGAAACTGCAAGAAAACAGTTAGTGTGTATTAATTGAAAACTGCATCTTGTTGCACAAATGGTGAGTACTACCACACCGTTATTCATACACTGAGTTCTCGTGAGGTCTATTCATCATTATAAAGCTATGATGATGAGGGCAGTGTCAGTGCTAAGTGGGAGCTAGACTGGGCAGTGGCCACCCAGCGTTGCTGAACAAAAACAGGGCAATAATAGCATAATTGGTTTCTTCATTTTGACCAGACATTATGGCTAACACAAGACAGCTGCATTTTTGCCATCGCTATCTTTATTCATAACAGCCGCTGGCTTACATTGTTCACGTTAGCGAGTGTCTAAACGTCTGATTTTACTTCCCAGTTTTAAGTAAATATGCAAAAATAAAACGATACATCTTTACTTAGCTCAACTGCACATACCTCTGCTGAATCGTAACTTGAACGGTGGTCTCGCGCCGATGACGTCAACATCCAGGTAGGCACGCCCATGGTGCGTTATGATTGGTTGACTGACAGGCTCAAATCTGATTGGCTAAAGAGTATGAGTGAAACGCATGGGAGGAGTTCGCTGCCAGGAAAGTCTCAAAAATACACACACGATTCCAAGGCGATTTATATTCACAGTCCATGATAAACAAGTGAATTTTAAACATTCAAAAATTTTGTACACAGTTGTACATCTGTGAATTGTGTTTTACATTTGTGAAACGTATTTTATGAATATATATTCTTATTTTCTGCATGTGAATTGGTTTTTGTGAATATTTTTTTTTCCCGTCCACGTTAATTATTTTTCATGCATGGGAATTGGGTTATGCATGTGTGCATCGCGTCTTTTGCGTGAATTATTATTGAGATCATTTTGGCTCCATACCCCAGTGCTAATGAATTGAATTACAGACCTGTGCCTATTTCAGGGAGACTAAATTGCTGATCTCTCTGGAGAGCCAAGGCACTTGACTGGCCATTTATGAATGATTTCCATCGAGAACAGACAAGACGTACCACCTGTACGTACCCCTTGCTTACAGCCTGTCAGCATGCAGTGGACAACCCTGAGGTATGAAACAACAGAATTATTTCACAACAAATAGTGACACAGTTTCTCAGCTGAATGAAATATTCTGTTGTTTTGGTCACAAATGTTTTGAACCAATCACTTGAGCCGTAAATGTCATCTGACTGGTCTAAAAGTGGGAGAGGGTCAGTTAATCATTGCAGGTTGGGTAGATAGTAAGCCATTGGACAGAACATCTATCGATTTAAAACAACTCTTGAACTCTTGACGTCTGGCAATCGCAACACAATGGCAAATTAAAATGAAACATTTTCAGGATGAATACCTGACCAAAAGTGATGGGGAAAGAAGGAAGGAGCAGGATCAGGTTAGTTACAAGCCAGACTTGAACCTGCATTTCTAATGTGAGCGCCATAGCTCAATATTAACCTCAATGCCTTGTCTCCATCCTTTTAAAAATAGCTTTTTTTTGCATTCTGAATAACCACCAACCAATAATAAATGGAGAGAAGCAGAAATTATGATCATGATTAAAATGTGTTTACTCATGCAGCCCTTTAACTAGCCCATGCTAACCAGGAAGAGTTATAGTAAAGAAACAGATTGCTACAGCTCGTTCTAGAGATGCATCACCTGTTTTTAAACACAAATGACTGGGTGCCCTCCAACATGATAATTCCTAGCCCGGAGCAATCCATACTTCCTGCATTTTAGTGCAATAGACATAAAACAGGATAACAAGCGGAACAACAAAACGAGAGGCATAGATTTATAGTTTACGATCTGCTTATGGCCAAAACTACTTGGAGAAGATTCTTTTGCACTAGAATTAACATTATTGTCATTTATCCTCTCATCCACATCGCATGCCTCATCAAGTCAAAGGTAATAATGAGTACCATAATACTGAAGGAAATTGAAACTGCACTCAATCATATTCTCCATCTGCAGTAAAGAATATTGTATTGTACAGCATTAAGAACACTTCATTGGAAACTTGAAGTTTTCTTTCCACAGTTAAATCAATCTAATGTCTAATCTAATTCTTTAATACCAGATTTAACTGTCTATGGAGCCATCAACCTCATTTCACTCTATTAAGGCATATTTTCTGTAAATAACAGCTAAATTTCCATCTGTTCCTCAAACAAAGTGGTTATATGGCATTTCTGCATTCCAGTCACTGCGTTAGATATTGTTCAAATTTTATGCCCTGAATGTTGTAGCAGTATTTCCCTGTGGTATCAATTTTTTTTTTGATATTTTGATTTTTGATACTATTTAATAATATTGAATATCAATATTTTTCAAGGTATTGTATCAAAGTTAGAAACAGTATTAATTAGCGTATTACATGATGAGGAATTAATGCACTGTAAAGTAATTTTCTGTTATTTCTAATCGGAAATCCTCTTCATTTGTCGGAAAAGAGCAGCTTGAACATTGGATTAAATATCTTTATTTGTTCCACAGAAAGACATTTGGTTTATGTTCATTTTCAGATGAATTATTTCTTTAAAGGGGTTCCTCTCTCTTTGCTCAGGCACTTGCAGGCTGAACGCATTGATAGGACGCTCTGTCTTTATTGATTACGTGGAGATACAGATCTGTGGTCTGAGTCCTACCGGTGCCTGCAATATCTGAGAAGAGAGAAAACAATCGTCAAAGAGCGATATTTAAGTAAAAGAGCTGTCCGAGGAGCAGCAAAGGCATAGTGGCATTATTTATTTGCGCTTTCTCTATCTCTCACTTTCATTTCCGTCCTCTTAATGCATATTTCACTGGCCCGCAGTGGTGTGTAACCATTGGTTACAGCTCTAATAAGGGTTCCTCTGTTTGCCCGAAGTTTTGACACCCAGAAAGTTTGCTCATGTGGCTCTGAACTCAGCACTTCACATATCTTACTCTGTAATTGCCGCTGTCAAATGGGTTGTTGCCGAGGTGATGGTGCAGTGGCGTAGGGTTGAAGATTACCAGTGTTGACACTTGTGTCACTGTGATTAGTGAAGAATTAGCTGAACTGCACAACAGGGGAGAACTGGACACAACCGGACCCCGAGGCTCATCAGCCATCTCCAGAGAGAGAGGAAACAAAACGTCTCCAGAAAATAGACGAAGAATATTTCTCTCTGCTTTGTAGAGTCAGCGACCATGTTGAAACAACGATGTTGTGTGTTATACTGTACAAAGAGGCCCGGTTTGTAGTTGCAGTCTGTATTTCAAGCATCCTAGGTCAGCTGGGTGTGCAAAGTGTGTCACCGTTGAGAAAGAGAGCTTTGTAGGCCTGTAACCAATAGCAGTAGCGGGTTTGTCCTGCTGAATGTGAATCAGAGCAGGCAGACTCATGCCCCCAGCTTAGATGGTGGCTTTAAAGTGACAGACAAAGCCCTGGGTTATACACGTCAGACGTGCTGAGCCGGGGGTTACACGCATGACCTCACCGCTCAATGTGACATTTACAGAGTGTTGCTGTCATATGAGAGAAGTATGAGGTGCGGGGCCTGCAATCTGAAACAGGTATTTCACACATCGGTCAGGTCTAGGTTTAGATTTGATTTGATTTTTTTTTATCACTTTTTTTGATAGGACAGAGAGCAGGAGGACCAAAAGTGATGTGAAAAGAAGGAAGGAACAGGATTAGGATAATTGCAAATCAGACTCGAACCTGCATTTCCAATGAGAACACTAGAGCTCAATATTAACCACTATGCCATGACTCCAGCCTTCTAAAAATAGCTTTTTGCATTCTGTACTAAATAATCATTAATTATGAAGATGTGAGAGAAAATATCTTCTCACATTGCTTTATTCTTTATTCAGATTCTCTCACTAGATTACTAGCCTACCCAGGTCATAAATGTCTTGTAATCAACACCAGGGACAAGGGACAAGATTATATTTGCTGTCTTTTGCATTGTCTCTGTTTTATCTGATACGTTATTGCAGGAGGACCAAAGTGATGGGGAAAGAAGGAAGGAGCAGAGTTAGGATAGTTGCAAACCATACTCAAACCTGCATTTTCAATGGGAGTGCCAGGGCACAATATTAACCACTATGCCAAGACTCCAGCCTTAAAAAAAGAAGCTTTTTTTGCATTCTATACTAAATATTCATTAATTAGGAAGACGTGAGATAAAATATCATCCCACACTGCTTCGTTATTTATTTGGATTCTCTCAAAAGATAACTAGCCATACCCAGGTCATAAACATCTTGTAATCAACACCTGGGGTGTTCTATTTTTTCTATTTTGTCTGATAAGTTATTACCAAAATGATGGGGAAAGAAGGCAGGAACAGGGTTAGGATAGTTGCAAGCCATACTCGAACCTGTATTTCCAATGTGAGCACCAGAGCTCAATATTAACCACTATGCCATATCTCCAGCCTGTTGAAAATAACTTTTTTGCATTCTACTCTAGATAAATAGTCATTAATTATGAAGACGTGAGATAAAATATCATCACATGCAGACTGAGCCCGTTTGATGGCTGCCCCATAGAGTGATGTATGTAATGAAAGTGTGCAGGCAGCAGCTCTGAGCTTCAGGTCCATGCTGTGACAGCCGGGAGGACAGAAGACGGATTGGTCGGTTTAAGACTCGACAGTGCTGATGCACTGCAGGGATTTTGAGTCTTGGCCCAACCATGCTGAATACTGAATGAATTCATAACTCCCAGCTATCTCCACCAGGACACGTTCTTTATTAAAAACCATCGCTGCTTCATTCTCTTTTCACATGCCCACACCAGATTACTTGCCTATCCAGCTCCTAAACATCTTGTAATCAACACCAGGGTCAGGGAAGGTGATATTTGCTGTCTTTTTGCATTGTTTCTGTTTTGTTTGGCTAGTTATTGTTCAGAGATTTGGTCGATGCTTTACTGTGGGTCATAGGTAGGTTCAGATAAAACTTTTTTAGACTTTTATCATTGTAATTGTTTTGTTTTTTGAAAGTAACTAGTGAGATTAACTTTACCAAAGGGGGAAAAGTATATATGTATTAGGGGTGTGCATCTCCCTAACTGAGGCTGTGACACGCATCTTGATGCATAGCCAACGATACGATATAAGACACATACAAAGCAGCTACCGATGCACTACGATTCACCCCTATTACGGTGCAGTACGATCCGATTTTGATTTGATTCAACACAATGCCATTCAATGCAATACGACACAATGGGGAAAAAAAAAAAAATATGATGCTATGCAATTCAATATGGTTCAGATTTTCTTTTATTTCTTTTGTTCAGAGAGACAGCCATGTTAATTTTGTTAACACTTTTTTTTAAATCAATGCATTGTGTCATTAACTTTTATGCCGATGCACTGTGAATCGGTGACTTTCATCGCTGTCTTTTTTTTTTGTGTTTTGAAAGCAGCCAGTGAGATTAACTTTAACAAAGGGGGAAAAGTATATAGGCCTACTAGAAGTCTGTTTTTTAAGATTTTGTGTGTGTGTGTGAGTGTGTGGTTTCTTATTTATTTATTTGACAAATACACAAGGTGTCGAACGTTTAGAGTTCTGGACAGAAATCTAGCTTCTGCAGACTTACAAATCGCATGTGAACCTGGTGAGTTTTTAACAGCCCTGTGCTGTTCATCCCGCCAATGTTTATGTCACAGTCCCATGGACCATTAAACTGAATGTCCACCATCTGTGCATGGCAATTACATGCCTATGTAGAGCCACGGAGATGTTCTGTTTGTATTATGAAAATATAGCTCTAAATAGGCATGTTTTATTGCATGCCTTGAACTCTCAAACACCTCCTGTCACCTAATGATGTGAAACTGAAATGGAGGACAGGGAAGTCAGCCAAGTCGAAGGGACACAGTTCCACCTACACAGCTTTGCACCTTTATCATGTTTCACAAATCATTGAATGCTGATCTCCGAACAGGTGTCTCCCTGGCAGAGTCCTCACCTGTTGTTCACGCTACACCCGATAAGTAACCGGGTATAAATAACCAGGTCCGCCTCAAGACAAGCGCTCGGGCCCTAATTAAACAGCGTAAAGCAGTTAAACTGTGCTTTATAGCAGGTATCAAGCTGCCAAGTACCTGGGAGATGGTCACTGGAACTAGATCCAAAGACGCGAGGCTGGAAAAGCTCAGAGCAGCCACCTCGCAGGACGACTGTGTGAGCAGAATGCTACGCTCCGACAGGCTAATTTATCATTGTCCTGTTGCCAGGGCAACTCGGAATCATGTGATCCCCGGGCAGTGTACCGGTGACTAGTAGAGAGTGACTCTGGTTTGAAGAGAGTCTTCCTGCGATGAGAAAGGAGAACTGACATTTCTCATTATAATCAAACTTCACAGCGTTGATTGAAAACGACAGTCGGAATCTCCTCAGTTTGTCTTTCTCCCTTTCGTGTTGTAATAGTTGCACAAAACGCCCATGCCTTCCTCCTAATTCCGCTTATCGAAATGAGTCTGGAGTTGTTTGTTTGCTTCTGTGCGCGATTTGTTTGTCTGTCCGTGCGTGTGTGTTTGCCTGTCGGCCGCTGATGAATTTAAATGACGTTTGCCCGCCGAGCAACACTTTCTCTTTGTGACACGCTGGCTGGCTGCCGCGTACATGCTTGCGGGCTCTGTGTCTAATGACGGAAGGGCCGCGGAGCAGCCAGGATTCCTGCGGATCCGTGGTGTAGGAGAGCCTCCCCCCCCGTTACCCCTGCTGACAGGCCCTGCGAGATGAGCTCAGCTCATTTGCAGGATTTACAGAATTTCTATTGCAGACAGGCGGCAGGAGTGGCAGCGCTCGACCGGATTCCTCAGAAAACAGCCTGCTGTCTTTTCGCTTTCCTGGCCTCTCCATCACTCCAGGCTCGCACGCGGTTAATGTCGTGTAGGTGGGTGTTTCTTCAACCGTGGGCGCTTTTAGTCTGGAGAAGGGATTAAACTGCTTTCAGATGACTTTTTTAAATTCACTGGCTCATTAATTTGTTTACTAACGGTGTCTAACAGAGTATATATTGTCTGTTTTTTTTTTTAAACAAAGTCATTTCCACCATAAACCATTCTGTGATAGAAATGACCACAGTGAAAGTTACTTTCATTACGAATTTCATAGCTAAGATTTGATGTATTCTAAACACACACAATTAAAGGGAGATAGTTCACCCAAAAATGAAAATTCTGTCATTAATTAGTCACCCTCATGTCGTTCCAAACCCGTAAGACCTTCGTTCATCCGACACAAATTAAGATATTTTTGATGAAATCCGAGAACTCTCAGACCCTCCATAGACAGCAACACAACTGCAATGTTCCCAGGTCCAGAAACGTAGCAGGGACATCGGTAAAATAGTCCATGTGACATCAGGGGTTCAACTGTAATTTAAGAAGCTATGAGAATACTTTTTGTGTGCAAAGAAAACACTTTTTGTGTGTTTTCTTTGTGAACAAATAGTATTCTCATAGCTTCGTAAATTACGGTAAGCACTTAATGTACGATTTATTTATTTTTTTTTTAACAATTAACATTTCTACCGCAAACCATAATTCATTTTGTGATGGAAATTACATTTCATGCATCATGAATACACACAATTAATATGTTCATTCTATCTGCACAGTGTAACAATTGACCATTTTAAAATCGTTTACAAAATAACTTGATGTGTAAAACAATATACAATTTAAATAAGTGATATTTAATATATATAATAATAGTTCTAGATAATAATATAAAAGTTTACAAGTGATATTTACCTTGGTTTTTCTTACATTTTTCGGAATCTTGCTCTTTATCAGCACTGTTGTCTTGGTAACAAAGCATAATAACTTACAATAAACAACTTATAATAAAGTATAATAAAATATAAAAAAAAAAAAACATTGATTGTTGTGATTCCAAACAGACATAAGATAAAAAAAATGTATATATATATATATATAAAACAATATAAAATATTTACAAAATAAATATTGAAATGTTTTGTTTATTCACTCTTTGTTTGTTTTGTTCATTTTTTATTTATTTATTTATTGTTTATTTTCTTATTTTAACATACATAAAAGGTACAATGAATATCAAATGTAAATGTTGAAGGTATGGTATAAATTTTCCAAGACCTTTTCAGTGTGACCTTCATACTACAAAAAGAAAAAAGGCTGTAACCTGCTTATTTTAATAAAAATGAACCCAACTTGGAACATAAATATGCCTGTTGAAAAAACGCCCACATTCTGTCTAGTATTAGCAGGATCAGGAGTCAGTGCTGCTTTTGCAAAAAGCACAGAACACCTAATGATTGTCTTATTGAGGAGGAACCTGCAGGAAAACCGGTGCGTGGTCTCTGTAGAAATTGCGTAAGTGCACACCCTCTCCTCCTCCTCTTCATCCTCCACCCTCCAGCAGCGAGGTGCACGGCCAGATCGCAGCCCTCTTTGCCCTCAAGTACAATATAAGTGGCTTTCTTAACAGATCCCAAAACAGACTGTTTTCCTCCTCTGCAGGTCTGTAATCCGAAGGGGTGTGGAAGAGCCTCAAAGAGCATTATTCATCTCTGTGTGCATAATGCTACGTAGGGAGAGATTTTATGAGGGCTCGCCCGGGGGAAACATACAGTGAGATGCTCCCGCTCTACTGGCGTAAATCTGGTCAAATCAGTGAAAAGCCTCATAAAATAAGCCTTTTACACATTTATCTAACCAAATGAATCCAGCATTAAACAGTTTATAATGCCCAATATGTTTACATTGGTGTGTAGGATGCATTTTATTACAGTGTTGAACGGTAAGACAGAAGACGAGAGTTAACAGGTGTTTTAAGGAAATGAAGGTCCTAAATAAATTAACTAACATCAGAATCTTGTTCTTAGTCTTTAATTATGTTTTAATAAAAATCAGTGTTGATTTTTTAGCAGGTCTATGGAACAGCAACACTATTTTTGCTATCCTACGCGTTTGTAATTAGTCATATAATTACAGCTTTTTTCTTTAAGTTGTATTTTCATGTAGATGAATTAAATGCCAGCACCTTTTGCACGGTTCCTCTGCATTCTCTAATTTTAAAAAAGTTTTTTTTTTTTTTTTTTTTTTTCTGAAGTGTGCTGTGAAACATAATATGGAAAGTAGGTCATCTTGTTTAAGCATTATTTAATTAGAGCAGTGACAGAGCTTTTGTGCTTGAAGTTCACACCAGGGTCACACTTTTGGTTTTTGGTGGCAAGAGAGATATTTAATTTTATTTTATTTTATTTTAAAAAATACTTTTACATATAGTTTACATTTACAAAGAATATTTACTTTTTTTTTCTTTTAAAGACAAATAATACATTGCTTAAAAGTTCATGTTGAAAGTCCTGCATCACAGTACTATAGTCAGTCTAGGGTCTTCTGTATGTTAGAGCGTGTTTTGTTCATTAGCCAGAAAGCTTCATTACATATGTTTGTTTCCTCTGTTTAAGAGGCTGATCTCTCTCTCTCTCATTCTTTCTGTTTCTCTCTCGATCTCTCACACACTGTGGGGTGTAATTGGATGTTTTAATTGGGTTAGATTCTACAGCTGCAGTTCAAAGCTGCGGGTGTAATCTGGGTTTATGCTGGCCTGACATTAATCAGTTTTGCATGGGCATCCTGGGAGAAGCCGGGCTCCTCCAATAATGTGCCAGTGCTGAGATGCTCTATGGAGCTCTATTGGCTGCATAAACCTGGACATGGAAAGAGGATTGAGAAATACAGAAAAAAATACAAACAATCGGTGAAAAGAAAAGCCAGACAATAGAAACAGGAGGAGAAAAAGCCATTCTGAGCTCCTTCAATTAGCAGATGGTTTATGAGGCAGCACTAGAGCATGATGGATTGGGCCACTGGAGTGGTTTGGATAGTACAGCATGTTTCACATTAGAGCTCAAGTACTTCTCCTCCTGTATTTGAACAGTGTAACCTGCTGTAAAACAATGGTTATGTATGGTTGTAGTTGTCCGAAAATAGCACTTTCATTCTCGTGATGCTTAGCGGATGCTGTTTTCTGTTACCATCATTTTAGTCATATTATTTTTATTATAGAAAAAGTTCATTCATTTTATTTACATTTGTAAATGCACATTTTTACTATATTTTTAATGACAAAAAAGTAATAATCAATGTATTTAATTTTTATTATTATTATTTTATACTTTAAACAACTACTGTAGTCAACTTGCAGTTTTGCTGAATTGTTAATATTTTTACAGTCAGCATATTCTGCATAGTTCATTTTTTAATTCATTTTTTTTATTTCATTCATTTTATTGTATATAATATATATGTGTGTATATATATATATATATATATATATATATATATATATATATATTATTATTATTTAAATTATTTTATATTTTAAGCAACTACTAAAATCATTTATCTGTTGCTGTTTTTTTTTTTCAAATCAGCCCATTCCACAAAATATTTTTTGTTTTATTTACATTTCTAATACTTGTATATTTATTTATTTTGTAAAAATATTTTTTATGTATTATTATTTATTATATTTTAATTTATCTGACACGTGTAGTGTAGCCAGATTTTTCTATACAAGATAGCCATTTCCTAAATATTTTTATCTATATTGTGAATTGGAACAGATGGAGATTTTCTGCTTTAAATAGTTTTTAAAATCAATCTTCAGGGTCTTTATGACAATAACCCACACTATTAGTTTGTCTGACATTCTAAAAGAGTTTCTTTTTTGAAGACTGATATCAGAGAATATGTTAATATTGTCCTTTTTTTAGCCCGCTGTTCCCTTTATCTCTGCTGAGGATGACCTTTGGTTAGTTCTCACCCTTTCATAAAACAGAGCTAAAGAGAAATAGCAGCATTTTTTGTACTGTCTCACTCGACCGAGTGGAAACCTCAGCCAATTAAGTGGCAGTGGGTGGGCAGCCAGTGGATATTTCACTCTGTTCCAACAAATTGAAAAAAAAAAAAAAAAAAAAAACTCCAAAAAGAAGCGTCTAAATTGTAGAATTAACTTTCGCCATTTAGTACACAAGCTTCTTTTAAAGTCACAAAGTTGCGGTTTTCCGTCAAGGAAAGCGTGACTCCGTACTTGATATACGTAAATTGTCATCGGCGCCGCATCTTCCTGTTTAGCTTGAGTGACAGTGGGCCTAATCATATTCAATGGAAATGAAGTCCAGGAAGCTTGTTTGCGGGTCACAGGAAAAGGTTCCCCGTTATCAGCGTGCAGAATCAGCATGCTAAATGCTAGCAGACAAGCTGTTTCCAAGCATTGTGGCAATAACAAGAGGCTCCACGGCACCAGAATGAAATCGGAGTCTCTATGCGACACCAGGCCTGTAATTTGTAAGCTCCCTTTCACCTCAGTTAATTAAAAGCCATGCAACAGAGAATGCCTGCACTTTACCATAAAGCAGGTTGCTGAAATTAGATGAATAAGATATGAGGGTTGACATACAGCCTCTTCAATTTCACACAACACAAATAGCTTTGGGTTAGCTGTAATTATCTGTGGATGTGTCCATTAAGGTTGGGGATGAAGTTTTAATCCGATGTTATTATGCAGAAAGGATGGAATCATAATGCCTTGGCTGCTTGGGGTCTCAGCACCGTGTCTTGAAGCCTTTGAGGTGCCTCGAGTCCCGCAGGTGTTTATCCTTGAAAGGAACTCAGGTGTGTGCTCAAAGCTAGATTCATTAGTGTAATAAGTTTGTGTAGCACAAAATAAGTTACACAGATCTGATTGTGACCTCTCTGCATTTAAAGGCGTGCGGAATCGATATGGACGGCCGGGATCAGCTTTCATTTTCATTAAGGAACACTTTTGGAGGCTACGGCTGATTGGCAGGGGAAATGACAGAGAAACGACAGAATGCAAACGTCTTTTGAAAGACAAGAGGGTCAGTTTAATTACTTTCCGACGGCTTTCTAATTTCGATAACACTGAGCTGAATGTCCACACTTGGTTCTTAGGGTACAACAGGGCTAAAGGCGCCCCGGGGTAAAAGGCACCTTTGATATTATTTTCCTCTAAACCACTAGATGGCACAAAAATGTGGCGTAGTACTTTCCAAAACATTCGCTTTTCAAGATGCACGTGTATATTTGTCTGATCCTTGACGCGATCGCACGCAGCAGCGCAAAGTTGATTCTGTGCTTACTTGATCTAATATTTTATGTTTTTTTTTTAAATGTTGTAGATTTAAGTAGCAAATTAGAATCGCTAAAATTAATGCATATATTTTGAGACAAAAGTGGTCTTAACGATTTTCAGTTTTGTTTAAGATAATTAAAGCAACAGTTTTTAAATAACGAAAGAATATGTAAAAATATGGTATTTGGGGTAAAAAGCGCCCCTGCTGTTGGGGCTAAAGGCGCACAGTAATTAACATGATAATTAATAGATGGCTGACTTTTCCATTTGTTGACATGGCATGGTTAGATCAGAGGGTAAATATCATATATTATGTTGGGTGTCCATATTAGAGATAATCACCATGTTTAGAATGAAGCGATCATATCTAAAAATGTCTGTATTTTAAAATATATTTTTATGTTAACATATTTTAATGACAGTGTATTTATTGAACAGAAATTTATTATTTTATTTTTCAAAATAAGTAGAAAATAGTACAAACTTTGCTAAAGTGTTTTGAACTAGTATTAACTTAGACATTATTAAAAAAAAACAAAAAAAAAAACTCATTATTTTATCTGAAGTATTTGTATCAATACCGTGTGCCTTTTACCCCGTGTGTGGGGTAAAAGGCCCCCCTTGCCACTTCATACATTTATAAGATTTTTAAACAAAATAAACAGCTTGAATGATTTATTTTCACACAAAATCTGTTGCTCCGTTGATGTTCAATACAAACGTATATATTCTGCAATTATACATTTTAGATGCAGTGAATAGCACATTTTTTCTAAAGGTGTGCCTTTAGCCCCGTTGTACCCTATAGTTGACAACTTCGTAGGTTCTTTTTTCACCTAGTTTATAGACATCTTAACTTCAGAGCTATCACATTGGTAAATTATTGACTAAGGATCAGGGCCCAGATTCACAAAACATCTTAAGGCTAAAAGTAGCTCATAACTCACCGATTTTGGAGAAAATCTTAAAAATAATGGGTGTGTCAGTCCTAAATTTAGGACTCCTAAATTTTTGCTCTAAGAGTGTTTCATAAAGCGTTTTAGCACTAAAACTAGCTCCTAAAACTGTGAAACGTTAGGAGTAGTGAAGAAGACTCTTAAGTCACTAAGACCAAGCCACAAACTATTCTAAAATGGCTGTTGCCTGCAATCTGCCTCAGAATATAAACATTTTAGAAACATTTCAACTCTGAGCTTAAGACTTCTCTCTATTCCTTAGTAAAAGTTTGTCTCAGCAGCTTTGTGAATAGGTTTTAAAAACTTTTGAATAGTAAAAACTTTTACTGCTATTTAGGAGAACTATTAGTGGTAAGAAAAAATGTTTTGTGAATACGGGCCTAGGAATGTTAATCCAAAATTTGTTGGTTCAAACCTTAGGTGTCCGTTTGAGAACTGGGAATTCGATCTTCGAGAACGTTGCGTATTGCTCTCGATGGAAGTCTCTTTATAACTAATTTACTAGTCTCACATAGCCAGACTAAATATTTAATCTATCCATTCATCCTACCTGGTGAACTTGGGCAAATTCAGTGCTTAGTTCTTTGAAATTGCTCTTTGTTTCAGTGTGGTATTTTAAAAACATGACTGGAGCACGCCAACTTTTTTTTCACACTTTCAAATTTTTCTTTCAGGCTTACTACCCTAAAAATATCACAAATTATGCAGGATTGTCAAAAAGGGATATTATTTTACCAAATACTTGTGTGTGCTATGCATTTTTTTTTTTTTTATGTCAGGCTGTTAGCTTAGCAACATGCTAACATGAAACACCATTGAAATGAACTGCAAGTCAAGTCAAGTGATATTAGATTTACATTTAGCCTATGTAGTTTATTCCAAACCACTCATTTATGAAGTTCCATAGAGGGCTAATTAATCATTGGTAATGTTGTTTTTCCAACAGGAATTGTGCTGTTAAGCAAGTATTAAAAAATAATAATTAATTAGCTGAAATAATGTGAGCTGATGGTTTCAACAAAAGCATTGATTAGTAACTTTGTAACTCACAGTGGGTCTGTTTTGAACTGTTTGTAAGTTATCGGTAAAATCAATTCCCCTCTGGAGAAAATAAAGAAGATTTTTCACTTTCGGCACCCAACTGGTGCATTCTGTTTTAGTTAGGGTGCAGCCTTGGAAGGCAGCTGCCTATGTAGGCATTAGGATTCGGAACATAGCTAATAAAAATTCTCAAAATAAGAAGAAAAGAAAAAGAAAAGGTTTTTAAAAGCCTCACTGTGTGTTACTGTTACATAAAATCAATACCGTAGGTGGCCTTAGTTGGAAATCTAAGTTAATGTTCTGTGGGTTTCTTTTGTGATTTGAAAAATAAACTCCATGCAGGTTAATCATTTTCTGAACACTATCTTTTTAAAAAGCACTGTAATTAAGTTTATCACAGCAGAAGGTGATTGTAAGCGTAAATGTGGGCTGTTTGCTGTTTTCAGAGCTTGACCAAAACTTCCTTTGATCTTGAAATGAGCAGCATGAATTGAGGGTCGTGATGACATTAAAAGGAGCCGCCTAACTGGCATATCAATTACTGGAAGATCCGGTGGCCATGCTGGACACCAGATAATAAAATGGGAATCTCTGCTGTCAAAGAACATTGGAAAGAGACCTAAAAAGAATTTGTGTCACCAAAGTGGCATGAATAGACAGCAGACAGGCCTGAAATACCAATGAGACGACATCCTTGCTATCAGAAGTCATTGGATTTCAATGAAAGTTCGCAACAAATGCTAGAGAAGTTGAAGAGCATTTACCAAGTACAAGTAGAAGAACCTCACACAGAAAGAGAATCTAAAGTTACGTGTGTCGCAGTGCAGACAAAAAGACCAGCTCGCAAGGACTCAAACACTTCCAGTTTGATTTTCGCCGAAAAGGAATATGTTTTCTCCAGTGTCACCTCCATATTTCTGTCTCAATCTTTTTGTCTCTATCTCATTTGTTTTTATATAGGCCGAACGCAGAGGAGAGTGATGTATTAATATCGAAGGAGAGGTACATTCATCTCCATGAAGAATATAGTGACGATAATAAATTATCGTCAGCGCCCTGACTGACTTATTCTGACAGCGATTCTATTCAGCAAAACCGGACGCAACGCATCAGTCACCGCCCCAGGTATTTTATAATGAGAGAGATCCAATACATCTGTGGCTATATAGGCTAGATAGGTATTGACAGCGCTTTGCTCCAGGGCTGACCATCATAATTATTCCGCACAGTCTGACCATGACATCCCACGTTATGGGAATAAGCATTTTTATTATGACAGTAATACAGATCTCATTTCCGTTTGAAGCTGAAATATAAAAGGGGCCCCGGTTGCATCATCAATGTTGAATTTGCGACGGTTCGGCCGTGAGATGCCGCAAAGGATGATATGGCAAGAAGGCTAGCGTGATGTCTGCTCCCATTAGGGCTTATTTTTGATTCTGTGAAAGGGAGAATTTTTTAAAAGGAAGAATTTAGAACCTGCCTCAGCCAATTTACGCTTTTTCCTATGTTGAAAGGTCAATTTCAAATGGATGGCTGCAAAATAAAGGGTTCTGTCTCTGTCGGTGGAATTTGTTTCGCACAGACACGAGGAGTGAGACTAAATGGGGTTTTATTTAAATACACTGCCGTCACTTGACATTCTGGCTCTTCTCTCAGTCAGAGACTTCAATGTTATTAAACTCTTCAGTGGGTCATCGTCGCTTCAGTCTCCTGTGGTTTGGGGCCTGGTAATTTCAGAGAAATAAACTTCTGAATTTCATGCCTATTAAGGGGGGTGGGTTCTTTCTAGGGAAATTAGTCTGTTGTTGAAGATTTTTTATTAGACTATCGAGTGTGACATTGAAAGTTACTCATGAGTTGTAAAGAATAGCTTTAAAGCACATGTGAATTTCATTGCATTTCATACAAAATGCCCAATCAGGTAGCATCTAACAGATGATGTTAGATCTTTTTCTTTTCAAGCTATTTTTGCAGTGGCCCTCAAGTTTGCACATGTGTCCTAGCGGAGTAACCACAGGTGTAAAAACAAGGTCGTCATATTCATCTATTTGCATGGAACAGCGATGTGGCTGATGCCACACTGTAGACCACACGCATACTTTTATATAGTACATACTGTAGAATGAAATTTATAATTGATACAGAGCAAGTTTTTTTTTTAAACGTGTTTTCGGATACAGCTTTTGGTTTTATTTTGCCTGCATCTGCATAATAATAATCAATTCAAAATTACACGACCATTCAAAGGTTTGGGGTTATTAAGAATTTTATTTTTAGTTAATACTCTTATTCAGCAAGGATGCATTTAGTTAAAGCACTGCCAAGTAAATAAATAAATAAATAAATACATAAAATACATTTCTATTCAGAATTCTGGAAAAAAAAAGAAGAAAAAAAAAATAAAATATATATATATATATATATATATATATATATATATATATATATATATATATATATATATATATATATATATTATATATATAGGTGCATCTCAATAAATTAGAATGTCGTGGAAAAGTTCATTTCAGTAATTCAACTCAAATTGTGAAACTCGTGTATTAAATAAATTCAGTGCACACAGACTGAAGTAGTTTAAGTCTTTGGTTCTTTTAATTGTGATGATTTTGGCTCACATTTAACAAAAACCCACCAATTCACTATCTCAACAAATTAGAATACTTCATAAGACCAATAAAAAAAAAACATTTTTAGTGAATTGTTGGACTTCTGGAAAGTATGTTCATTTACTGTATATGTACTCAATACTTGGTAGGGGCTCCTTTTGCTATATATATACATGTGACACTGAAGACTGGAATAATGGCTGTTGAAAATTCAGCTTTGCATTACAGGAATAAATTATATTTTAAACTATTTTAAAATAGAAAACAGTTATTTTAAATTGTACCAATATTCCACAGTATTATAGCTTTTACTGTATTCTCAAATAAATGCAGCCTTGGTAAGCATAAGTACTTTTTTTCAAAAACATTTAAAAATCTTGCAATCAGACAATCCTGAAAAGTATAAAAAAAAAATAATAGCTCAGTGAAAGTAAATAAAAACAGTATTTGAGTGTGCTATTTTTATGCTCTACGCTGTTAGCAGTTTACCCTAAGTAGCTCACTAGCTGCTAATAAAAAGTGGCAAAACAGCCTCAAAGTAATAATAATTATAAAAATGCTGTATTATTTTGCATATGGTAAAATCCTTCTGATAACAAGCTTCTCTTTCTCCTCTCTCATTGCAAATGTCTCTTTCTCCAATCCCTCTTGGCTTAGTCTTGACAATCTAGCTTAAAGAAATGTTGAAAGGAAATGTCCGGGTCTGCTGGCCCAGAAAAAAAGAGGTCATCTGCATTTTATACATAAATGAATAGCTTGTCTCAGCTCCTATGTCTGTAGTTAAAGAAAGTCTCTGCCTGCTCAGATACATTTGCCCATTCAATTGACTTTTCAAGTTGACTTTCATTTTCTAGAGAACACACATCAACTGACCGCTGATGAGCAGCTATGGCCAAACACAGTTCATTCCTCAGACTCCAACCTGCAAAATGGAGGGCAGTGCGGAGGTGATTTTTTTTTTTTTCTTCTCTGTGTGTCCTGGGAAAGTGTCAGAGATGATGAATGCAGTGAGGCCTCTCGGCGGGAGATTCCACTTTTGCTGTAATTGTCATGCAGTAGCTTGGAGCTTCGTCTGCTAATGCAGTAACCAGTCTCAGCTCAGCACTGAGCCTGTCTCTCATTCTAACCCCTGATCTGCAGACCAGGATTATAGCTAGCCTCATTTATTTTCAGTCTTTGGTTTTCACTCAGTTTCACTCCTTTTTCCCCTCCCCTATTCCCTTTCTCTTCATCTTTCTTCCCTCATTTTTGCCTCTGTGATTTGTCAGCTTACATTTGATCAACATCACCCAAAATATAAAAATCAGTCATTATTTGCACGTCTTTTTTTTATCTGTGAAACACAAAAAATTCTGTTACTTTTTGGGTGAACTATTTCTTTAAGACTGGATAAATGTTTTTTTTTTTTTTTCCTCCTCCTCCTCCTTTTTTTGGAAAATTTGCAACAGGGAATTTGAATCACAGTAATGACTATATAAAGTCCTGAATGCTGATTGGTCAGTGGCGTAATAGATATACATAGTAACATCTATGACGTATTAATCTTATATTACAGGTCATGGACTAGATGTCTTGTTGGAAAAAAAGATGGTGCATTATATTTATGGCCTTTTTTACTTTTATTTTTTATTTATAACAAAGAAATTTATGTGTTTTTGTTGCCGTTAAATTATGATTATTTCTTAATATCTGTAAAAATATCTCTGATATTCAGTATGAAATCAAAACCCATTCCTGGCCTTACTGTGCATAATTCACCAGTTCTCATACTTTTAAAGAGAAATTGTGAATAATTGACACATTTCTTTAAAAAAAATTAAATGAATTAAAAAGTTCATGTTTTATTTTTTAAATTTATTAAATTATTATTTTTTTTTAACATCAAAACATCACTTGCAAAAAATAAATTAACTTGCTCCACCAGTACGTTTATAGTGTTTTGTTTTGCTTGGGGAAAGGAATTTTTATTTTTTTTTTACTCAGTCTTATTGGAAATACGCGACTCGTGTTGCAACGCTGTACCAGGTGAGCGACCGAGCAAGTTTACTACGTCAGATGCACTATAGTAAAAGTATTTTGTGTAAGTCTTTAAGAATAAATATTTCAATATTCTGACTTTGAAATCATAATTCGTGTGACAAGGAATAAAACTTGTCTTTGTACTGCCTCCAGTGTTCATTTCAGCTATAAACTTCTGTGAAATGTACATATAGGTGCATTTTAGCCAGAGTTAAGCATTTCCAATGGCGACTGATATTTTTGTCCTTTTTGACATATAGAATAGACTCTGAAGCACATGCACTGACCAGTAGGCCCTGGTATTTGAAAATTGTTCTGCTTTGATTTCTGTGAAGCTCTAGGTGTTCTCCTTATTTGAAGTCACTTGCTCTCATAATTGCCACTTTCATGAGAAGTACACTTGCTTATGAGTCACTTTTGAAAAAAAAGCGTGTCTGCAAATGACGTTAGTGTTAATGCATAACGCACAATATTTCACAATGTTTCTGAACATGTCTGTGTGTGGACCATGGCAGCTGGAGCCGTCAAACTGTGCAGAGTGAATAAGCCACTGTTTGGGTGCTCGGGATACGCTGGAGAGCCAGGAGCATACGGGCGAGCATCTGCGGGGTCTCCATTAGCAGGACCCTGGCTCCGCCGTCATTCAGCCAGCCCATTTTAAAAGCAAATTAGCCGCTGCCTTCAGATGCAGCCACCCTCGTCCCCTCCCACCCAGCGGGTATTCATAGACCTAAATGTCAACGCATTTAAGACAAAGAAAGGGGTTCGTCCATTAAGGCCATCAGCTGGAATGGTGATTTGGTGTTTAGCTTGTATCAGTGGCACCGACACTAGGTCCCAATACTGAGTGCTCCACTCATGCTCTTATAAAACCCCAGGTTTGGGAGCAGATGACGGGCTTATTTACCACTTTGGGAAATAAGAGGTATTGATTCATGCAGTTATTACAGCTTTAATTGCGTATAATTGGCCCCATTTTGGTCATTCGTGGGGCAGCTTGTTTGTGTGTGGCTGAGAGTGCACAAGTGTGCTTGTTTGCTCGAGTCTGGACTCGCGTGGATGATAAATGCCAGTAGTGTGACATTTACCCAAATAACCAGCAGAGGGAGTTGGACTCGGCTGAGCCTTGTGGTCTCTGTGCCCACTCAGACACTGATCTGAGAGCAGAACAGAGGGCACTGAATGTCCCCAGAGAGCGGGTGCCATCTGCAGCATCAGAAAGAAGGATCGCAGTTCACCTCCCTTCTCTGATTGTTCTGAAATCTGAGCATGACTGATTTGCATGAGTGTTGTGTTTTCAGAATGGCTAGCATATGTGTACGCAATTAAGCTAATAGGCATTCTCATTCGCTCTCCTTTGTGACCTTGTGCAAACAGCCATATGGCAGATACTGTTTTAAGTTTATATAAAGGGTAGTTTTTAAAAAATGTAAGAAAAGCAAATGGAATGCTTTTAGGGTTGTCAATTGATTTTTTTTTTTTTTTTATTAAATTAGTACAATAGATTAATCTGTATTGATTAATCTGTGATACCTAAATTTACTCTTTAGCATTTAAAATAATTTATTTAAAGTTACAGTCCATAACTTTTTTTGGTTAAAAATGATCCGAAATCAATATTTGAGAAAGTACATAACCAGCCAGTGTTCAAAACTATCGCCTTACTTTAGCCCGATTCACAACAGTTATCTTATAATAATGTTTTCTAATTTGAGTGGCACGGGTAGGAATCCGCGGGAAATTCGAGCATGGCACTGCGTCATTACGTCACATCTGTAAACATGAAGAAGTTTTCCCGGCTACTAGGCTATGGCACGTGAGGATCCTGCAGGTGGTGGATCAATTATAGCCTTTTCTCACAGCAGCTCGAATAATTAAATTTATCATTTTGATGGCGGATTGTAATCCAGAAAGGATTATGTGTTTATGAAACACATGTGAATGAAATTAAATTATATTCCAGTTTTAAATGTGGTTCTGATTACAGATAGCCAATGTGGGATTACACAAGTTTTTGTATTTTAAACAGAACCAGTTTGAAGGAAGATTAATTTGCTTTTTGGATTAAAATAATTTCTTAATATGAAATTTGAATGGTATGACAATTAGATATTAGACTGTACAGAAATTTAAATCTACACGCTAATACTATACTCATAGTCACGCAATGCTGATGTTGTTAACATTAATAATTTGAGAACAAAGTATAATAATAATACTTTGCACAGTTAGATGTGATATGAGCTAACTGATCTTTAGATTTAATCACTGTTGGTAGCGCAATTTATTGTAATGCTTTTTTCCTCAGTTGGGCAGAACAAACGTGGCAGACTTTTTACTTGTTAAAATGGCAAATTACGGTGAAAATTCTGATTTGGGTCATATATTCCAAGACATAGGCAGTAAATATCCACACCGATGCAGTGACTGACAACTACACATTCACCTCAAAACATTAGATTCATCCGCGCTGGAGCCGTGCCGGAACACCGGATCACAACCCCGCGCACTGAAGATAATTCCAGAAGAAACTGCAATTCCAGGTTTTCAAACATAGAGGGTGACAAAGAGGTAAAAGTTACGAACTGCAGCTTTAAGCTCTTTTTTATTTTATTTTTCATTTAGAAAAACTGTTATGGAATTTTAAAACCTCATGTTTAGTTTTATTTTTTATTTATTTTAGCAAAATAGTGTTGAATTTTAATACCTGACATTTAGTTTTATTTTTAGTTTATTTAGGCAAAATAGTACAGAATCTTAATATCCGCTATTTATCAATAATAAAATAATTTTCTGTTTATTGTATCGACCGGAATTTTAGTAACAGTGCAGTATTTATAATTGTTTCGCTTTGTACACATGCACTCGCTGGTTTTCAGCATCTGATGCAATGTGCGCCACTTTTTTTTTTTTATTTTTTTTTTTTATAAGTATTGTCGCGTTATAAACAGTTCAGCACAAAAACACAAGATCTCTGCATTCTGCATGAGACCCCAACTATTTTCTGAATAAAGCGTGGTTTGTTGAGACTCACAGGGCCTGTTTATACAAGAGCTTCTTTCCAGCCACTGTTAGGTTAGTGGCACAGGACATCAGGGAGGGAAAGAAGTATCCTATCCCATAACTCTCTTACATTGGAGGACTAGTATTTTCTATTTCGTCTTTCCATGGACCCATGGACAGATATTTGTGCTTTCTATTATTTATTTATTTTTTATTTTATTTTTTTATAAAGCTTGATTCTGTGAAACACACAAGAATTCCAATGTACCTTTACTACAGTGTACCTGTGCAAATAGCAATAAATTCAAATTCAAATTCTCATTGCCTGTATCTGTGGATGCACTTTGCATATGGGTCAGTGGACATGATTTATTATGTTCATTTTTTATCACATTGTTTTATTGTAATTAATAACACTAAATAATTGTTAAGTTGACAGCCCTAAACTTTATATCTGGCAAGCTTATTGTAGCATTATGAATTACTCTTGACAGTTGTTTGTGATATCCGTGTGTCTAGAGGTGAGAGTGAGAGAAGAGAAATCATCTTTAATTTATGACAGGTCTTCCACTCCCCCTACAGCCCTCTCAAGCCATATGTTAGGACTCACTCTCTTCTCTAATGCTCCTATCTTTAGCATTTGCAGCTCTCACTATCTCTGTTTAACTGATTTCTGAGACTGAAATGGATGGAGGGAAAAAACAAGAGACCATTTTTGCTTTTATCTAAAAAGCCCTCCATGCATGCGTCCATGGGACCTTGTGTCATCATTTATGTAAACGGCTTCACGCAAGCGACACTGAGAGCGCACTGATAGGCTGAAGAAGAGGAAGAGAGAGCAAGACCTACACCAAGAGCTTCTACAGACTAGAGTATTTTAGAGGCTGTTGCTGTAAATTGGATTTGGTGCCTATTTATGCATTTTCTTCACCAATACGTTTAGATTGCTCCTTTAATATTCAGCATGAAATCAAAACAGATCCTATTTACTTTATTAATACACATTCTTATTGTGCATGTGCATGATTCATCATCATTTTTATATTTGTTTTTAATTATTTAAATAGCTTTAATGTATTTTTTTTAAAAAACACTTCATATATATATATATATATATATATATATAATTATTTTTTTTTAGCTTTTCATACAGACAGAAGTCCATGCTATTCCTTGTACTCACTCACGTACACACTCCGTCTCCTTTAATTCATGGGAAATTACTTCTGTGTAAATTCCTGGAAGAGATCTCTCCAGCTAGAGAATAGTTTCCTCTTTACGATTCTAGCCATGTTTCAAGAGGTTTTTGTGTAACGTCTGTCATGCTCCTTCACGTATATTCTCTTTCTCAGCTGCACAATATCACACTGGCTTAATTATCTGTAGTTTAAGCTTGCTAATATAATCTCTCATGATATAGCATAATTCTCTGGGATCAATGAGGTGGAACTAATCTGGATTTGATCAAATATGTGGATTTGTGTGCTGGGGGAAAATAATTGTTTATGTATTTGATGTATTACTCTTTCTTTTTCTCTCTCTATCTACATATCAAAAGACTAAACACAGACTGGCTTATGTAACTCTTAAGTATTTAACAATTTTATCACCTTTTTGATGTGTTTGCTCGTTTTCTTTTGTGGGGTTTTAATAAATAGATACCGGAAGATTAACGAACATGCAAAAGTTACAGCAATCTGTGATGTTGCCTCTGATTGTTGTCTTTAAAGGGGTCATATTATGCAATTTCAAGTTTTCCTTTCTCTTTGGAGTGTTACAAGCTGTTTGTGCATAGATAAGATCTCTGAAGTTGCAAAGACTAAAGTCTCAAAACCAAAGAGATATTTTTATAAAAGTTAAGACTTGACCACGCCCCCCTAAAACGGCTCATTCAAACACGCCCCCACATGTCTACGTCACATTGTGGGGAGATTTGCAAAACACCGCCCAAATGTATACGCAAAGAAAGGGGGCGTGGTTTTTATTATCGCTGTAGTATTCTTGCTGCCACCGACGCCATGTCTTGGAGACGCTGTGTTTCGTTGTGAAAGCGAAACTACTTTGTTTGGGCTTCCAAAAGAGGACACAACTAGAAATCAGTGGTTAAGCTGTATTTACAACACTGCTCCAGAACAGTTCAATCCAAATATTAGAGTGTGTGCATCGCATTTTATGGAGAACTATTTCCTGAACCTGGGAGTAGCCTGCCAGCTATGCTCAAAGACTGTTTCTAAAAGTGGGGCAATTCCAACTTTGCAAGGACAGTCTGGCGCTTCTGACTCACAGCCTGTAAGTATGAATTCATATTTAAAGAATTTGCCACTGACTATTCAAACGCGAGTTTTGAGCTGTGTAGAGTAGTGCTTGTTGTTTGTTGTTTCTCCGATCACAAATGCAGACATGGTAATGTTTATGCGGCGCGATGCAATGTGACGCGTAAAAAGACAGTATAAGTCATTATAATCAGTAATTATGTCCCCACTGGATGCAACAAATGCCTCATTTGTAATGGGTTTTACTGTTTTTGTGTCATCGAGCCGGGACACGGCATCACAATACGGTGAGGGGCGTAACATTTCTGTCTCATGCTTGAGGTATTCGGCCAATCACAATGCACTGGATAGCTGGCCAATCAGAGCACGCCTCGCTTCTTAGAACGATGAGCTTTGTAAAAATCAGCACGTTTCAGAAAGGCGGGGCATAGAGGAGCAACAATAATGTACAGTATGTGAAATAAATAATGTGTTTTTTGAACCTTAAACAGCATAAACAGTAATTGCATTACACCAAATACACAAAATAATGTTCTTTTTAGCAACGTCATATGACCCCTTTAAATAATTTAATTAGTCTTCATTTAATTAGGCAGAACTTTTGAGATGTTTTTTTTCTATTGTAAAAAGTACACCTGAAAAATAATTCCTATGTTCAGAGAAATTTAAGCATCATGTCATTAGTAAGATGTTTCTTTTTTTCCGAGAGAATGACAGGTCTGGTCACTGAGCGTTTCCTGTGATAAATGCAGCTAGTCGAGAAATGTGCGTCAAATCAGGGTCATTCAAAGAGGTGTTTTTTTTTCTTTCCTTTTCTATTCTCACCCTGAAAAAAGGACACTAAAAACAGAACATGCTCTGTAGGTTTGATTGCACCTTTGCTCTGGTAAATACATTTCTCTTACTTTGATTTTCGAAAGTGCGGACTATGGAGAATTACAAAAAGGGCAAGAGAAAGAAAGCAGCATGTTTGTGTTGTTGCTGAAGTGACGATTCATAGAAGCATGATGCATTACTATATTGTAATGGCATTACTCTTTATGCTAGTCATGTTAATTATTACTATACTAATTCATTCATTTCTTAAATCCATAACAGCCTATACCAGATGGACAGTACAATGATAGACCAAAATATTTACATTTTAATTGTTAGTTTGTGTACATATGTCTTTAGCAGTTGAATTGTATCTTCATGTTTTTTCAGCATCTCCCGCCATAAGCAGCGTGTTTTTAAGATGTCATATCAAGTTAATAATAATCCTTTTAAAAGTTGTGTACTAAAAAAGGTCCCATCCATGTTAAAATAATTTGACATTATTTGACTCTTTTTGACATGTTTGTGATTAGTTGTTACTCAGTTTGAATCAGTTAGCATGTTTAGAATAAGAAATTCACTAAATTATTGTGTTTTTTATGAACAGCCATTACTGTCAGTGATACAGTTGAGCGGTAACCTAAATTTTACTGTAATGACCTTACGATAGTATTTTCATGATCCAAAACAGTGTGTTAGGTTTTCATGAACTTAAAAACAAGCAATGCGTGTCAATAAAAGTAAGGATCCAACTGCAAGGAGTAACTGCAATGAGATTATTTTAAAATAAATACAGTAGGAATAACTTGATATTCAATTCAATTAAGTTAAATAACATACTGTATTTTTCACAAGCTCTATATGTACCGTAAACAAGGTCTCTGAGCGTAGTCAAAGTAGATGATTGTGTTGAAGAGTGTTTTAAGACATCTGGTGTTATTATCCATAGCTCAGAACGACATCCAGCACTGAATGACAAGAGCACTTGAGGCTTTGCAGGATGAAGTCGTTAACGTAGAAGTTAGTGGGGAGGAGATGGTCGAAGGGGAATGAATGTCCTCTTAGTTTTGTCTTTGGAATGAAGCACAATACTCGCTCAAATCAATATATCATGCTGTAGTAGTAATTAAGAGGATGAATCCGGCCTCGAGGGGCTCACCGACAGTATGGAGTCCATTTTGAAGCCTCTCTTTCCAGTCTCACTATAGACTTGAGCAGAAAGCAGTTGCTAAGAAACAGTAAGTGTGGTAGGAGATATTAGTTATGTCTTTATTTTTCTTTCTTTCCTTTTTTACTTTCTTTCTTCAAGTTCCTGTAAAAGAATTATTGACAGAAAAATCAATGACAGGCAACAGACCTGGTATTTTTTACTCTGTTTCTCTGAGTGTTGGTGATTTTTGGATTTCTCAAGTAGCTGTTTAATTTTAGGGGATTTTAGGAGAAGTGTTTACAGTGATGGGATTGGAACCCATAATATGGCTATTTGGTCCATATTATGGGTTTTTAGTCCCACCTTCCAATTAAAATAGCCAATACGCATTCGACATTTAATGACACTGTAAAAGAAACATCTGCTTTTTAAAGGAATAGTTTGCCCAAAAATGAAAATTCTGTCATTAATTACTCACCCATTCCAAACCCATAAGACCTTTGTTCATCTTTGGACACAAATTAAGATATTTTTGATGAAATCTGAGAGCTTTCTGACCCTGCATAGACAGCACCGTAATTACCATGTTCAAGGCCCAGAAAGGTAGTAAGGACATCGTTAAAATAGTCTGTGTGATATCAGTGGTTCAACTGTAATTTTTGTCTTTTTGTGAGCAAAGAAAACAAAAATAACAACTTTATTCAACAATTTCTTCTCTTCCATGTCAGTCGATGTGCATTCACAAGAGTACATAACGCATAAAAAAAATAAATTGTTAAAAATTTCATGTTTAATTCAGTTATTTGTGAAATTTACTAGTAATTTCTGAGTGAAAATGGTTTCAAATAGACATTTTGTCAGTAAAGCCGGTTCTGTGATTAGTAGTAAATCTCCATCACTTGCTTTCAGGTGAATTAGCATTTATTACACAGAGCCTAATACACAGTTCTCTGACAAGCTATACGAAAAAATCGCAGACGATATAATCGTACGATAATGTACAATTATGAAATCGAAGAAATTGTTCGCAATAATGACAGCTTTTTGCGTAGCTTCTCAGTGAACTACGGCTCTGTGTAGTAAATGCTGCTCCATCTGAAAGCACGTGAAAATACCACATTTAATAACATGTTTTTACTCTAAACTCCCTTCACAATGTCAGTCAAGTGTTTGAAATAAATCTTTCTGTGAGATGATGTGGCTTCTTATACAGAATAAGGCACGCATCATATTTCATAGTATTTTAAGCAGTGATAAAGGTAAATAAATGTCGATTAGCATTTCATTATAGATATACTTTATTATAATGAAAATTATAATAATAAGAACCATACATTGCTGTACTCGTGTATTTATTAGTCACGTTGAATCAATGAAAGCTGTTAAATCTTCTGTTTATTCAGCTACCATTATAGGCATTTCCTGGGTTTTCTTCTTCGGGGTGTATTTGGAGTTTCTGCGCGAGAGCGCCCTCTGGCCTTCGGATGGAGATTTACTACAGATCACAGAACCGTGCTTCACTGAAAGATACGCACGACAATCGCAGCTTCTGCCTAATCGCGATTACGATTTCATTTCGATTTATCGTGCAGCCCTAGTTTCAAAGTACTTCCTACACCAATATTTTTTTAAGTATAATGTTGAGTATCGTTTCAGAAGATTTTATGCTTAAGGACTCAGTATAGCTTTGAGAAATCTGAGGGTAAATTTCGTGTTGAGTATAGCTTTGAGAGGTTTCAGGGTAAAGGTTTCTGTACGGGTGTAATGGTTTGATTGTAAAAGACTGTAATCTTAAGTAATCATGGTCAGTAGAGATGCAAATGACTTTGTTTGTCTGTTATGCGATGGTAGCAATTGAAGTTGAATGATAATGGACCCTTACTTATAACTCAATATTTTATGCATCTTGTCTTTTTAAATGGCATGTGAAATGTAGGCCAAGGCCGCACCGCTTTACACGTTTGGATGATGAGAGCCTGAGCGAGAGTTTAAGGGGTTGGTTTTGCGTTTGACCCAGTACGGGTTTATTTGACCATGCTTTTGGATGACTGACAGCTTCCAGGACCAGACAGAGAGAGGGAGAGCTCTGACAAACCGTTATTGTATAGTGCACAGTATTTGCATTCTTTACCTCTAGTCTCGTCTAGATTTACAGAAGGAGAAAAAGCGAGAAAGCAAGCAGCGGTACGCGACAAGTCTCCTTATAGATGTAGCAAGGTACTTTTAGTGTCAGCTCTCCCAGATAAGACAGAGTGCCAGAGTGTGTTTGCTGCTGGAGTGTCAGGCCACTGGCTGAAGCTCAGCTTCCTTTGAGTGTCATTCTTAATCCTGAACTGAGCCAAGCGCCCACCGGGCCGAAATGGCTGTCTGATTGGGCAGAGCCAGCTCACTCGTGAGAGAGAAAATCTCTCTCTCTCTCTCGCTTTCTCCCCAGCTGCAGACTGAACACAGGCTCCTGGATTTGGGTCATGGAATATCAGCATAAGCCAGAAAGAGGAAAAAAAAAAAGAAAACATTAATCAATGATTTAATGGTAATCTGGGGCTCAGGTTGTTTGAGGATAAATGTCTGTGTAGATAAAAAAATAAAAAGAGAGAGAGAGAGGAGCGACAGAGACACTGAGATGATTACATACTTTTTGTCACACAGTTGGTACATTCCACCAATAGAGTACAAAATACTTTATTAAAAAAATAGGAATAGGCTGATTGTCGACCTCAAGAGGTCAAACTAAATATTATAGGAGTGGTTTTATTTTCTATAAATTTTCTATGAGGTTTGTGATTTTATTAATGTATTAAATAATACATATTTTGTGTTTATTTATGTTGGGAACAAATGGGATTTGTGCGTCTAATGTTTAAAAAAAAATATTTGTGGAAAGTGCTGACAGCTGTCTTGCTGTCTCACTTGGTTTAAAAAAAAAAAAAAAGCTCAGATGGCATTTGAAAGAGTGTGACAAGATGAGCTGTTGTTGAAGACGAGCTTTGTTAGAAACACAGGTGCGTTCACACAGGAACACGTTTATGGAACACGTTTTTAATTGTTGGTTCATTTGTACATTTTCAGAGTGTAATGTAGTTGTTTTTGAGCGCAAAATTTCCCCTGTATGTACATCCCAATATAAACTTAAGGTAAAGTGCATGAATATTAATTGGGTCAGGTGTTGCCTGCAGTCAAATAATAAATATTCATAAACTCTTGTAATAGGAGGATTCATTTATGTGCAGCTGATTAGTTCACACTTAACAAGTCTTCCTTTCAGCCAATAAGTTACTGGGAAAACATATTTAATATTCATATCATGAGTAAAGCAGAACTTGTAAATTACAGGGTACAATATTGGTAGTTATAATGACTTATAATGTTGGTAGTTTATATAACAGTATATAAACAATAGTAAGCAGCACAACTATTTCCAACATTGATAATAAATCAGAGTAATAGAATGATTTCTGAAGGATCATGTGACATTAATGGCTCGTGAAGATTCAGCTTTACCACCACAAAAATAAATTATATTTTAATGTATATTAAAATAGAAAACTTTTATTTTAAATTTTAATCATATTTCACAGTATTACG
This sequence comes from Spinibarbus caldwelli, assembly GCA_039654775.1. Lineage (NCBI taxonomy): Eukaryota > Metazoa > Chordata > Actinopteri > Cypriniformes > Cyprinidae > Spinibarbus > Spinibarbus caldwelli. Next base: position 6,195,226 of record CM077254.1, read on the forward strand.
GTTTTTACCAGATTCTTTTAAAAATATTATTAAATATTAAAAGTATTACATAATAAAATATAAATAATGAAATGTTTCATATTATATGAATAATAGTGTATTGTTATTAATAATATATTTTTTAATATAAAAATAATAATATATTTTTTAAAAACTTTTTGTAACATACAACTTGTGATCTGTTAAGCATAATATTAGTTAATATTTCATATATATGCACATTTAATTTTTTTTTTTTTTAAAGTTAAATTAAACATTTTTTAATGTTGATCAAATATTAAGGATGATTAATAATTAATAAAAAAATATAAAGTGTCACCAATACAGTTTAATTGGTACTGTTGTTTAGTGTCACCTCTCAGGTTAACCAATAAAATATATTAAAAATTAGTTTAATAAAAAAGATTAATAAAGTTGTCTGTCGTCACACATCAATTATTTACCATGTTTGTAAATTCCGTTGTATTTTTTAATTTAGTGCCTGCCATTACCGTAGGTATATATTGTGACATCATCACCAAGGAGTGCTATTAATCAAAACTGTTAGCGTAGAGCCCTTCTAGTAACTTACTGTAGTGCATAACTCTGCTGTGTCTCCTTCACCTGTCTTTACTTCTCATCCTAAACTGCCATTAATGGACTCAGCAAGCAGTGACTTCTTGTCATTGGTCTCTTGACACAATCATTATAGCCTGCAAGCCATGCTGTGAATAGCATGGTATGATACCGGTCATTAGGTGTTGATGTTGTGAGAAATTGGCCTCAACTTTTACTTGTGACACATCACAGTCTTGTGCAGCATTGCATTAGCCAATACACTTTAACACAGTATATCGGTGCTAAACAGGAAGAAGCTAGCGCTCAGATTTGCTTGAGCATAAACGCACGTGTGTTAATACCTAAACCCCTGCCAATGACATATTAGATAGGTTGTTTGTGGCGCTGCAAGGGGGAACATATTTGCCTAGCGTGTGATTTGATTAATCTTCCTCGAAGATGCCGAGCTCAAATATGTGTACTGGTGTCGTCGCCTTTTAAAATGGAAAATTACAGAAACAACTCCCAGCTGTTAAACTGTGAAATGGGTTTATCTAGTAACTTATTCATGCACATTTGCATTCCTTCTCTCTCAAAATTAATTTCTCGCAGCAAATAAAGGCAATTAAAGCAGGAGTGTTTAGGAAATACGAGGGCTTTTTCTTTATTGGGTAGTTCGCGTGAGTCGTTTCCTCGTGCGAGAATAGATAAGCAGGGCTTTTTTGCTATTGTTATACAATAGGGTCCTGGAGGTGGCGATTCAAGAAGAGCTCTGTCTGACAGCCATGTACACACTCTCTCACACACACCCGAAATGACAACGTGTTGTGGACGTGGTACGATGGTAGAGGCTACGGGGGATAATCAACCTGGCTGGGCGATTAAACATGGCGTCATTCCCCTGTGAAAGATGTGGCCCAGTGGCAGATGTCTGGCCCTTTGCCAGGGCACGCGAGGTTGGATGGCATCGTTAACACGTGCCACGCTAAAAATAGTCCTGTTAGGCCCACGTGTTCATCACTGAAATGACATCTCTGTGACTGGGAATATCACTCATTTCCTGAGAGCGGATCATCTGCGCTGCATTTAAAGTAGAGAATTATTCAGCCAGTGTGAGTTTGATCTGTTTTGATATGGCGTTTTAGTTCTGGATGTTTTGTTTTTGGTCATTTTTGTGGCTTCTCACGTTTGAATCATTGATGTAATTACATGACCGTGTTTTCTCTGTGCATCTCTGTAGTTCCTTTTCTTGCTCCTTGTTTCCTAGGGAACTGTTTCTAAGGTTACAAGTTTACTTGTTTTATTCCCCTTAACTCGCTATAAGGGGATGTTCCCCAATAGATTCAATTGCTGTTTACATGCAAACACTTGGAGGCGACACATCTGGGCACCCCGTACAAGAGCTGTTTTTGATAAGGGTTTCATGACTTTACTAAATTGAGCTCAAAGTGACCAAACAGGGTTTTTTAGAGGCTGCATGGAAGAACTGCTTCTATAAGATTGTTGGAGTTTTTTGCTTCTTTAGATTGCCATCATGTTTGCTGGATGAAGATACACCCAGAATTTCATATGCTTCATGATACACTATACCATTCAAAAGTTTTGGGTTGGCAATTATTTTATTTATTTATTTAAATAGTTATTTTTTGAAAAAATTCTGATAGAATGATTTTCTGATCAAGACAAATATATTTGTAATGAATTATTTCATAACATTCTACATGCCCTTGCTGTCACTTTTGAGTACTTGCTGACTAAAAGACCTGATAAAATGTAAAAAACTGTAACTTGAATGCAATGTAAGTCGCTTTGGATAAAAGCGTCTGCTAAATGCATAAATGTAAATGTAAATAAAAGTATTATATACAGTTGTCAACATTTGAAGTGGATAATAAAAGTTCATCAAAGTTGTCCTAAGACAAGAACGCATTTTATTGGTTTTGATCCACTTCATATGTATATACTGTTGTTTTAAAAACATTTAGAAATGTCAAATTAAATTAGATATCATTCATATAAGATCATTGTTTGATCTTTCATATTGGACCAAACTAAATGTGTGTGATACACTAACATTCAAAAGTTAAAAAAAAAAAAAAAAAAAAAAAAAGATCAAACAATGATCTTATATGAATGATATCTAATTTAATTTGACATTTGTAAATGTTTTTAAAACAACAGTAAACATGCATGTTGAATACATTAATTTTTACATTTTTATTTCTATTTTTTTCCCCAGGCTTTAAAAGAGTCTTATACATTTGTTTTAAATTGCATTGTATATGCTGGGCACTTAAACTCAGAAATGTAGGGATAAACTCTGTAATGTATCTTGACATGGTCATGGATAGCTGGAAGATCTTTTTTCAGAAATCTCAACACTTTGAAATGTGATACTAATATCTCTCTACATGTGTCAGGTTAATAAACAGCTTAGAGAAAAGCAAAAAATGTGGTCTCTTTTTCAGCATAGGTTAATCCACCACCCAAACTGTGTATTTTCACTCTTATAAGGCAACAGCAGACCTCTCCACTCTCTCTCTCTGTGCTTCAGGTTGGTTATTGAAAAATAAGTGGCTTGACAGCTTCTTACCTGATGTGACTCAAGTGAGCCATCTCGCCATTGATCGGGCGCTTTGCGAGCGCGTGCTTTCCGATCTCTCTTTCAGAGCGTACTGTGTCCCTTTCTCTGAGATACCTGTAGGCAAAAAAAAAAAAAAAAAAACATTTAAGGAGATCAATTAGTCTCTCTCAAAGCTAATGGAAATCCATTGTCAGCTTAGAGAATGCTTTTGCAGAGGAAGGACATTCTAGACTCGTTCTGCTCATATCCTCAGGTGACTGTCAGAATATGTTATGTTAAATCAGCGCTCTACCACAAATGCTGTTTGATAACTGGTATGGAATGAATAATTCTGCATGTGGAGGCCTGGAAACACATAGAACAGCTGGATCTCTTCAATGAATCCAGGCACTGTACAAATGACCCCAAGCAACAAAATGCCTTTAGCGCTGTACAAATATTTTCAGAAGTTGTAAATAAAACAGATTGTCTGAATATGTTTTACAAAAAAATAAAAAATAAAAATAAAAAAATAAAACGTCAGTCTATTTTCTTCAAAATTTTACATTTAATTTAATGTGTAGCTTGTTGATGTTTTGTAATTTAGCTCAAACTTTAGAGCATGGTAGTTGCAACGCAACCCAAGAACTGAAATCTGAAATTAAAATAAATTAATTAATAAATAAAATAAAAATGTGTGCCTCAAGTCACTTTGGATAAAAGTACCAAATGCATAAACATTTAATTATTTGTGAATAAGTGATTTCTGAGTGAATTTATTTTTCTACACCTTTTTTTTTCTCCAGTGTAGCTTTCAAGAGTTAATATTGGTTATTTTATTTTATTGTAATTTTTTACTTATTTTTATTTATTATTTTATTTTATTATTTTTATTTATTTATTTAATTGTATTATATGTTTAATTTTTATTATTTTATTTATTCAGTTTATTTTGTTTAGTGTAGGGTATAAGAAGTATGGGAGATGTTTTGAAGAAGCGCCGGACTTGATGACTATGTTCAGATGTATCTGTGGTATCCCAGAAATCAATGCGGGATCAAAGAGCCTCATAGCTTTTTAACTGTTCCATTTCTTCTTCTTTTTTCTTTTGCGCACAGTCCATCTTGGTTTTTATTTCACATCAGAATGTAATTTAGAGCCCTTTTCATGCTCAAATGGTTGTTTGCGTAACTGCCTATGCTTTGGAAAATTGATATTTCCATTTGTAGTACACAGGCCTTTCATGGATGAAGAGAATAAGCACTCTGTGCTATGGCAGGAACCATCACACCTCTCTTTGAGTTTCCCCATATATGATTCCATTTAAGATCAGAGACAAAAGGAATACTGAAGAGGTAAAACATGAACGTTTGACAGGCACAAATGAAAAGGGATTTTATCAAGGGATATACCGCCCATCCGTAAAAACCAAGAGAATAAAGTCATTGTTGGTGCTCCCAGTAAGTCCTGCTTTTTTGGAGTGAAGTTAACCAAGAAAAAAAAAAGAACGATTGCTGATTGAAGTCATCTGATGAGATTAGAGCTTGGCTGAATGGTCATCACAGGGGATAGCGGATGCCGCCCACGCAATTTCTCTTTCATTTTTTAACGACGCGGCGTTTCTGTAGTGCCGCAAATGAGGCTTCATTCATACCAGATTGACCTTTTGCCATGTTGTGACAGAGAAATTGAAAAGACTTTAAGATTCATTTAACCCAGGGCTATTTATTTTTTATTGCACACTCCTTTCTCACACTTCTTTGATTTTTATCTGTTGTTAGACTGCCGTCGCTGCTCAGAAAAATCTATTTCATCTGCCACAAACGACTCTGACAAGCCCTCCTAATTATCCGCACAGCACATTTGATGTGTGGTCTGACACGGCGGCGTGTTTTTTGAGTGTTGTTACGCATCTTATGTGAGTGGAAGCTTGCTGACTAGCGCTTCTAAGTAGTGACCAGGGACTTTGTTGAGTCTTGTTTCAAGTTAACTGAGCAGTATTTTGACGATCAAGCAAAGAACTAGAGATTCCCCGCTGGCGCTTCTGGTTTTTAGGAGAAATGGAAAATGATGCCTTGTTGTTGATTTTTTTTCCCAGAGGTCATTGCTGGATGTCAGTCTCCGTGGTTGGATATGAAAAGCAGCACATTGTTATTTTAATCATGTTTTTTCCTCAGATGTTTCCTGTTTCGAAAGCCTCCCTCATCTCCTGCCGCAGCCCTGAGCGCTACAACACAAAGGCAATTTGTTCATATTTATTCCGACCTAGACGTCAAATTTTCCCCGCAAAGGAACTTAATTGAATGAACTTTCATAAAAGAAAGCCATTACTATATCTGAGTCTGGAGATGTCCATATAAATTTGTAAAGGCTTAATCTTATATTAGCAGTCAAGGCGGCTCTCACCCACACAAATGCTAATTTTAATGCTCGAGCTCCGTTTAAATGTCTGTGAATGTGTTCCGGTACAATCGCTTTTCTTCTAAATCACAATCACACATATTGCCATCTTCTCCCTGGCTGTATTTCAGCTCTATGGCCATCCGAGGCTGCCACACTTCAAATGAAAAACAAAGCAGTGTGTTCATGATTTATAATGGCTGCTTTCCCTCTTCATCACCAGCGTTCATTTGAATTCTCTGGAAATTCTATTAGTCTGCTTGGAAAAAAAGGGGTGTCTTGAAAGACTTCTTGTGGACTGAGGATCTGCACGTTTTTAATAGGTCCAAAAAGCATTAGGAGACTAATTTCATTAACATTGTCAGTGCATAATCACCCCGTCGATAGATAAAGGACCAAGCCAATCGGCCTTTGCTAATCTGGCTCAGAAATAATGAGCAGGTGATGAGGACGGTCTGCTGTATGCTGGAAGGAATGTAGAAAGAGCCACTTTGGCGGACAATACGTTATTGAGTCGTGTAGAAAATAGCATGCTGTCGCCTTATCCTGCTAATTGTATTGAGGAACACGCGGTAAATCCTATAAATGTGCTCCATGGATTCAAGAGAATATATGTTATTCTAAAGGGACCATCTATGCGGAAAAATATGGTTTAAGCTGGTTTGTTCATTTTAGCTGGTCTGACATGTTTTTGTAAGCCAACCCAGATGTTAGCGTCACCTGGTTCCCTAGTCTAAAACCCAGTAGGATTTTTTCCGTTGGTTTTGATTATTGCAGAAGATCTGTGACCCACTCTGTGCTCATCATCATAATCTTCTCAATCTGAATTCATTTTAAAGCCTAAATACAATTGCTGGAAGTAAAAAGCTTAATGTAGGGTATTAGGAAACTACACCACAGTCGCATGACTTAAGGCCCGTTCACACCAAGAACGATAACTATAAAGATAACTATATTAGCATCCACACCAGCGGATGATATCATCTGTTTATTCTAAGCGCACAATTATCTACTTCTTTAAATTCTCAACCTTGTTATAGCAGGATGGATTCTGATTGTCTGTCAGTATTTTTATCGTTCATCAGCTGGAAAAAAATCATTCTGAAAGTGATTCCAACGATATTGTTTCTCTGTACGTTGCTGCTTTATCGTTATAGTTGTGGTGTGGACTCTGCTATTCTTTAATATTGAGAATGATTTTTACAACTATATCTTTATCGTTATCTTTATACTGTAGTTATCGTTCTTGGTGTGAACGGGCCTTTAAACATTACCACCATTAAGCATTAAAGTCTTTTAGTCTTTATTTAAAAAAAAAAAAAAAACATCTCCCTAAAAGTCTGAGTCAGAATAGTTTGCAAGAGACAATTATAAAGTGAGGCTGCAAGGGCCGACTAGTAACTAGATGAGTTTCGGCATGACTTTTAATGTCCCAGACAATCTCTGTAGTCCCATTTAAGCCACTTGTTAGCAATTGCCTTTTCCAAGACAAGTACAAGCTTTAAAAAATCACATGGGGATAGTACTGATGTGTTTTATGTTGTGTAACAAAACATTAAAATATCTTGTGCTTGTGTTAACCACATGTAGTTATTTCAGGCATCTAACCAAAACCCATTCAAAAACTAGCAAGTTCTATCTGATCTTCCAGCCTGGCCACCTATGACCAGGCTGGAAGACCAGCTGACCAGCCATCTAAAACCAGTTTGGCCAGTCTGGGAGACCAGCTTTAGGCATTTTTTTTTTTTCCTCCAGCACAAAACACTTTTGGGACAATGGAAATAGTAACTCTTTTCTGGATTTTGCCCTATAAAAACATGTCTTCTTTTTCAGCACTCTTTTTTTTTTGGCTAGTTTTAGGGGAGTTTTAGGGCCATTATGGCTAATCACGCTGGAAGACTGTATATAAACTAGATAAACAATATAAACTAGGTAAGATCAGCAAACCAGCCTAGGAGTTTTTTCCCCCCCAAGAGGGATATTACGGGTATTGCAGCATTTCTATTGTGACAACTCACAAAAGATTTAAGCATGGTAATGGATATGACAATGTTAATGTATTTGGTCTTGGTGGAATAGATATGCTGCTGCTGCTGAATTGCTGCTGCTTGTTGGTTGTTGCTGTTGTTGTAGATTATTGCTGCTGCTGCAAAGCAAGTACAGGAACTTGCTATTGCCAGTACATGCGTCGATACAGTGCTGTGAGTATTTAAGACATATTGCTGCTGCACAAATAGCATATACAGTAGAATAACCTGTAGCAGATCTGTACAGGTGGAGCTGGGGAGGTGGAGGGATTAAGGGGAACTCTGAAAGCGAGCTGCAAAATGCTAAAGTGAATGCTAACCAGGCATTTATATGTAAAGCAGCAAGCTCGTTGACTGCATATGCAACATGAACCAATCAGCTTGTGCCAGGTAGTTTAACGCTGTGAATATCATCAGTTACGTAAGACCCATCAGACTGCAGCATCTAGAGTTTCATGACAGAACTTGGCACTTATTTAGTTGCTCTTTTGAAATAAAAGTGTATGCCATTCCTTTTTAGACATCCTCTAACGTATACAATGCAAACCTTCTATTCCCAGTTTACCCAGATTCTTAATGAAAACTATCTGAAATGTTTGTTTTTGATGCCATAACTATGATCCTATTTATATTTTAGTATATTTGTAATGAACAACAGAGTGAACTGTGTTAGTATGTGAATGTTAGCCAATCATGACAGAGATAATTTGCATTAGCCTTAAAGGCACAATAGCCTGTTTAATCCTAAGGTTAAGAAAATGGTCTTATAAACTTACATTATGATATGTTGCACCCTTGAATGATGCTGAATGGAGGACTTTGGGGGTAAGAATCAGCCTGTGGCCATTTGAATACAGTTAGTTCTGTTTTTTATCCTAATTTTTTTTTTTTTAGCTTAATGAAGGGACGTGTATGGTGGAACGAAAGGAATAAAAAAAGACAGTTGATCAGCGGTGGCTTAATCACAGCGATTCACCTCTATCAGCTCTCAAGGTGCCATTAAATAAGTCACCCATTTACTTTTAATTATTATGTAATCAGCCACGTCTGACGTGCGAGAAGCTTTAATTAAGTTATTAATTAGTTGAGTAATGTGATTTTTCTCTGGTACAGAAACCCAAGTCACCCGCTCATTTTATAAATTAAGGTGTAATTAACGTGTTAGCCAGGAGATACTTTTACATGGATGCTTGGGAGATGGAGCAACCACTGTTAAACTGGTAGAGAAATAACACCATGTGTGGCACATTAGCCCGAACAGTTGTGACTGAGCAGCACATTTCAATGTAAATATCAAACCATTTCATTGCAAATATTATGCGTCAGGAATTCAGGGTGATATGTCAGCTTTTGTGCTTGTGTGTGTGTGCATGTGTGTGTGAAGTATGCATGCTGTGGTGCCGCATAAAATTGGTGCTTGTACTGATTTACTGTGGGATTTGAGTGCTGGATGGTGGCTGAAATTGTTTTAAAGTTCAAGAGGTTTGTTGTTATTTGTAACCACTATATTGCTAATGAATGCATAGTAAGCACTCCTAGTGGACTTAACACAACAACATGAACAACTTTAGACAAACAGAGTATAGGCTATACTTAAAATACACATTAGCACGGAAAAGCTCAGACAAACCTGGGCCAAAAACAAACAAACAAACAAACCAAAAATACTATGACTAAGCATGCAATAAAATGTAAACAATGTGTGTGTGTGTGTGTGTGTATGTATATATATATATATATATATATATATATATATATATATATATATATATATATATATATATATATATATATATCCCTCTCGTTTTAATAAATTTGATCCCGCAGTCCCCCACATGAAGTGTAAGAACACCTCTGATATGTTATATACAACTGCATTAATAACGTTGCTGCTTTTGCAGTTGTCCACATTATACAGAATATGAAATATTTTCTTCTGGGCAGATGTTTTTGATTTTCTGGCCTGTTGTGATGATTGAATTTCTGTCTGCTCAGGTGGCTGAATGTGTCCTGAATCAAACCAGATCGTCATCAGCTATTTAAAGCTGATTAGCAGAAGGATACACAGCTGCTCCAGGCAAGATTTCGATAACTCTGAAAAAAAATCGCACACGTGGTTGCGTTTTGCTGAAGGGTAGAGCTTGAATAGTATTATTTCAAGTCTTCTACAGGTAGAATCACCTTCAAATGTCGCTCTGTAGCAGCGAACACCAATAACAAACACCGACTCTGGCTGAAGAAGTATGAAAACAAAAAATTTATGTCGAATATGAATCAGGAAGCTTTTTAGTGCTCGCAGATACTGCTTTCTGGCCGCCATTCAAACCTGAAGCAGAGTCAAGGTCATGAATATAATGGTGTTTACAGAGAGCGGAGGGTTTTATCGTCAAAACACAATGCTTAGTTCATGAATGCAGAGATGTGGATTAAAAGCTCACCGAGAAGTGGACAAACAGTTTCATACAACAGTAGAAATAATGAATAGTCCTTTTTTGTTATCATTGTCTTTCTTTGAACATCCTTTCCACACACACAAACAGGTTCAATCTGAGAATAATGGTATTCTACAAATAGTTTGACTGAATGTGAAACTTGGAGTATAAATTATGAGATCTAGTTCAGTCTTTACTTCTCTGCACTTGTCGACTGTGTGTCAGACACCGGTGTGTTGACCATTTGCACAAAGAACTTTATTTACCTGCTTCTCAAATGGAGGTATTTGCTTTGACAAAGAAGTACATTGTTGGTTAAAAATGAGTGATTATACTTATTCAATGTGTACTCAACTCTCTCTCTACTTGACAAAAGGAACTGAGATCATTTTATTTTGTGTTAAAAAATAGAGAAAAAAATGGGTGTCACTGTAACTAAAAAAAAAAAAAAAAAAAAAATATATATATATATATATATATATATATATATATTCTTTATTAATACAGTTTTTATTGCACTTTCACTGACAGCAACCAAGCAGCTATATGAATTATTTATTTATAAAAATATTCATTGATCTCTGAATTGAAAAAAATAATTTTAAAATACTGTTTTAATGGTGATATTACTTTTGTGACATAGTTGTTTCTTACACCAAATATAATTTTTAGGTTTGTAGCAGTCTGTGAAGGAATAATTGAAAAATAAATAAATAAAAACTATAATTGTCCCCAGTCTCCCCCTACTGTTTATATCACTTAGTTTGAAAATCATGCCATTGAGAAATGCTATATTAAGTGCATTAAAGCTCCAAATGCTGTGATTGTCGAAGGGTCTGTCATGGCCTTGCCCTGTTTATTAGTGTAAGTCGGTGCCTGCGTCTCTCTGATGAGTCATTAGACAGGTAGACACACAAGTAATGAAGCCCTGCTGTGGACATGTCTGAGAAAGTCATGCTGAGTAATAGAAATAAAGAGGAAGTTTGAAGTCATATTTCATAAATCAGTGGTTTATTCATTAGCATTATTAGTCTATTGGGCCTCTTTCTGCAATGCTGTTTGCTCCAAGCAGCAGTTCTTTAGCTTTATGGCAGTAAAAGCAAATCATTTATGAGATTTTTGATGGATGCTGTCCTGTCATGGATAAAAGATGCGACTGCCTGGATTTGGAGGGTCAGCTTTTGCTTACAGGGCCAAAAATCTTAGTGTAACAAAATGTAGTAGAAGATACAAACATACTGAGCTGTTTCCCTGAAACAAATTAAGCCTCAAACTGAATCCTATCTAAAGATGATTCCAATTTTAATCCATGTGGATTTATTTTCATAGATTTGAAAATCAGCCCATTGCCCAACTGTTGGCATCCAATCCTAGATGTATATTGTTCAATAGAGTGTTTCAGCTTTTTTATATTATATTATATTATATTATATACAAGAAAAAAGAAAAAAAAATGACAGAGTTCAGTTTTGCATGAACTATCCTTTATTAAAAGTAAATTGTGTAATTTGTGCACCACTAGCAACACAAGCCCTTTTAAATCTGTGTCTAAGTCCAGACCAAATGTAATGTGTGGCTGAATCTATAAGCCGAGGTCTGGAAGTTGGAATCAGCGTAGCATGCCTGGTTTAGAAGCTGGGGCTTCAGCTGCATTTTTAACAATGAAATTTCTGTTTGATTATTCTGGTCTGGTCTTAGCCCTGGTGCCATGTCGTAAGTTCTGGTGTTCCGGTAGGGCCTTCAGGGTCTGGCCTAGAGCTGTTTGCGCTCGGAGAGCAGTATTGAGCTCAAAGCAGCATTATCGTCCTGACCCGCTGTTTTTAAAGCATGCTGAAGGTTCCAGGAACTGGCCTGTGCTTATTGTCGGTGTGCAGAAGGAGTCTTGAGTAAATGCCTTTTCCCCTCTACAGCAATTCTGCTTTGATTAATTGGCCGAGGCCCAGAATGCTGTTTAATCCTGCTGGGCTTCTCCTGCTACTGCTGGAATTGATTCAGAATGGGCTCACTGTGAAGCTGCAAGACATTCTGGGAAACATGTCCTTTTGTGAAATGTGCGGTTTTATTTTCATAAAACATAACATGACCTTAATGGACTGGATGTTGGGATTCAACTTGTGGGTTTTATTTTAGTTAAAGACTGAAGTGTGTAATACTTTATCCAGTCGTGGCTGTGGCATCAAAGTGCTCAGCTATAAGTAAGACATTTATAGGTTGGTTTCCCACACTGTGGCTCTCTTAAGAGTTCTGTCGATTTGTGCTACCCTGTCAGATTTTGCTACCTCCCATTAAAACAGTAGGTAGTAAAATTTGACAATGAAAAATGCTACCTGTCAAATTATGTTTTATTAATGTCTACACCTACCACAACCCTAAACCTACCCTTACAGTAATGCAAATACAGTAATTACAGGTGCATCTCAATGAATTAGAATGTCGTGGAAAAGTTCATTTATTTCAGTAATTCAACTCAAATTGTGAAACTTGTGTATTAAATAAATTCAATGCACACAGACTGAAGTAGTTTAAGTCTTTGGTTCTTTTAATCGTTATGATTTTGGCTCACATTTAACAAAAACCCACCAATTCACTATCTCAACAAATTAGAATACTTCATAAGACCAATAAAATAAAAAAAAACATTTTTAGTGAATTGTTGGCCTTCTGGAAAGTATGTTCATTTACTGTATATGTACTCAATACTTGATAGGGGCTCCTTTTGCTTTAATTACTGCCTCAATTCGGCGTGGCATGGAGGTGATCAGTCTGTGGCACTGCTGAGGTGGTATGGAAGCCCAGGTTTCTTTGACAGTGGCCTTCAGCTCATCTGCATTGTTGGGTCTGGTGTCTCTCATCTTCCTCTTGACAGTACCCCGTAGATTCTCTATGAGGTTCAGGTCTGGTGAGTTTGCTGGCCAGTCAAGCACACCAACATCATGGTCATTTAACCAACTTTTAGTGTTTTTGGCAGTGTGGGCAGGTGCCAAGTCCTGCTGGAAAATGAAATCAGCATCTCCATAAAGCTTGTCAGCAGAAGGAAGCATGAAGTGTTCTAAAATGTCCTGGTAGATGGCTGCGTTGACTGTGGACTTCAGAAAACACAATGGACCAACACCAGCAGATGAAATGGCAGCCCAGTTCATCACTGGCTGTGGAAACTTCACACTGGGCTTCCAGCAGCTTGGATTCTGTGCCTCACCAGTCTTCCTCCAGACTCTGGGACCTTGATTTCCAAATGAAATGCAAAATTTACTTTTATCTGAAAAGAGGACTTTGGACCACTGAGCAACAGTCCAGTTTTTTTCTCCTTAGCCCAGGTAAGATGCTTCTGACATTGTTTCTGTTTCAGAAGTGGCTTGGTAGCCCTTTTCCTGAAGACGTCTGAGCGTGGTGACTCTTGATCACTGACTCCAGCTTCAGTCCACTCCTTGTGAAGCTCTCCCAAGTGTTTGAATCAGCTTTGTTTGACAGTATTCTTAAGCTTGTGGTCATCCCTGTTGCTCGTGCATCTTTTCCTACCCCATTTCTTCCTTCCAGTCAACTTTTCACTTAATATGCTTTGATACAGCACTCTGTGAAAGCCAACCATTCAGTAATGACCTTCTGTGACTTACCCTCTTTGTGGAGGGTGTCAATGATTGTCTTTGGACAACTGTCAGATCAGCAGTCTTCCCCATGATTGTATAGGCTATTGTGTAACCATTTTGAAGGTTCAGGAAACCTTTACAGGTGTTTTGAGTTGATTAGCTGATTGGCATGTCACCATATTCTAATTTGTTGAGATAGTGTATTGGTGGGTTTTTGTTAAATGTGAGCCAAAATCATCACAATTAAAAGAACCAAAGACCTAAACTGTTTCAGTATTTGTGCATTGAATTTATTTAATACACAAGTTTCACAATTTGAGTTGAGTTAGTGAAATAAATGAACTTTTCCACGACATTCTAATTCATTGAGATGCACCTGTATGTGTTATATTCGCGGTTGTGGCTAGAAGGGAGACAGCTACCGGAAACCAACAATAAATAATTTTTATCTACCAATTAGATTGTGTTTTATTAATGTCTACATCTACCCCAACCCTAAACCTACCCTTACAGTAATGCAGATACATTAAATATTGTTGTTCAGCGCGAGAAAAAGGATGCAATATTGATGTGCGCATGCGCAGTAAGCCCTGGTAGGAAAATCTGACGGGTAGGATAAAATGTCAGGACACCGGCCCTACACAGCAACACTGGCTCAACCAATGGCAATGAGGCATTCACAACTCACTGTAGTGACTTTTTTTTTTTTTTTTCCAAGTAAAACATGTTTGACCACAACAACAACAACAAAATGTAAGATATGTGTAAGAAATGTCAGAAAATGTAAGAATAGTAAAATATGAGATGCATATTTATAAATAACTGAATGCATTTACTGTATTACCATAAGGTGGATCAAAATGGAATTAAAAGGACAAATGTGTAGCACTTGTTGAATGATCCATGTATGTATGCTTGTACATATTTAGTTATTCATCTGTTAATGCATTTACTAATTTACTGATATTTCTATTTATGTATTTCCCAATTTTTTTTACTAATTTTTGGGAAGAAGACGTTTACAATAAGACTCTTAGAAAGTAAATAAGGCCAGTTTCAATTTCATGTTGACTGTAGAGTGGCTGGGAAACCCTAAACGCCTCACAATGACCATCTAAATGATCAGATAAGATGATAATGACCCCGAGTTTGTGTAGGGCAGAGGTCTGTGACTTCAGTGCAATGGAAGTACTTCAGAATGTCACATCTGCTGAGTCTAGCCACTGTACAAGCTTCTCCTCTGGCCTGATTTGCTGTGACCTGCTTGCTGGTGAGGAGAACAGAGTGATAGTGCTGTCAGAATTACAAGCGAGCTGCAGCACTGGATCTGGTGTCGATGCGGCGGCCTTGAGTATGTGTGGATTACAGGGCAAATAAGATTAAGACTCTTCCATAGCGAGCTGGTCACACGTTTTCATGGGGGGGCACACTTTTTATGATATCAGAAACAGACATTCACCAAAAAAATAACAGCCTGTATTATAACTTAAATGGAAGTTCTACATTTAGTATATATTGAACTTTATAACTTGAATAAAGTTCTATTATTAAAACTGATTAAAAAAAAAAAAAAGGTTTCAGCTTACAGCGTGTTTTTGCAGTTGAACAACAATCAGCTGAGCAAAAGGAGTTTTTTATAAGGAAACACTTAGGCTATGTTAACTGTCTTATATGATTTATCTATAGGCTACATGATGCTACACTATATGGTATGCTAAAACTATTTTCTACCGTCTGTGTTACAAATAGGAATACAACGAATTAATGTCAATGTTTTACATGACAATGTTTTACAACTACCCAATAAAGTTATAGTTAAAAGTTCCTAGTTAAAAGCATGCAATAAAGTAATTTGTAAATTTTTAAAGCTAATTTTAAAACATTGAAACATTTGAAAACAATGAATTTAGGTGAAAAAAATCTGCTATACACATATCAGACATAATTGTGTTGAGAGAAAAAACAGAAGTTATCGACAAATCCTTTAAATTTGATGGTAGTCAGACAGAGGAACATAAAAATCAGAAAATATGAGCAGCTATAAAATTATAGTAACAACAAATATATATACAAATGACTAAATAAATCACAAATTATAATGGCATAAACAACATACAAAAGTCTAACCAAAACGAATTTAAGAAACAGACAAATTATATAATAAAACACAAATTATAATGTCATTCGTTTTAAACAACATAGCCCATAGCCTAAAAGTCTAACCAAAACAAATTTAAGAAACAGACAAATTACAAAATAAAACACAAATTGTAATGGCATTCGTTATAAACAACATATAAAAGTCTAACCAAAATGAATTTAAAGAGAAATTGAAATGCACCTATACATCTCCCATTCGGCATGAATACAAATATTTCCCACAAGAAGCTCCGGCGCGATCGCTTAGTTTTTAGCCTATGTTTCCATCCAAAGTTACGAATTAAACTTATGCACAAAATTGGAATAACGCATAAAACATTTGTAAATAAACACCGTTTCCATCTAGTGAGTCGAAGAGAACAAAATCGTCACTCTCTGATTAATTTGCGCTAAATATCACTAAGAAAAATTAAATTTTCTGCAGTAGGAGAAGGCTAAGGTTATATGATGTTTTGTATAAAATAAATTACGAGCTTCAGAGCGCGCAGACGAAAGGCGGTCATGTTATCTTATTTTCGGAGCCTGCTGTTTGGGAACAAATCTGGGAATTAATTATAGAAGCACTTTGATGAGACTTTGCTCAAGCATTTTAGAATGACAAAACTAGCATTTCAGAAGCTGTGCGAAGAGATCGGTCCATTGGTCGGTCCAGTTATGCTGTCCCATTGATGCGCATTAAGGGATTTATTCGGTAAAAGTGTTTCCATCGTAGTTTATGCGCATGTTTTCTAACCGGATAAGAATTTTAAGCTACTTAGTTGAGCGCATAAGTTTTTTTTACGCGCAATTTTAGAATGTACCTATGCGCATCTTGGCGTTCCATCCAGCGTTTTTTTATGTGATATATCAAAATGTGCATAAAAATAGGTGCATGGAAACACTGAGTTAGTACCTTCCTGTTAATTTACCGTTGTAGAGATAAGTGGTCCTTTGAGCTAAATGATGTGTTTGGCAATATTTAATTCTAGATCAGTACAATGAATGTTTTTCGTTCTGAATAGTAAGTTCGCTCGTGATCATGTGCAGGGGGGCCCGTCCAGTCATTTGGGGGGGGGGGAGGCACTGCCCCCCAATGCCCCCCCTTGGCGACGGGCCTGTACTCCCCTCACCTGTGGCCTCTAATGCTTTAAAGGTGACATATCATGAAAATCTGACTTTTCCAGGTTGTAAGTGCTATAATCAGGTAGTCCCTAGTCCATCTACCAACCAAGGAAATGTGGAAAGATTAACCCAGTAACTTTTTGGTAAGCCTTTTTCTGCAAGCATCTGAAAAAAACGAGCATGTCTGATTTCACTCCCCTAGTGACGTTGCAAAGGGATCTCATTATAATATTACTGCCCCTTAATCTGTAAGTTTCCACCCACGGCACTGTTATTTTGATTTCGCAAGCGACAATGGTGCACCAGTTCTAATGATATGGTGAAAGTTTGAGCAAAACATGCTAACTGTTCTGCCTTTGGCTGCACAGACAAGCACAGAACACTGTTAAGAGTCCCAGCCTCAGAGGAGACAACAGATTAGTGGATTTATTGATTTATTTACTGTATATTGCTGCTGCCACACAGATCTAATATAGTCATGCGATTTATTTCCCAGCTGTTTACCTTCACAGACATAACCGACTGTTTTTGTAACTCGTGTGTTTTTAACGTAAATTGCGTGTGAATGAGAACTTAGTTTAGTACTCACATGCCTGTGACAGCCGCTTTCTGTCCATGTGCTTCGGATGTGTGTGCTCAGAAAACCCTGTATCAGAAGTTTAAACTAATATGGTTTAAAACGCATGATTTCAGCACGATAAACATGATAATCAGAACCAAAACACATTTTTTTTTAGAAGGTACGAGCTGTAATGGCACAGCTCTATTCTGGAAAAGGGGGCGGGGAACAGCAACTCATTTGCATTTAAGGAGACAGGCACGAAAAACAGCGTGTTTCTGCTTCCACTCAAAATAGGCATTTTCAAAATGATATAATAAATGATCTGTGGGGTATTTTGAGCTGAAACGTCACAGACACACACTGGGGACACCAGAGACTTATATTAAATATTGTAAAAAAGGGGCATAATATGTCTCCTTTAAAGAATCTTAAAATTTGCTTTTACATTGTACACCATAGTTCTGTTCCAGAACCTACCTAGGCAGCATTTTAAGGCATTGTAAGCAGGTTAGTAGCTTAATTATGCTTCTAAGATAAATAAATTCATTGAAGATGAGTCATTGGATTATCAATTTAAAAAGTTACATTTATTTAAAAAGAATAATTGTATCCAATATTCTGTTGTATTCTAGTTTCATATTGTCTCGTTAAGTTGGCAACATGCCAATATCAAGCTATATTAAAATCAATTTTAAGTCGAATCTCCCACGTTGTTTGTCTGGCGGCTAGTTGTGGAGAGTGTCAAATCAGTGACTTTTAAACTTTTTCTGAGTTTTCTTTTTCAGTTTAAATGCTACCTTATAAGTTAGCAGCCTATGTAGACCGTAGACAGCAAGGCAGCTCTTTGTGCCTGTGAGTTTGTTTAACATTGTACTGCATGAGCCAAACCATAAAGTTAGAATGTATTAGACATTTCAATTGAATTAGTTCTAATTAGTTAATTAGTTATTTTAAACAAGACAGATAATGGAAGCTCCTGTGTTTCTGTTTCTGCATCTGTTACACTACAGCAACCATGCAAACTAGCTGATGTTCTCAGAGCTGTCAGAATAAAAGTTCTATGGCTGTCAAAATAAAACCTTCTTTTATCAGCCAATTAGAAAAACTAATGCTGATACAAAAAAAAAAAAAAAAAAAAAAAACCTTATAAATGTCGCCATCTTTTTTCATTAAATTTGTCACTATGACTGTTTAACACTATCACAACCTTTTCTTTGGCTATTCATTCGTACTGCATTTGAGTTGCTCCTTTAAGCTCTTTTATGAACAGGACAATTGAAGCGTCACACCCAGTAGTAAATGCAGCTGTCGCTCCCAAACATTGTGAGCGTAATGTTTTAGAATAGCACTTAAGTAACATAGCAGCTTATAAAACCTTACATTTGTCTGTTATTGGTCTGTTTTTGGATTGACACATGCTTGAAAATTAAGCCAGTATGTTACAGTAATGAACATTTTGTCCTTTTATCTCCCTCAGACATCTCTGAGGAACCGCGGGTAGATATTTGCTTGGTTCCCTCCTGCCATGAAACAGCCTTGTGGGACTCTGGCAGCCCGCTGCTGTCCTGAGGGCAGAGAGATGTCAGAGCATTTGAGATCTCAGAAAGAGACAACTGGAACTCCACCTGCCTTCCTTCTCACACACACACACTCACACACACTTGTTTGCTGGAAAAATCTGACTGTTATATAAACCAGTTGTCAACAACACACACATATGCACCTATTCAGGATATTCTGTGGCACGGGACATCTGCATATATTTATACATAGCAAAGAGTTTAGTACAATAGCTCAAATCACTTCTATAAACTGGAGGACAGACGAGGGGGCGGATTCAGGGTTAGAAGTAGAAACGATAGAATGAATTACCCACTGTCCCGTCCGCTCGTATGTCGGTGCATTTATTTAGCCAAGCGCTGTTCCATTCCTCCTTGCATCTCATAATTTATTGGAGAGGACAGTACGCCATTTGTCTGAAAGCTTTTTATGACGACCAGACCTTGTTATGCTGGAGCGCCATCCATTTTGTGCCATGTGTTATATAGACCCTTAGGATGCGAAAGGGGGAATCTCTGCATTATTTATGCAATGACATTTCTAAGATGCAGAGCGATGCGTTTTGTATGTTTTTTCATTATTCTTGGATGGGATGGGGGGGGTGTCAGTGACATAGTTTGCGTCGGGTTACCATGGCGATAAAAACCCCCCAAAAAAAACACATTCCTTCCAAATGCATCTCCATATTCATCCCTCTTCCACCGCAGTCACAAAAGGAGGGCTTTTATTGAGATGAAGTCTCCACCTCACTTGAGGTGATATAACCGAGCCGTACCTGTCTGCTGATGGATGGCTCTATTGCCTCGGTGCGCTTGTTGAAGTTCGATTGTGATTTTAAAGACTTTCCTTTTAGTCTTCCCTTTAAGCCAGGAGGTATCATACAGCCATTTACCAAAGATGAAGTGCTACACAATTGCAAGCTGCTTGCTCAGAGGAATAGAGCGGGAGAGGGATGAGAGGACATGAACTTTGGTTTGCTATTGAATAATTATTCAGTGTCTTGGATGCATCGACTAGAGAGTTTGACAATAAACCGCACCAATCTGCCCTAGCACATTACTGTAATGCATTAAATGCACACAAGTGTGGGAATGTAGTTTTAGTGCATGTTTTACACAGAATTTCTGACAATATAGTCAGAAAGAGAAATTATCAGGCCCCACTACCCAATGTTAGCGCCTGACTTCTCTACCCAGGTGTTCTTCCATATTTGAATGCAAATTTTGGGATATTTCATCAATAAATGTTAGATGTAAATACCAAATTTGAAGTAAAATTTCCAAAATGTGCACAAAAATTTGTAGCAGTAGTAATAGCACAAGACAAGTGTTTGTACTATGAGGATTCCTCATTGACTTCTCTTTATATTTGCATCATCTTTGGTGGTACAGTGATACAGTGGTGGTATCAGATATTAAAGGGATAGTTCACCCAAAAATGAAAATTCTGTCATTAATTACTCACCCTCATGTCATTCCAAACCTGTAAGACCTTCATTCATCTTCAGAACACAAATTATGATATTTTTGATGAGAGCTCTCTGACCCTCCTATATACAGCAAGGATCCTAACACGATCAAGGTCCAGAAACGTAGTAAGGACATCGTTAAAATAATCCATGTGACATCAATGGTTCAACCGTAATTTTACAAAGCTATGAGAATATTTTAATAAGGCCTTTAATTAATAATTCATCTCCTACGCGTCACCCTGGCACCATTTTGGAGAGTATCACATACGTAAAACACGTATGCAATGTACGTAAAACACGTATGCAATATCTGTATGTACGCGGATACATTATGTACACTTTGATCTGAACGTAAACAACGTATCCACGTAGTGTGTGTATATATATATATATATATATATATACACACACTACGTGGATACGTTGTGTGTGTATATATATATGTTATATATATAAATATGTATGTGTGTGTGTGTGTGTGTGTGTGTATATATATATATATAACTTTTATTTAAATGACCATTGTTTCCTCTTTAACACACTATTAAAAATTAATCTTTTAATTTAAGTCCATTACTGAATCTACACCCTTCAACCATGGTAACATTATGGTTTACTTATTCAAAGCCTTATACATCTAAGTACTATTTGAAATGATCATTTGATACCTTTAGTAGATCCACAGCACTTGTATGTGTGCTGTTTCAGTGCTAAGCGAAACAAGCAGCCTGGCTTTGTCCTTTCTGCAGCTCTAAATGTTATATTTGAGCATGAAGCCTTTCGAAATATACGTGCCTTAAAGCCTCTGCTGTTGGTGGGAAGTGGGGTGAAATACCAGGGTGCCCTTGTGTCAGAAAGAAAGAGCGAGACAGCTGGGGAGAGAGAAAGCACTCTGGAACATTTACAACTGTCCTGCAAATCTCATTGCCGGGCCCTGTTGCTGAGGTATGATTTTATTGCGGCCCCCACCGGCGTGGAGATAGAGGTGATAACCTCATCTCTCCTGCCTGAGCACTGAGCTGCAAACTCTCTGATTCCTGCCATAAATTGCATTTGTGTCCCGTGTGTGCGTGTTTGTGTGTGTTTCTTAGGATATCTGTGCAACGGACAGAGGGTTTCTGCTGCTCCTCACCCACAGGGACTGTGAGAAAAACTCAACCAACACATGGGCCTCTCATCATGTTGCTTTTTCTGAATAATAATTATATGTGTTGTGCATGAGTGTGAGTGTTTGCATTCTTTCATCTAGGGATTTCTGAAGCTTGGGTTTGAGGTAGAAGTGGTTTTGCTTGAGTTTACTAGGAGGCAGGTTGAGTGAGTGGGTGGGTCTCAAAAGGTTCAGCAAGTTTATACTTCTACAGAGACTGTATGTGAATTTTTAAGGAGTTGTGTTTTTTGTGCATAGGATAAGTGTTTGTACTAGATTTGTCTAGGAGGATTACTCTTTGACTTGTTTTTGCATTTGCATCACATTTGATACCGTAACAGTCTCTTATGCTTACCAAGGCTGCAATTATTTCATGAAAAATATGGTAAAAACAGTAATATTGTGAAATATATAAAAATTCTGCTTTCTATTTGATTGTATTTAAAATGTCATTTATTTCTGGTGGAAAACTGTATTTTCAGCAGCCAATACTCCAGCCCTGTGTCACGTGATTCTTCAGAAATCATTCTAATGTGTAATATTTGCTGCTGATAATAACATTTCCTGTTATTATCAGTGTTGAAACCAGTTGTGGTTTCTTAGTATTTTTATGGAAATTTTAAAAGGACAGCATTTATTTAAAACATAAATATTTTTATACTGTCACTTTTGATTAGTTTAATGTGTCCTTGCTGGAAAAAAAAAAAAAAAATACCCAACAGCTTTGAAAGGTGATATACCATAGTATTAAATTTGATTTAATTTAGTGAAAAATAGAATACATTTAATGCATTAACCGTTTTAAACACATAAATAATAATTTAATTAATTTAAATGATTAATGTCTCATTTACTAATTAATTTACTTATTAAAATATGTATTATTATTTTTATTATTATTATTATTAGTTGTGTAGTACTCTGATATTATGCTTTAAATACTTACCATTATATTACCATGATGCTTAATTTATTTAAAAGGACAATTTAATCAACAATTACAAAAATAAATGATTATAAAATTAAATTATTATTATTATTATTATTATTTATCTAGTTTAGTATAGTTGATAAAAATGCATGTTACCATTTTTGCGCCCTCAGTTGTGTCCTATACAGCCGTGTTCTGTTACCAAGCCAGTTTTTGGAGTGGCATGCAGAGGGAGTGTACTGAAGCATTACCCACATTTGTAAGGTTTGATTGCATTTTTGGGCAAGAGGAGCTATTTGACCTGCCAGTTACTGTTTGTCATCCCTGCTCACTTTAAACGGCTAATTCCTTCCACTTCCCGGTCACCTTCTGCGTCTATGAGCTAGGTGATCTGGGGAGTAATAGAGTTGGCCGGGGACGACAGCTCCACTTCCTGCCCGGTTTGCTGTGTGGCTTGGCTGCGTTTTTGGACCCAGTGTGTATATTGCCCAGATTGTGTTTTGTTTGAGTGCCTGTCTCCAGGGTCCGAGCATTCATTGGTGTTGCAAGGGGTCCATGTGTAGGAAAGAGCCCACCTTCTCACACCAGCCCTCTGATGTGTACCTAATTAGGCTTGACGTGGAATGGAGAAACATCTTTCCACTCCTAAGTGCCTTTAAAGGTCCTCATAAAGCCAGTCTAGACCACCAGTCTGCTCTGGGAAAGACTTTTTAGTGAATTGGCACGTGGCTGCCTACCTTTATTTCCTTTTCAGGTGGCATCAACTCCTTTCAAACTAATGATGCAAAACGAAAAGTTGTTTAGGTTCTGATTGAGGCAAAGGCACCAATGCGGCCTGTACAAAGTGTTTTATGCTCTGGGAGTTGAATGGACTGGGTCCGTTAAGCAAGCCATTTATCAGTTGATCACTTCTGAACGCCTAGACGAGCACATGCCTCCTCTTTCCCAAGATAGAGGGATAATTAATGAGGAAGATGCTCCGTGAAACGGCGAGGGGGCTTTTGTTATTGCAAGCTTGATGCAGCTGTTCTCTTATGTGGAAACTGAATGCAGGCAGAGCATTATTGTCTTCTCTTTTCTTCTCTTTCTGCCGGCATCACCGCTATGTGAGGCCTACCTGCCAGCACCCAATCAGCTGTGTTATAAATGAAGTTGTTCTGTCAGTGAGACAGCACTGTTTTTTTTTTCTCTTCACTTTTTCCCCCTCCACTGGCTGCCAGAAAGAGAAGATTGATAATTTCCATTTTAGCTTAATGCTGCTTTGTCCTGGGTTGTACAGTGGCAGATGGAAGCAACACCATCAGGTCTGCTGATCCAGAGATGGGACACAGCCTTCTGGGTCTATTGTGGATTAGACTGCTTTTGTTGTGTCTTTAGTTTGTAGCTCATGTCACACGTGTTCTTGGCATGTCATTGCTGTTTACTGGCCACTGTGTGTTGTTCAGTCTCTTTTTTAACATATGAGAAAAAAAAAAAAAAAGCCGGTTGCTAATAGAATAGATTAGTTATAGAAAACCCTGGTGCAGCATGGATGTTGACAAATTGTCTTGCTGTATACAGTGACATTGCTAAAACGTTCCTTTATGGATGTTACTGCTGATGTTTCGGCAGTGTTTAGACACACTCGAAATAATATGCAAGTATAGTTTGAAGTAACTTAGAGTACTATATCAGAGTACTGCCTGATTCCACCACTGCAAAATAAAATTGAAAAAATGAAAAAGTATGTAAAAGTAAATACGGACTAAATTAAGACCTTAAAGCCCAATAACTCAAGTGTGTATGCTTGAATTTTAATTTTTTTTTTTTTGTCTTTTATTTTATTTTGCAATGGTTGCCTCATTATATGTTTTGCATTTAACCCTCTGGGGTCTGAGGTGATTTTGGGGCCCTTGAGATGTTTTGACATGCCCTGACATTTGTGCTTATTTCAGCTACTTATAACATAATATTGGCCAACATGTAATTTTTTTTTTTGTATTCAGTTATGTTGGTACTCCGATATGGTAAAGTATACTATCATATTATGTATTATATGTATTTAATTAAAAAATAAAATGTAATAATAATTATTATTATTATGATTATTATTATTAAAGTAGTAGTTGTACTACTTGTATCTAGTTTTAAGGCCCCACCTCTGACATGGGAGACATCCAATCAAATTTCAGAATTTTGGGCTGGCCCCTGATAGTCATCATTGCATACAAAATACTCTTCCAATTTATTTTCCAGTTTATTACCAGTCTGCATCATCTGTGTCTGTTAGGCCTTGTGTCTTCGGGATTGGAGGACTCTTTTGTTTTACACTGGAAAGATTAAGGTTAAGCTGAGGACATTCTTTATGCTCATTCACAGAGGAGCTTAGAACTCGGGGGAGGCCATCCTGAAAAATCGATCGGCAGCAGCATTGCATTTCTGTAGAGGTACAGTTGGACACAAGGTCAGAGATATTATTGGACACGGGAAAGAGATGGAAGTGGATTTGACTCTGTCATTGCAAGATTCATGTACACACTCAATCCGCCGTGGACTGACAGACTTCTCAAATAAATCTTTCACAAAATGCATTAGTATTTCTCGCCAAGCAGTTAAAGTAGCATTTTCAAGAGCATGTCTCCTGATTTTAATTTCTTGTTTACCATAATTCTTTAATTCCATATTTGCAGTGACTCACGGCCATGAAAGCAAAAGAAGCTGCTATGAAAAGCACACTTCTTTGACAGTCTGTAGGTAAACCTACATGAAGCTTCTAAATCTGGCTGGATTCCTGTCCAGGATCCCACAGTGAAAGCTTGTGTCTGAATCCATCTCCTGAGCCCTGTGCCTGAGGGGTTCACAAGAAAAGGATGACAGAGGTTATGGGATCAGAGTCATATTGAGACCAAACCGTGGATTTGACAGCCTCCTTTGGGTGCTCTGGATTGGGGATGACTTTGAAAATAGCATCCCCTTCATATTCTGAAATATTAGGCCCCATCCTTAGGAAATCTGCTTTGAGTAAAGAAGGTTTATACATGGCCTCCGGTCTCCAAGATTTTGAAGGGATACTTCACACAAAAATAGAAATTCTGTCATCATTTGTTCACCCTAATATTGATCCACTTGACTTTTATAGCTTTCAAAGAGAAAATTTGATTACTGTTTTCCATGATCTTGAACACTGAACCTTCAAAAAGGACACAAAAGCGCTATAAAAGTGGGTCATATGACTTTAAAGCTATACAATAGATTTGTGTGGGAAACAAAATGGAATTTAAGTGATTATTCACTAAATCATTCACAGTTGATGAGATAAATTAACTATGCATGATTTTCATTCTTTCATTTTTCATTCTTTTTTCGTCGTATTTGTTGAATAAATCATTGCATCCTGTTTTCTGTTGTTAAATAAGAATGATCCAGTTTTTCACTCAAACCCGTAACATTTCTCACTACAAGGAGAAAAGTTAATCAAAGATTGCCCTAAGATGTTTTGGAGTGTTACTGCAGGAGAAACTGTCCTTTGCGTCATTGAAGCGTCTACTTGCTCATCCAGTGAGCTCCTTTGAGACGCACACTGACCCTACCGATGTGTAGAACCAGAGGTTAGGACAAGAACGTATGCTGTGCTGTCGTTTTCTTTCTGGAAAAACATTAAGGGAGAAAGGGACTCAGCAGTGATGTGTTACAGAAGGTTGTGTTTTTTTTGAGATCTGATGTTGATCAACTTGTTGTTCTTAAATAATGTTTTTTCCTCACAAACACTCCAGATCGAACTCTCATTATCTTCACAGGATGATAATTAGCACCCTTCATGATGCAAACAAAGTTATTGATGCTTATGATTTCAGATCCACTATTAACAATATAGATTTCCCACAGAGAACTCAAACATTATATTTGAAATTGATTTCTGAACATTTTCTTCCCGAATTTTATATAAACTACCGGTAAAAAGTATGGGGTAAGATATCTTAAGAAGAAGTCTCTTAAATGCTTACCAAGGCTGCATTTATTTGATTAAAAATACAGTAAAAACAGTAATATTGTGAAATATTATTACAATTTAAAAGAAATGTTTTCTGTTTTAACATTTTAAAACATATTTTAAAAAGCTGAATTTTCTACAGCTGTCTTCAGTGTCACATGATCACATTGTTATTTATTCACATTATAATGCAAATTTTTGTAGAAAGAGAAATGTTGCAAGCCAGACTTGAACTTGTGTTGTCCACATGAGTAGTCTCGACTAGGCCAAACAGCTCCAATGCAGGGTTCAGTTTTATATTCTCTGAATTCTGTTGGATCTTTGTTTCCATTTTTTCACCCAGTCATATTCAATCCCCAACATATGAGTTAACAGAAATCAGCCTGATAAAATTCCTTCCGGGCACCAGCATGCCATCTTGCACGATCGAGCATTCGGAAATCTCAGCAGAGCTTCCAAGTAGGCTCGTGTGGCAGTTCTCCAACTTTTAAAACAATGCATCTAGTGATAAGCTGCGAACAGAGACTGTCCCGAGTGCGTCTGGCCTGCTTTAATGCACTTAGTAACTTTCCACTCTGGCTGATGTGCATTCGGGTGTTAGAGTTCACCTGTGACCCCCAGCTATTCACCTTTATGTTATCAGCTTAAAGACGCCTATTGTAGTGCATTGGAGGGCTGCTCTGTGCTGCTTGAGTCTCGAGACTAATCAGCTGATTGTATTGTGCTGGAGGTGGAGTGTTGCCTCTGTGCTGACAAGCTGTTAGGGCTGAGAGCTCTGCACCTAATGGACAGCTAATATCATGAGTGAATGGTAAAAGTGGAGACTGATCCTACGGCAGATGGAAAATCAATAGTCTATTAGAGTCGACAGGGCAGGACGTGGGGGGAGGAAGGGGAAGGGATGAGGAAGACCGCTGCTCAGGCCGAATCTTCTATACCTGTCTCTTTCTCTGCCTCTTTTTGCTTTTCTCTCCCCTGACCAGTACAGCTCTGCTAAAACAGAGACCAACGCGTCTGTCAGAGCTCTCCGAGATCAAATAGACACGGTCATAGAAACTGGTTGCTGCTCAGCCTGGATGATCCAGTGGATGAAACTTTGCAGGATATCCTTAGATTGAGACACAAGTAAACTGTGTTGGGTTGTCTGGATCAAAATCTTCACAAAAGTTTGTGTCATCAGGTGAACCTGCTTAAACTTTGATAAACAACTTGGTGACTAAAAATGTCATGTGGTATGACCATTAGTATAAAAAATATATTTCCCTTGCACCTTAAGTATATGTGAGCTTCTACATCTTAATCATTATTTTTATAAATGTTTTAAGGTAAAAGGTATAAATGTTAATACATAAATAAATAATGTGTTTTAACATTGTTATTATATTGCATGTTTCTGCACATTTTAGTATAATTATTAATAATATTTTCTAAGTTTTCAGAATTTCTAACAAGGATTTATCATCAGGGGAGTTGTATCACCTTGACATTTTTTTACTTTGCCCAAATGAAAATCATTTACATCAAAATATATTTTAATTCAGACATTCAAAACATCCTCATCATACAAGATGAATATCATATAAATAAAGTCATTATATGTATGAATTATGTTTTTTAATGTACACTACCAACACGAACAAAAAGTAAGAAATGTTTAGTAAGAAATCAGTAACAATACTAGTGCTATCAAACGATTAATCGCGATTAATCGCATCCAAAATAAAAGTTTTTGTTTGCATAATATATTTGTGTGTACTGTGTATACACACGTGCATGTATATATTAAATATATTTATAATATAAATTATATTAATATAAATATAGACATGTAAATACATGTAAATATTTTCAAAATATATACTGTATGTATTTGTATTTATATATACATAATAAATATACACAGTACACACACATATAATTTGCAGACAAAAACTTTTATTTTGGATGCGATTAATCGCGATTAATCGTTTGACAGCACTAAATAATACTTGATTCAGCAAGGATGTATTAAATTGATCAAAAGTCACAGTGAAGACATTTAAATTGTTAGAAGTAAATGCCGCTCTTTTGAACTTTCTGTTTGTCAAAGAATCTTGGAAAAAGTATAAAGGTTTCCACAAAAAGTATTAGTCTGCCTCTGCACTGCACTTTTTAACATTAATAATAAGAAGAAATGTTTCCTGAACAGCAAAACAGCATATTGGAATGATTTCTGAAGGATCATGTGACATTGAATTCTAGAGTTGCTGAAAATTCAGCTGTGCATTACAGGAATAAAGGGGAATTTAAAATACATTAAAATAGAAAACAGTTAATTTAAATAATAATTCACAATACTACTGATTTGATTGGGTGGGAAAAGCAGCCTTGGAAAGCATAAGAGACTTCTTTCAAAAACATTATATTTTATCCCAACTTTTAAATGGTGAAAAAAGAGTATCATGCCATTGGCTCATTGACCTATCATGTCAATTTTAATGTATTAACAGTCTGAGCAAAACTTGGCACGTGAACAAGAATGGTAACGTTAAAAACCATCAGATTATGCATAGTAGAGATAAGGTTTGTACTATATTTGTTCTTGCTAAATGTTGTTCCAGAACCAAAAAAGATGATTTGATCCAGCAAAGTGTCCTACAAGGCTAAAAAATGTTCCATTCAGAAGCACTGACAAGATGTTCCCAGGCTTCAAGGTTATAATTCTTGTTCATCTGCCAAGTTGTTCTCAGATTTTGTTGCATAGCGGTTGAGATGAGGACAGCGCAGGAAGAATGCTCTGAATGCGACACCATCTGGCTTGCATAAAGAAACCTCTGAGGGTCTTATTCCTCGTGGAATACAGAAAGAGCACTCAGGCTCGAGAAGAAACACCTCACTCACTGACAGATGCCGGCACATTCTCACCTTTTTGACACAAAGATGAAAAATATTCACCACATTCCCTGGTTGGTGGTCGTCACTCGCGTGCACTAATGTCCTTCCTTAATCAGCCTTCCTTCCAAAAAAAATCAAAATTTTGACTTGTCACATCGGTTTCTGCCAAATGTTGTAGAACCTCCTCAGGCAGGATGATCCTTCACCTTTGTGACTCAATGTAGTAGAGGAAAGGCAGAGGGAACCAACCTGTGGCACGCGCGCCGACAAGTTCAGGCTCAGGGGAAGGAAGGCGTGACCTGGAAGTACTTCCATGTGCTAAACTCTGGAAATCAAAATGTTACGGGCATCTGGGTGCATCTGTGACAAGTGGCCATTGGCGTTACGTAACCGCTCTCTGTATCTCAGAATTCAATCACGTACCTCAGTTTCACCTCAGTTACATGAGCAAGTTAGAAATTTCCCATATGCATCTATCGCCTAATCTCTGCCTTCTTTCTCTGTTTACTCTCAGCTGCTGAGCATTTGCATATGCATATGCATATATAAAATGGCAGTCATGCATACGGTGATTTTGAGTTTCTGCTCCTCTGAACATAAGTGTTGGGTTCTGTCGAGTTATATAGAGGTCTGGTCAACCAAGGATGTTAATGCTGGAAGGCAAAGGTACAAGGTTTCATCCAGCTTGTGATTCAGTGGTCGTCACGGCAACTCTGTGAACATGACCCTTGTTTGATCTCACATAAAACTTGCTTTCTTTACTAAAAACTCTTTATTATAGTACTTGTGTTGGCGTTTTTATCTAAGTGACCTGGCTGCAATTTAATTCACTTCGCATTTTCTTTTTAACACCGGCTAATTGGCGCACAGTTGTTTTGTGTGTCTGTGGCAGTAATTGGAGAGCTGCTGGTTTGAAACCTGCTCTTGTACACTTGTGCACCGTGTTCAGAAAATTGAAAATTTACCTCTCAGCCAGGCTTGAAACTTATAGGTAGGGTTGCATCTAGTCTCAGCCTCAGACGTCACGCCCACAGAACGTTGGCTAAATGTCTGATGCATATGGCACACTTATCTGGAAACACTTCAGGAGTTTCGAAGTCGTCGTCGGATTGGTTAGATTATACAGGATTTCCGGGAGACATGTGTCGCGTTCTTTAACGTTCCACCTGGAAACAAAAATGCCGTGGCGCCAAACCCCCTCACGAAAGAAGAAAGCCGTCGTGTTGACGAGAGCAATATCAGGATCAACTAAACTCTGAATTTTCAAAAGTATGTGAAAAATTTTAAGTTCGCGGCATAGAATCTTTAAAATATGTCAGAGAGTTTTACGCAACGGTCTGTTATTGTGGAGACATTTCCACACCCGAAACGTGACGCGGCACAAAACGAAACGTGATTGGTTGCTTTACCTGTCAGTCATATGGCCTCTTGGGCGGGCCTTGGCCATTCAAAGCGGCTAAAGTTCCCAGACCTTCAGCCATCAGACTGAAGGTCTGGCTACGCGAGACTAGGTTACACCAGCCGTTTGTAAGGTCTTGGTTAAATTTAGTTTGCACTAGGCTTGGTAACTTCTAGATAGTTTGTAACTAACTAAAAAATAATACTTAATAATAAAATAATACTTAAATAATTACATATTTAATTGTTAATTTTTGAAACATATTTTAATTATGTAAATAATATGCAGTAACTATATCTGAAATCCATCCATCATTCTATGGAACACAAAAGAAGATAATTTGAAAAATGTCTTTTGAATTTTTTTTTAGTGTTGAAAAGCTGTTCATTGAGTTTATCTTGTTAATTTTTTTTTTTTTTAATAAAATTAGATTTTAATCTGTAAATTAAAATTAAAAATTAAATTAAATCCAAAAAAAAAAATCTATTAAAATGATACATAAATAGTTACATAAATAGTTACATATATATATATATATATAATTGTTTAAATATTTATTTAATTACATTTTATAATTTACATTTTAAATAAACATTAAATCAAAATTTAATCAAAACATAATAATATTCATAATATTCATAATAAATTTCAGGAGCTATCTGAAAATAAGCTGGGGCAGTAAACAAAAACTGACACAATGGTTTTATTTTAATATGTTAAATATGTAAAAGAAATGACAGAAAAATACACAAAAAAAGAGTGCACTGTTTAGATTGTTTTCATGGTGAAGAGCCATTCACAGTTCAGTTATTCGTATAATATTCTCACTTTTAAAATATAAATGTCAAGATCATTACGTTTGTTATGTTTGAATTCTGTCAACTATTCCTGTTCATATGCTTCAGTAAATATTTGATTCATGTCAAGTTAAATTTCAGCTGCATTAAATGTACATAGTGTGTCAATTCCAGATTGTTCAAACCACTTTGGACACAAGGTTGGTGTAGTCTCAGCATTTGCCAATACTTTTACTTCTGTTTTCCAGATCTTGCCAGTAGTGTTACAGCAGAGCCATCTTGGCGATATGAGTGTGCTTTACTCCTACTATAAAAAGACTCATTTTCCCCAGATAACAGGAGCTGGAATAGGTGACATTTATGCCACAAATGAAATGCATGTCACTTGTTCCCAGCGATGTGCCTTCCTAATACAAGATTAATAGCAGCCATAAAAGCTTATATCACCTCCCATTCTCCATCCCACATCATTATTGAAAAAAACTAGCAAACGCAGGCCATCTCAGAAGGAATTTTGTATCTTCTTTTCATTCTTTTAGCCGTCTTTCCAGCTCCAACGCTCAGACTGTCTGCATGCATATATCTGGCTAAGCTCCAGAGACGTTTGCATACAGGTTCTGTGGCAATGCTGCCAACACCTGGCCCTCTACCTGTCAGGCCTTCACAGCGTGGCTTGTGTTGAAATATTAAGCGTTGCCCCCCGGCTCCTCCCTCGCACTCTGAGCCATCTCCGGCTTCTCGAAGAGGAGGGAAGGATGGGTTTTTGAAGGGGTCTTACGCCAACTAGTGCCACCTGCTCACCTTTCTCTAGGGCTCGAGCTCTGAGAAAAAAAAAAAAAACTCAAAACAGGTTGTCAGTGTTGTGTTTTTGAGTGGAACCGCTTTTGATCGAACCTTCGCGGGGTGAAATGATGCATACTGAATGTTCTCTCTTGCAGGCTGTAATATTTAACACCGCTTTAAGGCGGTATGTTTTCATGATAATAGCATGAATGAAACATTTCAGCTTAAGGGTGAGTCTCTGAAATGGATCTTCACCAAATGTTCCTTCATAAAGTCACTGAGCATCGGTCTCCTTTGATGGCGTTTCTTTTTCATCTTTTCGTAATCACAAGTTCCTTCCAAAGCAATTGTGTTTTGATCAAACAGCTGGTGCTCCAACTTCTACGAGCCCCAGAGAATCTAAAAACAAATTTTTAGCCTTTTAAGAAATTAAGTTCAATACAGCACTCCCTCCGTCCATAACATGGTGTTTTATCGTGCAAAAGTGCTTCTTGAGGATGTGACTTTTGGCTAGCTGTTCTGTTTGTGGTGGATATTATAGTCGGTTAGGACGGCTTTATGTGGCTCAAATCCTCTTCCTTCATGCTTGAGCTCCTCCAGGCAAACCGTCGCAGCATGTGCCGTCACTTCACAGCATTAAACACAGTCTCATATGGCGCAATGGCTTAATTTCAAACGAGAACACCCATGAATTAATATCCAGGCCTGTATTGAATAAATACGATGGGCGGTTTTGCATAAAGACAAAACAACAATAACGCAGCTTGATGTATGATTGCGATATTTACTTATATTGCAGTTTTTGTATTTTAACGATATATTCCAGAGGCTACATTTTTCTCACCAGAACTGGTGTTGCTCTCTGCATAAAATCTACAGTGATCTGTCAATCATTATCAGCTGTAATGTGCCTGGAAGTGTAGACAGCAAAGCCTGATGGGAAAGTACAAGGATGCAAAAGCTGAATAGAGAAAAAATGTATTAAAGAAATAGGCTGTAAATCAGTATGAAAGTGTTGTTTGTTTCTTTTTCCTTTTAGAGAAAATAAAGACCTTGGCCTCTTAAAAAGAGATGTCGCTCTTATAATTAATATCCTCACATCTCGCATAGTGAATTAGAGCGTTTAAAAGAAAAAAAAAAACAAAAAAAAAAACTAGAGGTTGGAAAGAAAAAAATGTAATAGTGTGGCCATTTCACATGAAAATGTTCTTAGAGAATTATTGATGGCTTGCTTCAGAGAGTGTTGAGAGTAAATAAGACCAAAACACATGGCGGCGGTAACTAAAACCCAGCCGACAGGATAGGAGTAGCGCTGAACTTAAAATGCAGAGATGATAAAACATGAGCGATAGAATGAGGATTAGGTCTGGAAAATGTCTTTTCTAACACAAGCCCAGACCAGTCTACTTATTTGCTTCAGTTCATTTCTATGTGTTGTTGTTCAGAGCGAGAGAGCCTGTTCAATTAAATTTGTGCCGTGTTGTGCCAAATTCAAATGCAGGGATTACTTTTTTGTGTATTTCAGATGATTTCTTTATAACTGTGGGGAATTTGGGGTTGTTACTTGTTTTGTTCACCTATTTTACTTTAATTCAATTTTTCAAATTTATTCTTTTGTTACTTTCATTTTGGCTTTTCATTTTTTAATTAATATTTTTGGTCACACCATCTGACTAGCTTTAACTTTTTTTTTTCTTTCTTTTTTCCATTTGTTTGTCCTAAGGCTAGGTTTTCAAATACATCACAACATTTGTTTAAATTAAATTTATGTCAAATAAATAAAATGGGTAACACTTTATTTTAGGGTCTCTTAACTAGTTGCTTATTAGCATGCATATTACTAGAATATTAGCCATTTATTAGTACTAATTAAGCACATATTAATGCCTTATTCTACATCCCTAATCCTACCCAATACCTAAACTTAACAACTACCTTACTAACTATTAATAAGCAGCAAATTAGGAATTTATTGAGGGAAAAGTCGTAGTTAATAGTGAATAAGTGTTGCCTATTCTAAAGTGTTACCATAAAAGGTAACCAAATATTATAATAAAAATAAATAAATAAATAAAAAATAATAATAATAATTATATATATATAAATATATAAAATTAACATTATTAACATTATTATTATTAAAATTGATGTTTTCCCTATGCACTAATATGTTACTGAAACAAAATTAAGAATCAGAACTCAATCAAATAAGACAATCATTGGTGATTCCAAGTCTGATTTAATGCCTTGATCTTACTGATATTAAATTATCAGCAGTAATTTAAAAAAAAAAAAAAAACAATTCCATTCATTGAGCTTCATATTCATTTGTGAAGCATATTCCTATATGTAACTTCCTTTTCATCTCAAGAATTCAAAAACCTTGGAAATCTTTACAGTAAAGCACACACTCAAATATTTCTTTAGCCATAAGCACCACTACTCTACACACTAGTAGTTTCTTGTCAAGGTCTCTTTGCGTGTTGACATCAGTTAGGTTCCGATCCAGCTCTAGCTGCTCACTTACTGGTCACTCTTGAATTCTGAGCCAGGAAGAATGCTTTGAGAGCCTTGCCGATGTGCACGTACCTTCTCTGGCTGGGTCAGTGAATGGGAATGAGAATGATTCAAGGGCTCAAGTGGATCTTCAAACCTACACTACTATATTCATCAGTGCAGAGGCGCCAGAGCTGGGTGAACCCACTGTAAAGGCAGTGGTGTAATGTAACGAAGTAATAATACTTCGTTACAGTACTTAAGTATTTTTTGGGAGTATCTGTACTTTACTTGAGTTTTTATCTTTCAGCCAACTTTTACTTTTACTCCACTACATTTCCTAATTAAAATGTGTACTTTTACTCCGATATATTTCCCCGAAGCATATTCGTTACTTACTACAAAATAGTCAGAAGTCAGAAGAACACGGACTGCAGGAAATCATGTTTGACTATTTAGTAGTCTGGCGATTGCAAGTTAGACTGCTAAAAACACCATGTGCAAACAAGTGCGCGCACAACCACGGATAATTCATTTTCCACTCAAGTCGAAGCTGGGGTGTGTAATATACAGTATATCTTCTGCGATAATATGGTAAGTGTTGTTGTAATGATGTGCGACCTGACATTATCAAGTAGGCTATATCACCAAATCACACACAGAGTGCACGCACGTTGATTTATTTAAATTCAAGGCATTCTAAATTGTAGACGGCAAATAATGCTTCCGTATGCTTTTTATATTTATATCATTTAATATAGTTAACTAAATCTATATCACACAAAGAGTACCGTTTTTCTGCAGATATCAGCATAACACATTTAATAATCATTTTATACAAGATCAGTAAAGCAATAAGTGACTTACATTTTAGACATCAGTGATTCACTCATTAACACAGTCAAATGCTTTGTTTCTGAATGAATCAGCCGTTTGAATGAATCAGTTGAATCTCAATGACTCACTCATTAACAGTCACTTGCTGCCACCTACTGGCAGTTTTAATTTCACATTTCGACTCTTTTTTTCATGTTTTAAATAATTTCAAATATCAGTATTCAACGTTTCATGTTAAAAACAAAACATTAGGCCTATTTATGCATCTGTAACTGCAGATTAAATGCATCCACATCCCCTCTGAGATACATTAAACTGTGTAAATACATCTAAATGCTATTTCAGATGCAGATTCCAGAAATGTTTTCTTATGATGGAATGAAAGACACTAAGTACTGGATGAAGTGCTTCTTATTCTTACCCAAAAATACAAAATTGAAAAAAAAAAAAAAACTGTTAGTAGAGTTAAAACTGAACACAATCTTGCTACTCAAGCTGTGTATAACATTATATATATATATATATATACACACACACACACACACACACACACACACATACATATACATATATATTTATTTATTTGCGTCTTTTCCATTTTGCATGTACTTGTACTTTTACTTTCAATACTTAAGTATGTTTAAGATTAAAAGTACTTTTCGTACTTAAGTACAATAAATATCACATACTTTAAGACTTTTACTCAAGTAATATTCTAAACGGTGACTTCAACTTCTACCAAAGTAATTTTCTGGTAAGATATCTGTACTTTTACTTAAGTATGGCTTTCAGGTACTTTATACACCACTGTTTAAAAGTACTAGTACTGGGCCATGTTAACCTAGAACTAATTCTTTGAATTTGCAAATATATCACTTTGTTTTCTGAGACAAAATGACTCTACAATTACATCAGTGTTAATTAATATTCATGAATAAGCATTGCTGTATATTCCTCTTTGTTTTCTGAGCTATGTCTGTAAAATATAATTTTTAAAATTTATTTTGGACAGACAGCAGTTTATTTATCTTCTGTTTTTCTGCATCATAGCTCATTATTCAAGTTTCTTTTTTTCCACAGTGGTCTATTATTGTGGCATTATCACTTTATTATTACTTTAGAGAGGATCAGATTTTATGCCAATAGCCAGACGTTGGGCTATACAATGTCCTTTGTTTGAACTTGCCTTTCACTTTGTCTTTAATGAGAACATTTCCTGTTATCTCAAGAAATATATTCTCAGGTATCACACCATGATGATATATAATGATTTTTTTTTTTAATATAAGCTGACTAAATCTTTAATTCATAGCCATTTGCTTTGATTCTGACTGACTGACACATTTTACGCTTCCTATTTTGTACAGTTTCATAAAGGTTCCCCTGTATTTTGGTATATGTGCGGACTGGGTGTGGTGAATGTCGCAATGTGTGTGAGTCGAGGCAGTTTGCTCAGGAATGCCGGTCAGTCAGTTTTAATGAATCTGCGGCCAGTGCCAGAGCAGTTGTGTGGAGATGAAATTGCATTGGCCTTTTTGGATTCTGAGTTAATTGGCTGATTGTGGCGCTCTCTGCCTGCTCTTAATTTATGACTCTCTGCATGCAAGTAGAACTGAGGAGCTGCTCTTGACCTTCTGGAATGAAAGCTGCCTCTGTTTGAACGTGTGTATGTGTGTGCGTGTATGACTGGATGGAGCAAGAGAATTGGACTGAAGTAGGCATATAGTACGGCGGTTATATATATTTACATTTACATTTATGCATTTAGCAGACGCTTTTATCCAAAGCGACTTACATTGCATTCAAGTTACAGTTTCTACATTTTATCAGCTCTTGCTTTCCCTGGGAATCGAACCCATGACCTTGGCGTTGCTAGCACCATGCTCTACTATTTGAGCTACAGGAAAGCCTGTATATATTCATGAATTGCCGTGTCATGGACATACTGTAAAAAAAAAAAAAAAAAAAAAAAAATGCTTTTCTCGAATTTGTCAAAAAAATAAAAAAAATAAATAAATAATGAAAAAAGGATTATGTTAAAATGTTTTATGTTAAAAAATTTACTAGCAATTTCTGTGACTTTTTTTTTTTTTTTTTTGTCAGGCAACAGGCCAATAGACAATAGTACACTTTTTCTTTATGCTTAAATCATATCTGACAAATCAGGGTTGTACTGGGGGTGTAATTTTAATTGTAATTTTGTTATATATATATATATATATATATATATATATATATATATATATATATATATATATATATATATATATATATATATATATAAAACAATCCATTTTTTTATGTAAGCCAATAATTATTTTATAATTACTCTATTTTTATAGTTACCTCTATGTAAATATTATTATTATTAGTAGTAGTATTAATAATAATAATAATAATAATAATAATAATCAAACAAAAATTATCTGTTGCAATATTCAAATTCCATGCTTTGTATAAATAAATAAAAAAATAAAACTAAATAAAACTAAATAAAATGTTATGTGCTAGAAGTGAACTAGGCATCAAAACATTTTAATATACAGTATAATAAACATATTCATTTTGAGATTCACTAAGGTACATTTGGCAGTGTTTGCAATTTTATTGTTTTTACAGTGTTTTTAAGCTTTAATTTCATGTGAAAGTTAAATTACATTAAGGTCATCTAAACAACATCTAACAAGGGAAATACAAGCACTGAATATGATTTATATATAAATTATAATTTGTAAATATGATCTCATACTGACTGATGTATGCATATGCATAAACAGCGCAGTTTAAAGGTCAGCTTGGCTAAACAGTCGTTCTGTCATAGTTGACTAATCTAGCGTTATGCGACGAAGCACACGGCGGCCTCACAGGTCACGCTCAGAGCCTAAATATGTCCTCTTCACCTATGAGCTGTTTCCTTCAAGCCAGCCGTCCTTCCCTGGAAAGGTTGTCTTTTGACAGCCCGGGACCAGCAACCTAATCATACGGCTCTGTGTGAGAAATAAAGCGGCGGGCAGATCCCAGAGAAACCCCTTACAGTCTGCTTTTTCCTCCTGTTCTCCGAATTATTACATCTTCTGCTTTCAAGCCTGCCGTCTGTCCCTCTCACCCCCACAATCCCTCCCTTGTCCTCCTTGTCTTTTTCTCATTCCCTCTCTCAGGAGGAATGTTGTCTGGCAAAATAATCATTTATTGTGTGTGTATTTCTCTTCTGTTTGCTCTCTTTCTCTCCGTCGCTCTCCATCTCTCTCCGCACGCCACTGACGTCTTATCCACACACATTCGGCTCCCTCATAACAGGCAAGAATGTCAGTGTCTCTTGAAATCTTGCCTTGTGGGTGACTCACTCCTCTCTCCCAGTCCCAATTAACCTTTCAGAACAGGAAACGCTAGAAAACTCAGAGAAGCCCAGCAAGATTATCTATTAATCTGTTGCTTTTGTCTGCCAAGATGATTTATAATGACTCGGCAGGCACTGGCTCCTCTCTTCCGCTTAGGTCAAATATGTGTGCGTTGAACTATCGTGTTTGGTTACGTCAAAGAAATTGTGCTTTTTTCCAAAGCACACTTATGTGGGCAGAAAGGGTGCGTCTAACGTATCAGGATAGGAGCAAATATTTACTCAGAGGGTCACTGAAAACATCTCTTTCTGTGGCATGCATCAAGTAAAGACAAAACTAGACAGGCAATTAATATCCTAAACTGGAAATGCCAACATCTATCTATCTATCTATCTATCTATCTATCTATCTATCTATATCGATCGGTCTGTCTGTCTGTCGGTCTGTCGGTCTATCTGTCTGTCGGTCGGTCGGTCGGTCTGTTGGTCTGTCTGTCTGTCTATAATATAATAAATAATATTAATCATTTTCATTAAAAATTGTGTTTTTAAATTCATTCAGTGTATTCATGATACATGATGACCCTGGACCAATTTTTTTGAAATTGAGATTTGTACATCTGTATAAATACATAGTAAATCTGAATAAATAAGCTTTCCAATGATGTATATAGTTTGTTAGGATAGGACAAAATTTGGCCGAGATACAACTATTTGAAAATCTGGAATCTGAGCATGGGCGTCGGAAGCAAAATCCCCAGAAAAAAAAATTACTGGAGTGTATGCCATTTTCTGTAGTCTGGTGCCTTTTAATTAACGGAATAGGCCGCCTTGTTGGTAGGGGTTATTTACAGTACCTTTGCTCACTAATGTCACAACATCACAAAAGACGGCTATTTAAATGTGTTTCCAGTGGGGCAGCTGGTACACGCGTCGTGTTTTTGACGCGAGCGACTCGAGTTCGTGTCCGCCTTTTGCCAAAATCATGCTTCTCCCTTTCCACATCTCATATTACATCGGAAAAGCATTTGTTTTCAATTAAAACAAAAATGAAGGAAATAATCGAAAAGTTCTAATAAAGTACCGGGTAAGGTTAGGTGTATCTGAGCAGCAGATACGCTAAGATGCTGTGTCGCGGGAGTGCAGCAGGCGCGAGTAACTAGTGAAAACACAGAATGGAGTTATATGGACTCTGAATGAGCCAAGTGGAATAGATTTGAGGAAGCAGCAGTGTGGAATTCAAGGCTGTAGCTAAATGGAGTTTAATCTATTAGGGCATTCGTCATGTGGAATGTATTTGACTGATGGCGCTCTGAAAAGTGCACAGACATATTCACTGAATTAGAGACGGTAAAAGTGGGTGGGTCCAATATCATTGGTCTTCAAAAGTGGGTGGGTTCTGTCCCACCCTCATACAATGGTTCTGACGCCCATGAATCTGAGGGTGCAAAAAATCAAAATATTGAGAAAATCACCTTTAAAGCTGTCCAAATTAAGTTCTTAGCAATGCATGTTACTAATCAAAAAATGAGTTTTGATATATTTACGGTAGGAAATTTACAAAATATCTTCATGGAACATGATCTTTACCTAATATCCTAATGATTTTTGGCATAAAAGAAAAATCCATCATCTACAGTGGGGAAAATAAATTATTCGGAAATCGATGAAATACAAAACAACCATCAATCGGCTCCGTGCAAGATCTTGCCTCATGGGGTAAGGATGATCATGAGAAAGGTGAGGGATCAACCCAGAACTACACGGGAGGAGCTTGTTAATGATCTCAAGGCAGTTGGGACCACAATTACCAAGCAAAACATTGGTAACACACTACGCCGCAATGGACTGAAATCCTGCAGCGCCCGCAAAGTCTCTCTGCTCAAGAAGTCACATGTACAGGCCCGTCTGAAGTTTGCCAATGAACATCTAAATGATTCGGAGAAGGCTTGGGAGAATGTGCTGTGGTCAGATGAGACCAAAATTGAGCTCTTTGGCATCAACTCGACTCGTGGTGTTTGGAGGAAGAGAAATGAGAGAGAGAGAGAGAGAGAGAGAGAGCGAGAGAGAATGAGAGAATGAGCTTTATTGCCAGGTATGTTTACACATACGAGGAATTTGTTATAGTGACAGAAGCTCCACAGTGCAACAGAATGACAGCGACAGGACAGGACACAGATAATAAAAAGAATAATATACAAATATACAAAACAGACAATGTACAAAATACCAAAAACACAATATATAATATAGGCAGTTATGTATGTACAGGTATGATATGTGCAAATTTGAAATGTAAATAAGTATGTGTGTTAAGTAATGTATAATAGTGTTGTGTGTTCCTCATTTATTGTCAACTGTTCATGAGATGGATTGCCTGAGGGAAGAAACTGTTCCTGTGCCTGGTTGTTCTGGTGCTCAGAGCTCTGTAGCATCGACCAGACGGCAACAGTTCAAAGTGGGAGTGGGCTGGGTGTGAGGGGTCCGGAGTGATTTTGCCAGCTCTTTTGCTCACTCTGGATAAGTACAGTTCTTGGAGACTGGGGAGGGTTGTACCAATGATATGCTCAGCAGTCTGGACTACCCTCTGTAGTCTTCTGAGGTCAGATTTGGTAGCTGAGCTGAACCAGACAGTTATTGAAGTGCAGAGGACGGATTCA
Source organism: Spinibarbus caldwelli (assembly GCA_039654775.1). NCBI lineage: Eukaryota > Metazoa > Chordata > Actinopteri > Cypriniformes > Cyprinidae > Spinibarbus > Spinibarbus caldwelli. The sequence continues at coordinate 6,236,854 of CM077254.1, forward strand.
GTGATGGCAGAGTAGAATTGTTTCAGGAAGTTAAACTTCCTCAGCTGGAGAAGGAAGTACAAACTCTGCTGGGCCTTTTTCACAATGTGACTCAATGTGATTGTCCCACTTCAGGTCCTGAGAAAATGTGGTGCCCAGGAAACTGAATGACTCCACTGCAGTCACAGTGCTGTTCATGATGGTTGAGTGGGGGGAGTGCAGGGGGGTTTCTCCTGAAGTCCACGATCATCTCCACAGTTTTGAGCGTGTTAGGCTCCAGGTTGTTAAGACTGCACCAGACAGCTAGCTGCTCAACCTCCTGTCTGTAAGCAGACTCGTCACCGTCCTGAATGAGGCCGATCAGTGTGGTGTCATCTGCAAACTTCAGGAGCTTGACAGAGAGGTCTTTAGATGTGCAGTCGTTCGTGTAGAGGGAGAAGAGCAGTGGGGAGAGGACGCAACCCTGGAGGGCACCAGTGCTGATCGTACGGGTGCTGGATGAGAATTTACCAAGCTTTACTAGCTGCTGCCTGTCTGTCAGGAAGCTGGTGATCCACTGACAGACAGAGGTGGGGACGGATAGCTGAGTTAATTTGGGCTGGAGGAGTGAAGGGATGATGGTGTTAAAAGCTGAGCTGAAGTCTACAAACAGGATCCTCACATAAGTCCCTGGTCTATCTAGATGTTGCAGGATGTAGTGCAGTCCCATGTTGACTGCATCATCCACAGACCTGTTTGCTCTGTAGGCAAACTGCAGGGGGTCCAGGAAGGGTCCAGTGATGTCCTTCAGATAAGCCAAAACCAGTCTTTCAAATGATTTCACGTTAGAGCCACAGGTCTGTAGTCATTAAGTCCAGTAATTTTGGGTTTCTTTGGGACGGGGATGATGGTGGAGCGTTTGAAGCATGAGGGGATTTTGCACAGCTCCAGTGATCTGTTGAAGATCTGTGTGAAGATGGGGGCCAGCTGGTCAGTGCAGGTTTTCAGACAGGCTGGTGTCACACTGTCTGGGCCTGGTGCCTTCCCTCTCTTGTTCTTTCTGAAGACCTGGCGCACATCATCTTCACTGATCTGGAGTGTGGGGAGGGGGGGGTTGCAGGAGATGTGAATGGTGTTTTTTCAAACCTGCAATAAAACTCATTCAGGTCATCTGCCAGTTGTTGATTCTCCACAGTGCTGGGGGATGGTCTTGTAATTGGTGATGTCTTTCAGACCTTTCCACACTGAAGCAGGATCACTGGAAGAGAATTGGTTCCTTAGCTTTCCAGAATAATTCCTCTTTGCCACTCTGATCTCCTTTATCAGTGTGTATTTGGCCTGTTTATACAACAATCTGTCTATCTACAACAAATGCTGAATATCACCCCAAGAACACCATCCCTACAGTCAAGCACGGAGGTGGAGACATTATGCTTTGGGGCTATTTCTCTACTAAGGGTACAGGACGACTTCACCGCATTGAGGGGCAAATGGAGGGGCAATGTACTGTGAAATCTTGGACGAGAATCTCAGCCAGAACACTGAAGATGGGTCATGGATGGGTCTTCCAGCATGACAGTGACCGAAACATACCGCCAAGGCAACAAAGGAGTGGTTCAAGAAGCAGCACATTAAGGTCATGGAGTGGCCTATCCAGTCTCCAGACCTTAATCCTATAGAAAATCTGTGGAGGGAGCTGAAACTTCGAGTTTCCAAGAGACAGCTAAGAAACCTTAATGATTTAGAGAGGATCTGTAAAGAGGAGTGGACCAAAATCCCTCCTGAGATGTGTGCAAACCTGGTGACCAACTACAAGAAACGTCTTACCTCTGTGCTTGCCAACAAGGGTTTCTGCACCAAGTACTAAGTCATGATTTGCTTGGGGATCAAATACTTATTTGACTTACTAAAATGTAAATTTTTTTTTTTCAAATTTGTATGCTGCTTTTTTTCTGGATTTTTTTGTTTGATATTCTGTCTCTATCAGTTAAAATAAACCTACCATAAAAATGATAAACCCTTCTTTTTTTAAGTGGGCAAACTTACAAAATCAGCAGGGGATCAAATAATTATTTTCCCCACTGTATCTATCTATCTGTCTGTCTGACCGTCCATGCATCTGATATCAATGTAAAACATCTGAGACAAAGTTTATGCTAAAATGAGATACTACTAACAACTCCACTACATCCAAACAACCTTGAACAATAAAATCACCCTTTTCGTTGTTTAATTGGCACTGGATACACTCTTGCTTTGTATTGTTTATCCTCAAAGCTGAACACTTCAATGTCAACACATTGCTAAAAAAAAAACAAAAAAACACCAGCTCACCCTTCTTCAAACCTCCACACTTGCCCCTTTACCCTTGCAGACCTGTGATAGTCCTTTGAATCAGTTTCTGTTGAGAAACAAAGCCAAATAATGATCAAATCAGCATTGTAATGTGACAGAAATGCTAAAGTTTGGTCTCTATGAATTGAGTGTACGAGCCGACATCTGAATTAGTATCGTATTTAAACAGTTGTTCCCCTCAAACAAAAGAGCTCCAGCTGCCAGAAACCCCTCCAGAGGTACATTGTGAAATGAACTGTCTTATTTTACGCCAGCATGCTTGTTGACCTTGTTAGAGCTGCGAGAGTCACGCATCGAGCTTCTCGCTTACACATCCTCGCCGAGCACCGCCGATTGAACCACTTCCACTTAATTATGGGTAATATTGTGGAAACATTGCACTCAAAATATCATTGTCGAGATCATCCATCAAAGTTGTCACATGTGAACGCAATTTGTCTAGCCATTAGAATCTATTCATGTTAATGGGCGAAGCTTTGCTTAACCGTCTCAAATAGTCTATTAGATGGTTGGAAGTTTAGACGTGATGGCTTTTATGTCTTTTGTTTAGTAGCATTAAATGAATGGACCCGATAGTTTGGCCACAGCTGGACATAATTACTCAATTAGAATATTTTAGCTGCGTATTGAACGTATGACCTCCGAGTAAGGATTATATGGAGAGACACGATTTGCAAAGGAACTGGGATTTGAGATATTACACAATAGAGCATTTTATTTTGGCTTGAAATTCATTGCCTGTTTTTGTGGAGGCTTATTGCACCATTTTTGTTCTCTGTACTGGATGTTTTTTTTGTTTTTTGTTTTTTTTTATTCAGATGTCAAATGTTTCCTTAACAGTGTTTTATGTCCCCATGGCACAAAATTTCAATTAAGCTGACCACAGTAGACTGAGCATTTTCTACTTTGCAAAATGGCTAATAATGTTTATTCGCAGCAGTAAGGCATTCCCACCTGGCTGTGTTTTGTTACCATGCGGAGGTTGTCACGGAAATGTAATGGTTTGGACACCTTGCCACAAATTTGTCGCCTTCAACAGCAGCAGGTGTTTAGCGGAAGAATTTAAAGCTGCCGTCTTGCTGTGTGTGTGAGTATGGTTCAGTATTTGTCCACTGTGTTTGCTTGTTGCCATGTTCCCCCACAGGAAGTGCAGTTGTGAACCACGAACTAAAGTAGCCAACTAAAGGAGATGTGTTCAATGGGAGCACTGGACGTTACAGCAGGCTTGTAAATTGGAATAGTTTTGCTGTGAAAGCACCATGCTGTTGGTCAGCTGGTGAGGTGAAGGACATCTCTCCTGGCTTGCTTGAATGGTTGAGATGCATCTGTACTGTTTGTTCCTGGGACTGAGAGCCCTTTTTAGCAACTTCCTGTTTGTTTATGATATACAGTGTTTGTTTTGTGTCCAAAAGCTCTCAACAGGTGCATTAGGCTCATCAGACTTTATTTTGTGGCCCAAAATATTTTTATAAGGTTGCCAGAGTTGCACAGCATACTGGTACTAGAATTTTTTATTTTAATTTTTCTTTTATTTATTTATTTTTTTCTTCCGTACATCAAATTTATAAAAAACAACAACAAGAAAAACTTTTGTTCAGAAAATATGAAGGGGGAAAAAATATAGTATTAGTATGTTAATCAATGATATTCATTAAATTTATTATTATATTATATTATATTATATTATATTATATTATAATTGTTTTGACATTATTGGGATTGTATATGATATGAAATCATATATTTTTTTTTTTTTTACCAGATTTAGAAGAAAGGGGGGAAAACTTTTATGACGTTTTATGAAAAAAAATTGGTATTAGTACGTTCATCAATGTGATTCATTAAATGAAATATTATATTACTATATAGCTAATATTTTGTTATATTATATTTGCATTATATATCTTATTCTTTCATTTTTTTTTTTCTCTGAATCAAATTACATTTTTTACCTGACTTGTTTTATATATTTTATATATGTCTGTTTTAATATAACAGAGGTCAGGTGGGTGTTACATCATTAAGTGCGAAACTCTGTATACTCTATATATGCTTTTTTTTCATAGCTTCTTAGCAAAAGCATGATATGTTCTTATTAACATAATAATGCTTCGAGTTCAATATATTGCTCATTCTTTTTCATCCCTGGATTAATCATTATTTTGTGTGTCTCACCTACACAGGCTGCTATGGCTCTTTTTAATTGGACCCCAAACATAATTAACTTGTCTGTGTACTTAACACTGACTCATCCATAGATTGACAGTCAGTCTGCGCGGTCGCTGCCTTTGACCTTTCCTCTTGTCAGAACATTCTATGTGATATTGGCTAGAATCAGCAGTTTATACATTTCCATATTTGCACATCTGAACAGGATGTGAGATTGTATGGGCTGAGGGAGGCCAAGTCACTGCTGGCCTGCCAGTTTGTAAGCGCATATGGGAGACAATTATCTCACTAGTGTTCTCTTTCACTCTCTCTCTCTGTCCTCTACACCTCTAAATCAACATGCTGTGGCGTTTCCTCTACACAAAACTTTGACTGGCACTGAGCCGCCCAGGCCACCATTCAAAGCCGCAGTTGCCATAGTCACTCGGCATCCATTTTGTGAACTTGAATGAAAGGGAGGTCAGTGCGGTTTTCTAAGGCCATAAGCATGAACAACTCGGCAACTGCTGTTCGTTTTTCAATGTGGCCATTCAGAACAGTTCAAGTAGGACTGAAATATTTGCTAACGGACATTACAGCATGAACACAAATGATTCATTCACAGTAAATTCTTACAAATCCAAATTTTATTTATTTGTTTGTTAATTTTTAAATTGATGAATAATTTGGCTGCTCTTTTCTAATTTATTAAATTGAATGGAGATTCAAAATGACCCAAATAAATAAATATATAAATAAAAAATTTAAAGGATCATGAAAGTGATTCTTACAATTAATTGGAACTGTACTCCAAGTCGTCTGAAGCTAAAACCATAAACAAGAATGATTTATAAATGAGATTCATTCACAGGTTACTCAATTACAGTCTGCATGTAAGTAAACAAGAATCATTTGTTCACAAGATTCGTTTAAATAACACGTTCACAAGCGAAACACCACTATTTATAAGTGATTTTGCTGCTCTCCATCTCATTTATTCTTCAGCATGAAGTGTAATGAAATGATTCAGTTTCTTCATGTCTATGACAGAAATCTCTCTCCAAGCATAAAAACCTTTTCATCATCGACCTCCACACACTTAACCCCCGATAAGGAATATGTCATTTTCACTTCTCTGTTTCTATCACTCATATAAATCATAAAATCATATAGGATAAAAAAGAGAAGAAGCAGTGCTCCCTATCCCAAAGCTTTTTTCCATTAATAGGAATGTTAGCTCTTTGAACCCACCTTTATCCATTATGGATTCAGCCTGCTCTTGGATTGCATTTTATTTCCTCATAAACACAGTAATCTTTTCACATATAGTCTGGAGGGACGTGAGTTTACCCTGGAGCTATTTGCTATCTGCCCTTTCCCCTTTCTCTGGAGGAAAAATAAAAGGTTTCTAAATCTTTTAGCTGGAAATGATAATTGAAGGTAATTCAAAGCCTTGCCCGCAGTAAATATGGATAATTGTTTTGCGAGATGTGCTGGCATCCTCATCGCTTTGGCTAAACACCCAGTATCTGTTCTTATGAGGCTGATCAAAACCAATCAGGCCGTCGCAGGAAGCCTCTGAATGTAGGTAGAAGCTTGAAATTGGCAAGTTGGCCTATTTTTTCCCATAACAGAGGAATTTAATGGCCAGAAGGGTGCCAGTGAAGGCCAAGCAAGGGGTTTGATAGATCTTCTGGCTGCTCGGAAGACTGGTTTGCCCATTTTCGGCTCTAGATCGTGTTGTTTACTTGTGAGTCTGAACAAGGAATAAAGTGTGGAATAAAGCCTCAGGAATAAAGTCTGTCCTCAGTCCTTTCATCTGCATCTCAAAACCTTGAAAATTCACCCCTGAATCGGTGAAGATTACTGACCTTTCTTTGTGTGTCATTTTTTATCCATCAAGACATTTTAAGGTGACTTTGTCCGTTCCCCACAGCAGGTTTTGCATCTTTCCCGGTTGCGTCTATGTGTTTGGCAGTTCTCCAGGAGAGTGAGATTTGTTTATAGCCATGTGGCGTGGTGCTTGTTTGGTGAGGAGTCTCCTGAGGGCACTCAGAACTGCCACATCATTGAAAGATGCCAGTCTCCCAGCTGTATGTCTCGTATCGGCTCGCCGTTCGACTGTCAGCATTCTCATTCCGACAGAGATTTGGTCAGGCTCAGTGAAAGCCATGAGCTGAATCTAACAGTCAATGTTAATGGTCCCCTCATGACCCACCCCAACACACATTCACCCGGTCAGCCTGCTGTTTTACAGCATCTGTAAAAATACAGGCCAACTAATGAGGCATCTGCTTTTGTAAAATGATGTCTCTTTGGTTTAGGATTTTATGTTTGTATTCTCTTTTAATGAATTTGTGTGGATAAAGATGAAAACAGTTAATCCACTCGCCTTATTTAGATAAAAAGAGCATGTCTTTTAATATACAGAAGTATTTTGATTAATTATCAGAAATCTTGAATGTTAGAAAATGTATGCAGTTTTATAATTTCATTTTATTTCATTATTTCATTTCAGTATGTGACCCTGAACCACAAAACCAGTCATAAGTAGTATGGGTATATTTGTAGTAATAGCCAACATTGTATGGGTCAAAATGATCAAGTTTTATTTTATGCCAAAAATCATTAAGATATTAAATAAAGATCATGTTCCATGAAGATATTTAGTAAATTTCTTACCATAAATATATCAAAACTTAATTTCTGATTAGTAATATGCATTGCTAAGAACTTCATTTGGACAACTTTAAAGGCAATTTTCTCAATATTTAGATTGTTTGCACCCTCAGATTCCAGATTTTCAAGAAGTTGTATCTCGGTCCTATCCTAACAAACCATGCATCAATGATTATAATTTTATAATCATTGATGCATTTTAATGATTATAATTATTATATTAATCCATTAGCCTCATTTAGATGCAATGTGCATGACTTGTAGTATTTTCACTAATCAAGATTCTTGAAATTGTTTAGAAATATATATATATATATATATATATATATATATATATATATATTTTTTTTTTTTTTTTTAATTTTATTATTTATTATTTATTACCTGTACATGTCAGACATACAACAAATGGGGAATAAGTAATGAACTTTTATTGATGTATATGCTTACTTTTTGGACCAACAAACTACTGAATTTCTTTTAATTCCAATTCTCTAAATTTTATTTTCTGTCATTTCAAATTAAATTCCAAATCTCTGACTGAAAGGGAGCCAATTCAAAATTTTCTCTGTCCAATAAATGAAACACTAAAACACATCAAATGTCAAATGACCCAAATTTTTGCCTGAATTTCCAAGCTCTCAAATAATATTTCACTCAAGTTGTGCCTTTTTGAGTTAAAAATGGATTCCGTTCCGAACTCAGACTGTCTTTCTTTCAGTGAGTTATATGGATCAGACCAACTGAGCCGTTCTGTGTGTGCGTCTGTATGATGTGCATAGGTGTGTATGTAAACATACGATGCATATGAGAGTGTATGTTTGTCTGAGGTAATAAAACCCAGACCCGCGGTTGTCAGGGTCTGAGAGACGAGCCTTTACTATATGCTGCAATGTGAGTTGTTTGTGTATCTGACATATTAGAACAGGTTTGACAGGCGGTCCCAGAACAAGGTCTCTGTCTCTGTTTAAATTTTTAAGAGCCTGCTAGATTTGTGCATTTCCAAGCCCGCCTGAAGTCTTTTAGATGGGCGCCTTTGAAGCAACAGAATCCATCAGGATTTTTGCAATACTAATACAATCAAACGGGAAAGGCTGCCTTATGATTCATTTATGATGCAAGTGCAACACAAATGTGAATTTGTGATGCATCTTCAAAGAGTGGCAGGAGAAAGCATGCTTAATTGATAGATGTTGTTTCTTACTATGCGACTGTTCTTTCAGGCGGCAATTTTCAGGGGGCTAATTTTGTAGTGCATCAATGTGTTGTTTATATCTTTATATGTTAGTATCGACCATTTTCAGGTTTGTGTTTGCTCTGGATTGCTTGAAAGAAGATTTGTAGCCATTTAAGATGAGTTCACTCGGCCGGTGAGATCAGAATATAAACGTTTATTGAAAGAACATTTTTCTTTGTAGAGGCGTTTGATTGACAGACCAAAGTAGTTAGCTTGTCAAAGTCTCTGTGAGCCGGATGGCAACTTGTGACTTTGGCTGTTTAGGTATTCACCGACAATACCAAGTGATACTTGTTTGGCATGAATAAGTCGTCTGTTGATATGCTTCTATTTTGCCCTTATCAGTTCCAGATCTATGGACAAACTGTCTCTGCTCCTTATGTGCGGTGACAGACAGAAGAGAGAGTGAGTTAGAGCCACAGAACGCATTTGTGAAGAGGTTTTGTCGGTTATGGGTGTCATAATTCAACATCCATTACGTTAATGACTCTAGATGTGCAATACAGAAGTCATTTCTCATTTACCAGTCATCTTTTTGTGTCTGTTACCCATTTATTGATTTTTATTTTTGTTACAAATCGAGATGTCTTAGGTGCTGTTGAACAACAATTTCCATTGTTATAATGGTTGATACATCGATGACGGCCTGCTGTGTATCAAAGTGCTTCTTACCTAGAGGAAAACTGCACAGAGGTTTACTTCTTTCAGACTATCAGATCTAATGGAGTTTTCAGTTGTTTCACTGAAGTATCAGTTTCCTCATTTGGGCCTCAGGTGTGTCTCTTGCAGTTTCTTAGGAAAAAAATTCTAAAGGAAAATGTGACAGTCATTGAAATACTGTAAGTATAGAGCTACACTACCGTTCATGTCTGGGGGCAGTTGTCATCAGTTTTTTTTTTTTTTTTTTTTTTTCCCAAGAAGATTAATACTTTAGAAATTAATTCATTCAGCATGGACATTTATAAAGATTTCTATTTCAAATAAAAACTGTTGTTTTGAACGTTCTTTCATCAAAGAACCTTGGTATGTCATGGTTTTTCAATTGTCGATAATATTCAGTAATATAATGTTTCTTGAGCACCAATCATATTATAATAGAAAATAATAATTTTGAATTTGTAAGCATATTTCACAGTTTATTACTATTTGTTTTCAAATAAATGAAGCCTTAGTGAGCAATATCTATTATGTAAAAATAAAAAATAAAAATACAATGACTTGAATACACATACATAAGAAACATGTTTTTAAATTGTTTATATATATATATATATATATATATATATATATATATATATATATATATATATATATATATATATATACATACATATATATACATATATATATATATATATATATATATATATATATACATACATATATATACATATATATATATATATATATATACATACATATATATACATATATATATATATATATATATATATATATATATATATATATACATATATATATATATATATATATATATATATATATATATATATATATATATATATATATATATATAATTTTTTTTTTTTTTTTTTTTTTTTTGGGGAGCATAAAATCAGATATGTCAAACATTATTGTCAAACACAATGCCGTTAAGAGAGAAGTGTGTCAAGGTTAGGACGTCTTTTAAAATATCAGATAATTTGACTTATATGATAACACAAGGTTAGTTCAGGTTAGTTACTGATTTTGATGAATTTATAATTTAATTATGAGATAAAAAAAAATTCCTCAAAATATATTTGAAAACTGTTGAAAAAAATTAATTGCTTTTTACTTGATGGTTACACCACATGACTTTTTTTTTTTTTTTAAGCTTATTTGTCTAAACCAAACAATACAATAAGGACATTTTTAAGAACTTGTAAATGTGTTTTAAATTAGATTTTAAAAAGATTGTTCACATCTTTGGGGTAAGAAAGACTTTCTCTGCAGTAGATTGTCCTAAGACAGGAGAGAAAAACCACAAAGGCAATAATGAGGCATCTGTGGCACAGCAGTGATGGGTCGATAGTCATATCCAACCCATGAGTGAAGGCCTGTGGGACATTAGGACCCAGTGACACTCTGTGACATTTAATCTGGGAGGGTGTCAGAATGCACTTACACTCTTTTTACTGGCCGCAGGTTCAGACACGGCCACGGGAGCTCTGATTTGCTGGAGCGACTCAGGTACAGGCTTGAGCCGCTGCTGCTGTCAAACATGGTTAACCGCAGTGGCCCCTGAGATAGCATTCAATACTCTTCCCTTAACGTCTTTCATGCCCTCTCTGACACCTCATCTCATGTTTTTCTGCTCTTTCACCAAAAGCATCTGACAGAACTGACAGACAGGAGCCTCTCCACAAACTTGGCTTTGCCAAACAGTGGGGGTGGAAGTTTGGAGCTCTGGCACAGCTTGCGTGGTTGTGTACAAATAATAACGGGATCATCGCTCCGGTCTCCCGACAGATCTGGTCTGCTTAGTTTTTCATGCTGATGCAATTAGTCTATGCCTGTTTTAACGTTAGTGCAAAAAATTACGTTAAAAAAGTATAATAATTGCAAAAGGATAGAGCAAGGACTTATAGAGTGCAACAGTTTCTGTCCACTTTTTTAAGTTTTTTTTGGTTCTGGAAATAGCTTTCCCGTTCAGTTGACAAGAATTAAAAAAAAAAAAAAAAAGTCTTTGTTAATAACCAACCAGCCCAACCACATCACAAACTTTGATTTGAAACAAAAAGTATTTGAAAATCTGACATAAAAAAACAGTTAATGTTAAAGTTAAACAGTTAATGAAGGAAAATCTACAAACCAAGTAATTTGAGAGTGTAGTGAGACTTGACTTGAAGTTGACGGAACACTTTTGACGCAATTTGCTTGTCGCGGTTCACAGATTGGTGGAGATTTCTTTGCAAAATCATGAGCAACTTCATTTCTCACAAGAAATTCCACTTTTTAAAAATCTAGTTTGAGCGACAAATGGAGCTCAAGCGTAGTTCAGGCAGACCACGGAGTGACTGCAGCATCAGCTGACGCTCAGCTGATCGTAACTCCTCCCACTGCAATAACCACTGATATATAAGATCATCCGTTCTCACACTTGCCATAGTCTGTTGCACAGATATGCGCTTACCCTCCTCCATCCCCAACTCCTCCTTATGCAGATACATGATAACTTAACTGCTCACCCACAGAGATATATCATCTATCGAGCTCATGTTTCTCAAATTGTCCAATACTATCCACAGTACTGTGTTACTCTACTTGGTATATATAACTGTGCATATTAAAATATCTGGCAATTGCTTAGGCTTCAAGGGGGGTTCAAACCTCAGTAAGGTTTGCCTGTGGATAGCTCAGAATCTGAAGCCTTCAGAGCGAAGCCTGCCACCAAATATAGAGTTCAGGACCTCTACAATATTCTGACTCGAACAGAGTGGTCCTGACTGAACTATTATTTAAAAATAAGTTGCAATAATGTAGGTTGATGTCTTCAACTGAAGTGTATACCTTCAGTTTACAACCTTGTAGCTCACAGTAGGTCTGTCTTTACAGCTTTATTAGCTATTTTTAAGTTATTGTTAAAAATCTATTCCCCTATGGAGAAAATAAAAGGGACTTTTACTTCCAGAACCCAATTGTTGCACTCTATTATGTGGCTTTCTAAAATGCTTGTTTCTGATTAGTCGATTGTGGCTTTCTGCAGTTGCATGTTTGTATCATAAGGCTAAGCAATATAATAGGCTGTTGTCCCTGGCAGTCATTTTCCAACATAGCTGGACAGTTGATTGTACCGTTATTATGAAGGATAATGGCAGTGTAGCCTGAGATCAAAGCTTGGTGTGTTTGGTTTCACTGCAGTCTGGCAAGATAATCAAGTCAACATAATAAGAGCAATAACTTGTTGAGGTTTACAGCTAAAAGGAGAGGAGTTCTGGGGTCTAAAACACCTCTTTCAGGATACTCTGTGATTGAAAGCTTTGCTTTGTTTGACTCAAAAATAAACATTTCTGATTGCTGGTAATTACAAATGATACTTAGGAAGATGTGCTTAACATACAAGCTATGTTTACAAGGATTGTTGACCCAAAAATGTAAATTGCTGTCATTTACTTAACCTCAGGTTGTTCCAAACCTGTATGAATTTCTTTTTTAAAATGAATTCCTTTCTTTATGTCAGACAGAAAAAAGCAACTCGTAGAGGTTAGCAAAAACTTGAGGATGAGTAAATGATGACAGAATTTTCATTTTTGGGTGAACCATCCCTTGAATTAATTAAGGTCACAATTATTAATTTACATTAATTTACTTCATTGATTGATGTATCGATCGATTGCTCAAACAACATGAAGAAGAAGTGACGAATGCATTCACGGCATGCATTTCACTTCTAATGGCAAGTACATTTTAAAACAAATTTAAAAACAAATGATTTTTGTTCTAAAATTGCAAGATTATTGTTTATTTAGAAACAATTCAGACCGTTGTCACACATTTACATCATATTCAAATTAGCCTCTGCTTCTCAGTTAAACAGCACCTGTAACTGCGAAAACATGTGAGTCCTTGTAATTTCCTTCCCTTTATTTTTATTTTTGTCCAAAATGGTTGGAAAAGCCAGATAGTGCTTGTGCTTTTTAATTTGGACATTAGATGCAATCCAGGCTCAAACTATTTCATGAGCACCTCTATGCAATGTATTGGATCATATTTCTCTAACTACTAAGTCACTGCTGTAAGGTTTATCTTTTCCTGAAGTGAACTTATTTGTTGTGTTGACAGACAATGATCGTCACAAATTCAGTTTTTCAAACATACGGTATATCTAGCTCAGCGATGGGCCGCTTGACTGCAGACGGCACTGTCACCACTGCACAAGGGAGATGACATTTTCAAAGCTGTGTGTTTTTGTTACAGGAGGGAGTGGGCAATGGGCCTCGTCTCCACATCATTCCCTCCTTGCACTGGCCTCATTAGTGAGGCCTTGCCTCCAGGTTCCACGCAGGTTTCTGAGGTCATGTATGGGTGTTTCTTCAGCTACGGCCACTTTTATGTCCCCAGGGGAGATTTGAATTAAAACTAACATATTTCAACTTCTATTTTGATATGTGAAGATGTGAAAACTTCTCTCATGCTTTCATTTATTTTTGCTACTTTTTTAAATGTATTTTATGTTTAGATGCTGTAGACTCTCCAATCTTAAAATATCCATCATAAAATTATGAAATACTACGTTTTAAAAAAGATTTATAAACAAATTACTACTAAAAAGTGTTTTTCCAGTATAAAATAAATGACATTTATTCGTGACAGTTCAGGAAAGAGAAATTACACAACTCTCTTTTGATTCATATGCGTCCACTGTTGGATACTGGTAGTAGAAACAGTGAAATTTGAAAAGTGTGATTTTAAGGAGTTTCCAAAAATGGCCATGATTTAATTGAGAGTAAGTCTCGCCGAATGGGGGAGGCCTGTGTTCCCCTCGGTGTCCGGAAAAGCCTTGTGTCATTATCAACATAAAGTCTGTAATATCTGGATGTACTCTGTTAGATAAGAGTACTTTCTGGTTTAGTGTTTTAGTGTAGCGATAGGGTCACCAGAACCTGGAAGACGGCACTCAGCTGCACTCTTCTTGCTCTCACACACGTCAGAGGAGAGGAATATTTCCAGGATGTTCACTGGAGAGGAGCAAGAGGGAAAAAGATGGAGGGCTATCTTTAGACTCTCACTTCTTATGAAAAGGTTTTATTCTCCCTCTCGCGCTCACTCTCTTTCCCCATCCTGCTCGGAGTGAGAGTGAGTGTGTGTGTGTGTCTGTGTGTCTGTGTGTTAAATCGCAGAAGGCTGTTATCTGTATGCAAATGTTGTTCTTTTCTATGGAAAGGGAGCTGGTTAACAATTCAGATCAGGTTTTGAAGCAATGCAACTACCAAGAAGCACATTTCAAAGAAAGCTGTGCTGCAGTTTGGTGCTTTCATGTATGTTGCATGGCAGTATTTTAAGAACAATTATTGCATCCTGTTGATGTTTGAACTTGGAGATTGTGCTCTGCAGTACGCACACAGAGCTATTTTGTTTTGCCACCTGTCAGGCATTTAAATGATATTCAGATTCAAAATAACTATAAAGGTGGATTATATTAAAGGAAATGAAAATTCCGTTATTATTTACTCAGTTTTGCATGCTTTTATTTATTTATTTTCAGCGGAACACACAAGAATGTCTGAAAAAAAAAAAAATTATTAAAAAAAAAATTATTTATTCAAAATGTAAAACATTTAGTCTTGTTCAGTGAAAAAAAATAATACATAAATAAAAATTATATATATATATATATATATATATATATATATATACCAAGAAGCACATTTCAAAGAAAGCTGTGCTGCAGTTTGGTGCTTTCATATATGTTGCATGGCAGTATTTTAAGAACAATTATTGCATCCTGTTGATGTTTGAACTTGGAGATTGTGCTCTGCAGTACGCACACAGAGCTATTTTGTTTTGCCACCTGTCAGGCATTTAAATGATATTCAGATTCTTTGATGAGGTTTTACTTGTGATGTGCTACTGTATCTCTGACTAGTCTCCTCAGCAGGAGACTAGAGCACTCTTTTATTAGCAGTGAAGATTACGCTAATGATAACTGTTGAAAATTTTGCATAATTAAAACAATATCTATCTATCTATCTATCTATCTATCTATCTATCTATCTATCTATCTATCTATATATATATATATATATATATATATATATATATATATTGTTTTAATTATGCAAAATTTTCAACAGTTATCATTAGCGTAATCTTCACTGCTAATAAAAGAGTGCTCTAGTCTCCTGCTGAGGAGACTAGTCAGAGATACAGTAGCACATCACAAGTAAAACCTCATCAAAGCCTTCCAGTTACTGAAAAGGGTAAACAACGGCTTGGCGGATAATGTAACAGTTGAAAAACGTGTTGTGTGCTTGTGGGACTGTCATTAAACTCTCCTTGTTTTTCTTCTATAATTGAATTCAAACAAGCTCTAATGCTTTGTCTTGCTATTGAAGAGAGATGTCCACAATTGCGGGGGGTTCAACAAGGCTTAAGACCCAAGCAACACTGGCTCATAACAGTACTAGAAACATTAAAATCCTAATAAAAAGCCCCAGAATTTGTATTCTCATTCTCTCTGCATTCATGAGGGTTGTTTAATGTCTCCTAAACCTGAACTTCTTTTAAAGAGGTTTTTTTTTTTCTTCGCTTGTAAAGATTTTATTTTGAAAATATATAATTGATGAGGTTATATATTCAAAGCCATATTTTAACCAATAAATTCTGCAGATTCACATATGTATACGTGAAATAAATCTCTCACCAGCAGCTCAAACCATACGGACTCCAGGTTGACTGCTGTTTGTGGAGTTTGCTGGAGATTCACAGCAGTTGTTTGGCCCTGTCAGAAGATGCTGTGCATTGCTTAAGCAAAGTTAGCGAGGTGGAATAAGTGAAGAGCAAGTATTTACATTAGCCTTCATTAAGCTCCCCATGCTACTCGGCAAGCACCTAATGTAATTAACACATTACTGAACCCTAAAACAGCACTTCCACATCATACCATAGGCTCCACTTGCCTATGTTATGTTATATGTTGTGCTATGTTTTTTTTTTAATGTTATTATGTAAGGTTGTTGTGCTATGTCTGGATTATGTTATTTTTGCGTTATGTAATGTTATGTTGCATGCTGTGCCTGGATTATGTTATGTGCTACATCTACGTTATGTTTGGGTTTTGTTATGTTGTATTACAGTATGTTACTTTACATTACTTTATGTGCTAAACCTTGATTAGATTATTACATTATGTCTTATGTCTAGGTTATATGTTATGTTATGTTATGTTATGTTATGTTATGTTATGTTATGTTATGTTATGTTATGTTATGTTATGTTATGTTATGTTATGTTAGGTTAGGTTTTGTTATGTTATGCAGGTGTTGTGTGCTACGTCTGGATTATGTCTGAGTTATGTTATGTTTGTGTTTGATGTTGTATAATGTTACTTTATGTCCTACATCTTGATTATGTTATGTTATTTTTTGATTTATGTACCACATTTAGTTTATGATATTGTACTTTATGTGCTACATCTGGGTTATGTTTGTGTTTTGTTATACACTATTATGGTATGCTACTTTAGTTACTTTATGTGCTACACTGTTGTGTTACATTATGACATGTTATGCTATGTTATGTTGTTACTTTACACTAGATTGTGATATACATCTGGATTATGTTACAGTATGTCTGATTTATGAAATGTTACTTTATGTGAGGTTGTGTGCTACGTCAGGGTTATGTTTTGTTATTTTGTTTATGTGCTACTTCTTGGTTTGTTATGTCTGGGTTATGTTTGTTACATGTTTTGCCTTTGTTATGGTTTGTTCTGTTATGCTTTGGTGTGTTTTTTTTTTTTCTATTAAAATATGTTAGGTTATGTTACACTACATTACGTGACTAAAATGTGTATCGAACAGCTATTGCAGCATGTTCATCCAAGTCAGCAAACTGTAGGCCTTACCTAGAGGTAATTTCATTTGCTCAGTCCACTGAAATGGGATTTGACAAGGATGTTAACCTGATAAGAATCTGACAGCTGTAATATACAGTATGCTAAATAATGCAACATCCAGTTTCTAGATGTAATACTGTAATCCGTTCTATTATAGAAATGTACATTTAACTTTCATTACCTATATTTACACTGGGAAGATTACCCTGTTGTAGCATTTGTTTGGACTGCATTTTTTGATAGTATTGTTGCAAACTCTTCAGCCACTTATTTTTTATTAGTGTATATTTTTCACGAAATATCCACATGAAAGGCATTCAGCATGTCACTGATCCATCCTCCTTGGAGAGGAGGGAAATAAAAGGAGATGGATTTTTTTTTTTTTTTTTTTTCTAGAAGGAAGTGGGTTATTTTAATGTAATATCCCAAAGAAAAAAAAAAAATCTGTCTATTTTGCCCGGAGCAGCAGTTTTTAGGTCCTGAATTCTGCATATCAAAGCAGCGAAGACAGGAATAGGTCTGTCAAGTCAAATTCAGTTGGGATCCTGTAGTGGATCCTGTCGTTAGCCTCTGCCAACCTCTAGTGTATTAATCTCCTTTGACGGAGACAATGCTCAGAGCCAGTAATCCATACCATCTGTGGTCACTGTATTCCTTAATCATCAGCATGCAGTACAGCTCATTTCCACTTGAGGCAGTGACTCGGTTTTGCCATCATTTTAGTGATTGTAACCTTTTCAAACCCACTTCTGGCAGTTCATCTCTTGCAGTTTTGAAACTTGTGTTCTCAGGTGCCAGCCTGTGGTATGGGAACAGATGGCATCTGCTTTTAGTCTTGAAGTCCCTAAAATGGATGATAATTTTGTGATGTGAACTGAAAGTACGAAGGTGTTGTCACACTGTAAATATTTTTAGGGACACAAATACAACAGGAGGGCCAATTTGTCTTACTGCCGGGTGAGTAGAGACAGAACAGACAAATAAAGCTCCAACGGTCTGGCTGTGACATTTCTTTTTTGGAGGGAGACCGAACTGGCAAATGTTCTAATGCAACATCTCTGAGACTGAACCTGCTGCTGCTGCCGGCTCTCTTCATCTCTAACCCTGAAAGAAACGTACAATAATGCCTTTTTCTCTTTCTGTCACTTCTCGCTTTGCTTTGGGGATCCAGTTTTTCTTCTTTTCTTTTGTTGGTCCCTTTCTTTTGTATCTTTTCTGGCCCTCTCCAGTCAAAACCGAGATTAATTTAACATCTCAAACCATCTGCTTGGGTTCCAGCAGGAATTGATTTAAGTACATGGCACTTGGAACTAAGTCTCTCTGTGGCTTTTTCATTAGTTGTGAATTTCACTTTGAGGGCCAAATGATTGCAATCTGATTCCATTTTTATTTATCTGTCTGGACCGTTCCCAATACAACTTGCACTGTAGTAGGGCTTCAGTGTTACAGAAATGGGTGCCTTGATGTGTATGAAAACTTGTAGATCTGAAGAGGTCGATCCATACAAATGATCCGCTTTTTACTAGTATGATTTAAGTTTTGTAGATGTTATTTGACAGTATCCCAATTTCCTGATATCTGCTATGATACAGCAAGTTGATTACACCTCACAAAGGTGAGGTTTGTTATCTTAGTCTGACAACATTCAAGTTTTAACACTCTGTACTTGAGTCTTGGTAACCTTGCAATGAAATGTTCGTATTTATGAGTTGAGCTTAACTTTTGCGGTTTAAATTTATTAATCATCTGAGGAAAGGACTCTGAAGTCATACATCAGAAATCTTGTATTTTGAGAGGATGGATGATGTTAAATTTTTTTTTTTTTTTCTAAATAAATGTAAAAGAACACTAAAAACTAAAACCAGTCATTTTAAATGGTACAAGTGAATGTACAGTAGGCAGTATGAAAAATGGATATTCATTTTGTGATTGGCTAAAGATTACATTTACAGTGTTATTGGTGTTTTAAAAGATGAGCACTGATGATGAAATTTGATGAAATGTGCTTCCCTTGAAGTGCCTTGGACAGTGTCCCGCTGACCCTCACTTTCATAGAAATGAGCCAATGCCGCTTACACAGCAAATCCTCTCCTCGACTCCTGTGATAAAAATCCCCAATTATTGCCTGTCTCATTAAAGCACATTGTTGTGACTCTGTTTTCTCCACATTGTATCAAACACATTTCCATTCACAAGCCCAAGCTATTCACTGTCCGAGCAGAGGGAGACCCTTTTGTTCCCTTGTGATTGGATTGCACCTCTCTGCATGCATGAGGATGGAAAGCAGGCCGCTGCCTGCCTGTGTTAACAGTCAAATGTGCTCACGGCTCTGCGCTGCAGGCATGAGCACCTGACAGCCTACCATTTGATTGCTAATCATTTTCGAGCCTGTGCCTGGTCTTTTTTGATTTGCTCTGCACACTGCCTTGGCTAAATGGAATCAATTAAATGCATGCTTGTATTCGACGGCCACTTCCAGGAGATCAACTTCTTGATGTAGCAACACAACTAGATTAATTAAATCCAATAAAAAACTCAATTAACAAAAGGTAGGGAGCGGAAGCAGGGTCAGATGGATTTGTGTGTGCGCTTTGTGTACAGAACCGAAGTGATTTCAGAATCTTTTGTTTCTTGTTGTCTGCATCTGTAAATGAGCTTACTGTAAAGCACTTGTTGTGTTGCTTTATTATTTTTCATGTGTTCTGGGACTATGAGGGCAATTACTAAACCCAAATAGTCGTCTATTCACTGAACATGTACACAATCATTATTCCACAAACACCTCCAGGATGTATATTCCCAGGATATGCTACTGTAGTCAAGTAGTTACTGACTAGTTTTCCATTAAAAACGCACCACTGGGTTACTTCTGTGTAATCACAGTTTTTTCACTGACACTTGTAATATATTGCCACAAACTTCGTTGTTAATTTGAGTGCCTCTTAAGTGGTAGTCAGGGGGTAAAACAACAGTTGCATGCTCCAGTGACTCCAGAGAGCTGCGGTTGGCTGACCAAACCAAAGAAGAGCAAACCAAAGCAAACTTTAAAGCATGCAGGGTTATTATTGATTTATGTAGTTTAGAGATAAGAACCACTGTTAACATAGAATAATAAAGGCTCTGTTTCAAAACAAATTCCTCGCAAGGCACATAAGAGTCTTTACTCGACACTGATTTCAGTATTTTGCTGTTAGCATGTTGCTAAGCTAACACCAAAATAAACTGACATGATTTGGAAGGTTTTACATGTAACAATGTTCTCTGTCATACTAATAGCGTTCCTCACATGAAGCACATATTTATCGCTACTGATTTCAGTAGTTTATTGTTAGCTTGTTGCTAAGCTATTGTAAACAGAATTACTGGGCATTTCAAATCAAATAAAACTATTTTTGTAATCTTGTTTTGAATGTGTCCATCTCACTTTATACTCCATCTTAGATGGATTTTTTTCACTTGTTACAAGATTGCCTACTTTGCAAAGAATACATCTGATGCAGACTTAGAATTTGACCATATAAAGTCATTCTTATAATGCCTTAAAATGCAATCTACATAGCGTGTTCTCTATGTTTTGGAACAGTGCTGAAGAATTTAAACTCTGTATGTTTGGTTAATTTCTGTCACGGTGCACACAAGGGAATCGAGGAGACGAGAGATAAACTTCAAAATAACAGTCTTTAATCCAAAATAAACAGGGCAAAACAAGGCAGGACTGAGACACACAGGGAATGTAACGAGTAGACCAGACGAAAACGAACTGAACAGGCAGGAACTAAATACACAGGTTAATACTAGATAATTAATTAAACACAGCTGGGGACTAATAAACTAGTAATGAAACAATAAAGACAGGAACAGGAACATAACCAAATATGGGCATACATGAGGGAAAACTAAGTCTAGGGGAGCACGAGACAGAAAACTACAATACAAGACAGGACACAGGTCTGACAATTTCATTTCATTTTTATTTATTTAGTTTCTATTTAATAATAGTAGGCCTACTAAAATAGTCTGCATTCAACCAAAAGATACAGACTCTGTGTTGTCTACTGGGGAGGAGAGGCCAGCCGTGAGATCCAAGACATAAACAACTTTTAAAAACTTGTTTACGTAAGCTCTCCTAAGGTGAACATCTATTTCATGGATGTTAAAAAAAATGGAGGGAGGGAGAAGAATGTTTCCCCTCATTTCAGAAATTTGTCACTTTCTTTGATGTACTTTCATCTGGAGTTTGCTATTGAATATTTCAACAGCTTTCAATCATTGTTAGGGTTTTAAAATTGGACTGCAATACACACAAACAAACACTCATTTGATTCTTTCTTCTGTCTGCAGGTTTTTTGAGCACAGGAGACCAGGCAGCCAAGGGAAACTATGGACTTCTTGATCAAATCCAGGCCCTGCGCTGGACGAGTGAAAACATTGCTTTCTTTGGGGGTGACCCTTTACGCATTACTGTTTTTGGGTCTGGGGCCGGGGCCTCATGTGTCAACCTGCTGACTCTTTCCCATTATTCTGAAGGTAACCGTTGGAGCAATTCAACCAAAGGTACAATGCAGAGGTTTAACTTTTGACAATTTTTGTCTGCATGCTATAGCTGTTTGTGTTATGAGCCCATTTAGAAGTTCAGTCTCTGTGCTTTTTTTGTAGTTATCTGTATTTGCATTAAAAAAAAATCAGATTGCAATCTTAGTTTTGAAAAACCTGTGACATTTATTCAGAATACTGATGTACAGGTTAGAAAAAAATGGGTTTTATGGTTATTTTTAATTGGGTTTTTACGTGTTTTTTTTTTTTGTTTTTGTTTTTTTACCGTTTGAATTTGATATTTTGAATATTATTGTTTTAATAATAATAATAATAAAAAAATCCATCCTCTAAATGAATAATAATAATATAAAATAATTATATTGCCCAGACCTAATTATTACTCTCTTAACAACCACTTGGGGTCTGCAGACCTGTGGTTAAAAAGCACTGCCTTATACCCTATAAATTAGTTCCAAAGAATGCTTAGTTTCACAGAGCTTAAGTGTTTAATACAAAAATCCTAAAACCAACAATGTTGCCAAGAAAGTTGCTTCATTGTTCTAGCATTTGCCAAGCTCATTTTTCACCATGCTTTAAGCTGCTAACTTACCCCGTTTGACCTGATATCACTTGTTTATGGAAATTAAATCTCCCTAGGTCGTTTCATGTTTCCATCTTTATTTAGTTGAGTCCATACACATCACCAGGCACGCCATGAGCACACTGTCCAAATACAGCATTCACCTTCCACTGGCACAAAAAGGGTAAACGCATTAATTCCATTTTGAGTCTCTCTGCTTGGAAGATTGCTTTGTGAAGAGGTCTCTTGGCACAGACCTGCTTTAAGGTTGTCACTATCATTCAAATGAACCCAGAGACACCATTGGAAGAGACCGTGCACTGCTTAATCTGGAATAATTTTCATATATTTCAGATCTTTTCCTTTTTCTTTTTAATTTTAGCAGTATATTCTTCATTCTCAAATATATTCGTCTGTTCATACCAAATTGTCACCGTTTCATTGAATTGCAAACTGAAACCTCCCCTTATTTCTATTTCATTTCCATGTGTGTTTTTATAGTTTTTCTGTCTCCTTTAGTAAGGACATGTTTTACTCATAACTGCACTGCTAAGACTGAGATCCCAGGGGTTGTCATGGTAACAGAGTAACTCAATTTTCCTCTCTCTTGCTCTTTCTGTCTGTCTTTCTCTCTCTCTCTCTCTCTCTCTCTCTCTCTCTCTCTCACACACACACACACACACACACACACACACTTTCTGTCCTGCTCACTCACTTGCTTTTTTGTCTTGATGTTTGTGCATGATATGTGCTTCTCTTCAGTGGTGTGTGTCAATTTTCTTGACGCCTATAAAGGGGTGAAAGGGGTTTACAGAGTACAAACAGCTAATCACTGTTAATAATGAAATTCAAGAAATAGATTAAAAGTCACATTTCCCCCCACTAAAATTACATGAAAAACTGAAATGTTGATCAGCTCTGATCAAAAGAGGGCATGCAAGTCAACATACAAATGCTGATGAACTTGAATTTTAAAGTTCATCAGCATTTGTATGTTGACTTGCATGCCCTCTTTTCCCAAACCATTTAAGATTTGCATAAAAACAGCTAAACCGATATGTGTTATTTGTTCCAGCTTGCATACTGAGGGAGCACTTTCTGTGTAAATAGCCTACGGTGGGGTCCACAAATCTGAGCGCACATTAAAAATCTGCCATTTTTCCTATTTAAAACTGAATTTTAAACAAAAGTTTAGGGTTTTGAACACTTTTCAGAAGCAAAGCGTGGTGTTTTTAAGACATTTTGTTATTTCAGTTTAATATTATATTAAATTTTGCATTTTTTGGTCATGTAAAAATCTATTAATCTTTTCACAAAGTTTACAACAATTATGCTCCTAATATAACTTGTAATCGGTCGCTACCAAGCGGTCACTACTGGTCTCAGACGTTTGCGCCGTGCTGCAGCATGTTGCGTGTTCTCTTTGTGATTCTGTCTTCTTTTTCCTATACAGGTCTTTTCCAAAGGGCCATTGCCCAAAGTGGCACAGCCTTGTCTAGCTGGGCTGTCAGCTTTCAACCGGCCAAGTATGCCCGCATGCTGGCCAAAAAGGTGGGGTGCAACCTCAAAGATACAGTGGACATGGTGGAGTGCCTGCAGAAAAAACACTACAAAGAACTAGTGGAGCAGGACATCCAGCCTGCTCGCTACCACATCGCCTTTGGACCCGTCATTGATGGTGATGTCATCCCCGACGACCCTCAGATCCTCATGGAGCAAGGGGAGTTCCTCAACTACGATATAATGCTGGGCGTCAACCAAGGCGAGGGGCTAAAGTTTGTGGAACTCATTGTAGACAACGAGAACGGAGTTCAAGCCAATGATTTTGACTATGCCGTGTCAAGTTTTGTGGATGATTTATACGGTTACCCCGAGGGGAAAGACATCCTGCGGGAGACCATTAAGTTTATGTACACTGACTGGGCTGACCGCCACAACCCGGAGACCAGAAGAAAGACCCTGCTGGCACTCTTCACGGATCATCAGTGGGTGGCTCCAGCGGTGGCAACAGCAGACCTCCACTCCAGTTTTGGCTCGCCTACTTATTTCTATGCTTTCTACCATCACTGCCAGACGGAACAGGTGCCACCCTGGGCTGATGCGGCACATGGCGATGAGATCCCATATGTGTTCGGGCTGCCCATGATTGGTCCAACTGAGCTTTTCCCCTGCAACTTCTCCAAAAATGATGTGATGCTTAGTGCAGTGGTAATGACCTACTGGACTAACTTTGCCAAGACCGGGTAAGTCTCTAGGCAACAGTGCATCGTTTCTAATCAGTTAGTCTTGAGACAAACAATATGGCCATTAATTAGGATTCAGAAGTGATTTTGAATATGACTTTGTTTTGTTGTAAGACCACCAATGCCGCAACCATCTCATAATTCGAGAATTGAATTTGCGATTGATTACCGTACAATACCCAGTTGTTGCCAGGAAACACTGCTACGGGGTTCCTAAGGTTTAATCAATGCTTAATTGTTTGTTAATGCATTCTCACTCGCAAATACTTGTTAAGATTCCCAAGGTTATGCTACATTAAATGTACACAACTGCTTTTTATGCAACAGCAATTTGGTTTGCTTCAATTTAGGTGTAATGTAGTGAATAAAGTAATGCTGATGATCACTTAGAGTGAGTTTAGTGTTTATATGACATTGCTGCCTAGACGTGTAATCATCTCATGGGAGAACAACAAATCAATTTGTGTGCAAATGTGTAATTTCTTCTCTCAGACTAATTCTCGTTCATTTTAAAAGCAGGTGCAGTTGTCAGGAGACCCTAATGAGGGCTGAGAGAATATTAGTGGTCTCTGAGCACTCCCTTAAGACTTGTCTGTAATGGGTTGTGTGATATTTGTCTTATTAAGTGCTCAGTTTTGGAGTGCCCATGTGTAATCCTAGAAATTGTCTTTTGTGTAAAAAGTAATGAAATCTTCCTATTTTCTTTCAGTGACCCCAACCAGCCAGTTCCACAGGACACCAAGTTCATCCACACCAAGCCTAACCGTTTTGAGGAGGTGGCCTGGACGCGTTACAACCAAAAGGACCAGCTATACTTGCACATCGGCTTGAAGCCCCGTGTCAAGGAACATTACCGCGCCAATAAAGTCAACTTGTGGCTGGAGCTGGTGCCTCATCTCCACAGCCTCAACGAGGTCACCCAGATCATTTCCACCACCACTAAGCTGCCTCCACCCGAGGTCACTCCCCGTACACCAAAGAAGATCCCAGTCAACACCAAGAGGCCCTACCCTACACCGTTTCCCACTGAAACACAGGAAAGCCATAACCAGAACCAGAACCAGAACCAACCCTTCCTAGAGAACCAGCGGGACTATTCCACCGAATTGAGCGTCACCATCGCCGTAGGTGCCTCGTTGCTCTTCCTCAACATATTGGCATTCGCCGCACTCTACTACAAGAAGGATAAGCGAAGGCACGAGGTCCACCGGCGTTGTAGCCCACAGAGGACCACAGTCAACGAGCTGCCCCATACGCAAGAGGAGGAGATCATGTCTCTACAAATGAAACACAGCGACTTGGAGCGGGAGTGCCGGGAGGCCATGCACCCTCACGAGGTGGTCCTGAGAACTGCCTGCCCACCCGATTACACGCTCGCCATGCGCCGTTCGCCGGACGACATCCCTCTCATGACCCCGAACACCATCACTATGATACCCAACAGCATGCCAGGCCTCACCTCCTTACACCCCTTCAACAGTTACTCCAGTGGACAGAATAACACCCTGCCCCATCCACACCCTCATTCACACTCCACCACTAGAGTATAGCCACACAGCCACATTCTCACACACAAACACGGACATACACACACACACATAAACTCCCACAGATGTGGAGTACAGGTGTGATGACGAACGGAGGTTATGGCACTGGGATGAGAAATATCTTTACTCCCGGTGCTCAGAGGAACAGGAAATAACAATGCTGGTTTTTGTTCCTCGAGAGCAAAACTATCGTTTTCTATTAAAGGCGAAAAACAAAAAGACAAAAAAAAATATTTCTGATGTAATGAAAAACAGAGAGGATTTTTTACCCTTATGTTGTGACAAAACCAGGACCATTTCCTGGGGACAACTATCAGTCTGGGATTCTTTGAGGAATGGTTTGATTCGGTTACCCGGAGAGAAAACGACGGAAGCACAGAAGAGATGATGTGTGGGAGGCCCTTTGTAAACAAAAGGAAACATATTGTTTTCCCGGGGCACTGGATTGTAGATTACTCTCTTCAGAGCAGACGGGAGATGCTGCTTACCCAATTTAGGCACGTGTTCTCCTTCTGGTGGAGAATGTGGAATACTATGGGAAAAAGGCGAGAATGAGAAATCCTCAAGAATATGCACAATAGAGACATTCACTGAATGTCTTTCAATTCTTTTTGTCAATTTATTTTTGGGGGAACAATTTTATTGTATAGGACGTATTTACATATCTAGAAATGTACACAAAGCACCCATGCTCTTTAAGCCCTGGCTGGGGGCATTGATACTGAGGAATCTGCCTCAAGAGCGTAGCGGGGAATTTATTGGCTTCCTGGCAGATACAGCTTCATCACACAAGTGCTGTCTATACTGAAACTGGTGGACTCAAAGGGAGGCTGGATATTTTTAGCACGACGCGCATGACAATTTATCTGCTTGGTGGCTGTTCTGCTGATTAAGTCATTATTTAAAACAACAACAACAACAAAAAAAAATCATTTTCCTCCCCATTTGGATTTAAGGAAATACTGCTCTGATTGGCTCATGGGTGGAATTGGAATATGCAGACGAGGGCGGACACGATGGGTTCTGAAGACGGTGATGGGAAGGGGTGGGGATATGCTAACTAGATTGCGTTCACAAATAGCTTGACTGAACCTGGTTATAAGGATTAGTTTTGTACATGTGTGTTGGTAAAACTTTTTAATAGTGGTGAATCACTTGTTGTTTGAGCTCCCATGTGTGGGACATTAATGTACTTTTTGATTTGCTCATTGGTCTCAGTTATAATACATTGCTTTATTATTTTTAAGTTCATTTTCACCTCTTGCTAATAGTCAAACCACCCTACCTTAAAAATTTCTTATCTGTAATGTTTGATTCTCATTTCTTTGTTTTCGGTATTTTATGAGGCAGTCCTCCACGCAGCTTTGAACAACCAGTGACCAACGCAGTACGACTTGGAGACTTGCGTTGGTATCCTCTCATCCAGAACTTTCTGTGATTCTCCTGAACGATCATCACGAATGAATCCCAAACTGGGGACAGGAGGGCCCCTGATGAAAGAGTGTATTAGGGGGGCTTCTGATGTTGTGAAGCCCTTGATCATACCTCTTAAAGCTAGCTATAGAAAGAAAGAATCCAGAGAGAGAGCTATGGAGAAAGTGAAAGGGAAACTTTTGTCATTTCTTACCCAGAGATAAGTGCTCAAAGTCAGTAGCCTCAGCGCTAAAAGCCAGTTACACCTGCAAATCTCTCAGTAATTGCTAGTTTTATCCATCCTTGATTATTTTACTTTTCTCAAAGCCTTGTTACAGAACATCCTACAGTACATACTAATGATCGACTCCAGTAAATCCCAGGCTAAAGACAAGAGGACCCCTGATGAGACTGTTCGTTACAGGCCTTCTGATCTTAAGAGGCCATTGAAGCTAACTAGAGAAAGAGAATTGAGAAACGAGATTAATTGGGATTAATTTTCTCAGAGCCTTGTTGCATTGCATACCACATGCTAAAAAGTCCTGGGATACTAACCCATTGTTCCTTTTTTGTGGATAGTCACTTCAGGGTGTCAGTTCCTGTGGTGACCATTTAGACTTCTTGTGAATCCTTTTTTTACTCCTGGGAAATTTGATTAAACGCAAACACCAGTGAAAGCTAAAGTTCTACATAAATATCTACACACACACATATATATATATATATATATATATATATATATATATATATATATATATATATATATAATTTTTTTTTTTTTTCTTTTTCTTCCCAGCATGTAAAGTATGATAAAAGTAGAAAAACAGCAATAGATTGGTGATTTGGTTCTTCCAGATCAGAGGTCCTCATCTTTGCTTTTGTGCTCTCTTGGTCAACAACCCCATGCTAATGCTGCTTCCTAACCAGACATGATAAAGTAAAAGCTATCTTTTTTCTTTACTGTAGTACTGAATTTGTCCTAGTCAGGACATTTTGACATTCATTTCCAAAATCCTGTTCCACGTAACTAGATATTGAACATCAAATATGTTTTGATTGGCTGCGTTCGCACAAAATTACTTTAGTATATGGAGTGAGAGACATTAGAAGCCATTTTACTAGCAGTACAGCCTTTCACATCTGAAGGTGATTAATTAATAGTTGGTGTGAAAAAAATACTGAGGTCAAACACAGGCTTTTGGGAGTGAAACCTGAGCCCTGATGAATAGCTAGTGGCAAAGAACTAATGAGGGACGAGGGAAGCCAAGGAAGGGAACAAGATTGAAAGAATCGTGCTACTCTTCTCCTGATCAGCCAACTCATGACACACGTTGTTCCCAACAACATGTTCCTGTTCAGAACACAATCTCCTGTGGGCTTTTCCTCTCTGCTCTGCCTTCACCTGTGACAACTCTGCACAGTACAAACAGGCCAGAGAGAGCGTCACTTCTCTGTATCCCAGTCCCCATCTGCAGGTATGCATATGCAAAGTCAGCCTGCCCATGTGTCCCCCTGCAAAGGAAGCTCCTTTGAACGATATTAAAATTTAATGAACCGTACACCAGTGGGGCACTCAAAGGATTCATCTTGTGCATGCACATGTTCCAAGGAGAGAGATGGGATTCATCTGTAATTGCAAAGATCTCCACAACTCAGTACGTTTCTTCACACATATGCACATACACTCGCATACACACATGCCAGGACAAGCCTTGTAACTGAATGTAATGCAAGACTGAGGGCCATTTTCTTACAAACAGCAACCAAATTTCATTATGTGTTTATTTTCTACTGGCTGACCTTGAAAGAAGATCAAAATGGCTGTTGAGAACTACAGAGGGTTGTTGTGATGTAGATTATTTGTCATTTTGTCTTTCTTTCTGGTTAAATAGGATTTAATCTTCTGGAGCACAATAAATGATTTTATCAAGCTCAACTTACATCGATCTTTCTTTGCCACCGGTTTGTCAAAAGGGTTTTTATGATATCCAGACTTTTGCCACTCAATATGTCGACACGTCTTGGGTTAATTCACTAAAGTGTGAACGTGGTAACAAACCTCCAGTACTCCAGGGGGCGATAGTTACTGTCAGATGTCTCTGTTATTAAACCAAGTGTTCAGGTAAATTGCTATAAACAAACTAACTTGCTTAGTAATATTCTCATTAAACAGTTGCTCTGCCGTGACCTGAAGGAGAAATCTTTAAAATTTATGCCAACATCCATTTTGTAACTAAACATCTATGTTCAAATGCTTGCATGGCATACAGCACCATTTATTTGCACACACTGTCTACTTTGTTTTAACACTTGACTTGCTAAAAAAAATACATAAACACTGCAAGCATACCAAATACATTTTGCTGAAAGCAGTTTAAAGGGGTCATGAACGGCATCTTTTTATTGTTTTATAATGTTCTCTGAGGTTTGCTTATGTTAGTGGGATTTCACATCAAAAAATATTTAGCTCACCTCTCAAAAGAATAAATCAAAGATATGTGAACAAAATCCACGTTTTGGCCATTTGCAATCCATAAAGCGCCTGCTACAATATTTCCATCACTAAAAACAGTGGGACATACTAATATGTTTAATGTGAAAAACACTTAAAGGGCCTTAAAACAGTGATTTTTAAAAGATCAAATTCAGCATACAGCTTATTGATGGTACATACTTTATATAGGCAAGCAGATGAGCCTGGAATATGAACGCGATACGCTAAATGGTTGGGTTTTCTTTACAGAAAAAAAATATATATTTAAAATGAAACCTTATGCATTGTGTGTATATTCAGGGTTGATCTGCCCGCCTGTACAACATGCATCATCAATAAGGTGTATACTGAATGTGGCCTTTTAATAGCAGTGCCTTACTACGTATATTACTATTTCGTAAAAATAGCTGGCGGTCAGTGGCGGAAGGCTGTGTGTTGCCCTCCAGGTGGATGCATCCTGCAGGGGTGTGACGTCACATGAAAACTATGAATAGGCGGACTCATTCAGGACTCGCAAGTAAACACCCACTGCTATGATTGGCTAACAGTTTCGCTTATTAAAATAACAGATGGATGCTGCTGTGACTTACTGAACCCATTATAATCGGCAATTCTGTTTACACTGGATGCAGCATGGATTGACAGAACAAATCCCCAACAGTAAACTATTTTTCACAACTTACACTACACAGTGTCTGGTAATCTTGTAATGACATCTATAAGGTTCTGTTGATGGAGCAATCCTGTGTTTGCATCTCTCGAGTATTTCTTCTCCTATTACAAGCACATATCAGTGGTGCGGCTAAAGAGGCAGTGATGTAGAAGTAGGCGTTGATCTTCTCCTGCAGAGACGGGGTTTCGCTGGAGTATCACATTCCAAAAGGAGTTGTTTTCTGAGCTTGGTTTCAGAAACATCTGTTTTTTAAAATAATGAGACGGTTTTGAGTTTTGAAACTTACAGGATGTTTTTTTTTTTTTTTTTTAATATAGTACATTGAGCTGTTATATGTCAAAAGATTAAGGGAAAATTAATTTCTCAGTTCATGACCCATTTAAACTGATAAACTCACCATCTTGCGGGTTTCAATCTGACATACTTTACTAATAGCATTGTTACTGGTGCCAATAACACTGAGTTTTATGAATAAGGAACAATAATTAATGAGCCCAATTTGCATAGAAAAGAGGCTATTTGTGTGCAACCAAATGAGAATGACAATTTAAACATGGTGCAGCACTATTCCAACACATTTATTGTATCACCTGGATTGTGAGTGGTTATTAGTGAATAAAACACAGGTTGTTGAACTGAAAAACCATGTCTGAATGTGGCAGAGCCCACTACAGAGCTGTAACACTGGAACAGTGACCCTGTATAGTTAATGTAGGCTAAAACATTAATAACAGTCAACAGTCCTTGTTACTTTAGAAATCTTTAATTGATTTCTTTTGTTCTGTTTGACTATGTTGGTTTGGGAATTCAGGACACCATTTCAAGCTGTTAATTTATTAATTTCCGTGTTTCATGTTCAGATCGCTGGTGTAACGATAGGATGTCTTTTTCTCATTAGCAATTGTGTGATCCGGAAACGCAGTTGTTCCGTGCTGAAAATTAAAGGCACTATCAGGCACTATCCAAACCGCAAAACTTTCATGGTCTAATGAGTGAGAATATATGGACTTTTAAATATTTTAAAGAGGGATTTTTTTTTTTTTTTTTTTTTTTTTTTTTAAGTAAAAAGGTTATTTAAATGACTGTATATAAGCCTTTCTTTGGGTAACATGGGGTCTTGAGATTTTTTTTTCTAGTTTCATTCAAGTTTTATTTAACTCTCTAAAAGTTACTCAATTCAGAATTAAAAGATACACTCTTTCAGAATTTTAATTATATATGTATGTATGTATGTGTGTATATATATATATATAAAGAGTTCATTTGCAAAAAACAGATAACTCCATTTTTAACAGTTTTCAAAAATCATGTTTTTTTCATTGTGCATTCCAGTTAATCTCAATCAAACTGCTGTTGGGTTATTTTGATTAAGTTAAAAAATAACAAAACAAAACTAAACAAAAAAAAATACAGCTAACTAGCACAATAAAACACAATAAAAACATGATAACGTAATAAAAAACATGATTTTTGAAAATTAAAAAAACGGAGCTATCTTTTTTGCAAATAAACTCTTCATATATTATCTGAGAAACTATCCCTATACTTTTAAGAGTACCGTGAGATCAACCTAGACATTAATGTTGAGCATCTTAATGAATTTGATAATTGAATGAGATTTGTAGCCTTGATAATTGAAGTTTAAAGAGAAATTTGGTACATTCTGAATAAAAGGTTGAACTGATTTGCCTTTCGTTTTTATGGTTAGTTTATGCAGTGCTGCATCAGTCCACCAATCAACATATCTGACAATTTCAACTACACTGATTAGAGACACTTCCAGAGGCATTTTTACATTTGTAAAATTCTCTCCGGTTAGCAGATATTAAATTTGAATTATTAACAGATGATAGCCTTGAAAATGACTGACCGCTCTGGAAATTTGAAGTACAATTTCGATAGGAATGAGTTCATCAAGCCACAAACAACTTCAACTGGAAGGGCACTCATAGAACCTATAGTGCAATTTCAAGCCTTGTTCGACACCACTTTGCCATTTCCCATTATGATTTACTTTTCAAACATCAAACAGTTTACCTCTGATAACCGTTTTCATTTCCTCGATCTGTTTGATCAGCCGTTTCTCTAATTTTCTCTGTCTCCAAGTGTTTTATGACCTTTGATAATCACAGTGTATTTAAACAAGGTTGTCTGGACGACTCTCTTCTGATTGACACATCATCACATTGTTTTGTGAGGGTATAATTACAAATGTTCAGTGGAGGATGTTGAGTATTCCATTCCTGGTATGTTGTACATCTTCAACTGATTGGCAAATTGAAGTACTTCTTGTAAGCCTTTCAAAAACAAAAACCCAGAAGGTTAACCAAAGTTTCTGTGCCTCTCTCACACACACAAATGGTTTAGCTGTGGAAGACGTGTTTAATTGAGCTAGCAGTGTTGTTATTGGAGGTCAAAAATGATTTTGCTCTATTTCTGGTTTGTCCTGCAACAGTTTTCTGAATAAGACTGATCCCGTTTAAAGTATGAATTAATTACTGTAAGGCCCTTGTCAGCTGTTTTTGTGTGTTTGGACCATCAAGAGCATTTCTCATTCCAGTAATAAATCTGACCATATTTTTAACTTCCTCTTCTGTGTTCATCTAGTCTTTGATTACAGGACCTTGATGAAATGTCACTCCAAACCAGAAAATGTGGTCATTTTGTTTCAGAGTGACACTTTTCATTACTTTTCATTCAGTAACTCAGAAAACAAAAATCAGATACATATTTAATTAAATTAGCTCATAAGATGAAATTCAACTTCTCTGTAAAGTGACTTCTTAATGAAATTAAACTGCAGTAGTGGAGAAAATTCCATTTGTATGTAAAATATAAAAGGATACACTTTATATAGTGACCAGTTCTCGCAATTAACTAGTTGCTTATTAGCATGCCTATTATGAACATTTTGCCATTACTAACAACTACATTACTAACTATTAATAAGCGGCAAATTAGTAGTTTATTAAATGGAGCCTCTTCTATCCAAGTTTCATAAGTTTGCAAATAAATCCTTGTCTCTCATGTCCGTGGTGAGTAGACCACAAGCATAAATAACTAAACTAAAATGACATGCTTGTTACCCATAATAATTAGTATGAGTGGTGAATTATAGAGTACAGTGATGAATGCACAGAATAGTATCTCTGGCTTTGAGTAGAGAATGCCAACCAAGTGCTTCTGAATCATTCGTTAGAGCCTCTGTTCGTCTGCAGTTTGTTAAATTTAATTAGAATTTACATACTAGCTTTAATCTCCAGCAGAATTGCTTTGGATCCCAAGGTAAGGAAATTAAAGCAAAGAGCAAATTCATTTTTTTTTTTTTTTTTTCTGGTGAAATACAGGTATTTCTTTTCATCTACAATTGCTTAAGAACACAAGCATGACAGCTCTCAGTGATCAAAGAGAGCTCTTGAAGTGTATGATAACATGAGCATTGACGGTTGTGACATCTTCACATTACTTCCTTTGGCAGAACACTAAAAACTGTTGGTGAGATGAAAGAAACAGTACAGTTGGCAAAAATGCCCGTGTATGTGTAGATTGTATTTATTTATTTATTTTAAATCTGGTATTTAAATGATATAAGTTCATAATACAGTGCATGCTTAAAGTTTGAATTTCATAGTGTGAAAACACTGAGGTCAAACTGGTGCGTAATTTCATGTATAACATCTAGAAAGTGTTTTACATTATATTAAAATATATATTGTTTAATGCTGTAATTTTTTTACACCCTTTTGTCAGTGCAAAACCATACGCTTGCTTTCCAGCATTTATTTATATATTTAAAATAGTTTTTAAAATAAAAAAAAAATACTTTTTTTATTTATTAAAAAATAATCCAAATTAAAATTTAAATCCTAATTTCTGTTTTAAAATTATATATATATATATATATATATATATATATATATATATATATATATATATATATATATACACACACACATATATATATATAAAGGACTGAATTAACTACCTTAGGTTAGAAAAAGGAATTTAAAAAATAATATCTCAAAGTTACAACATGAGCTCACGCAGGCTGTTAAGCTCCAAAAGAACAAAAAACCCTATAAAACCATAATTAAAAGTATTATGACTCGTCATTTTATCCAAGTCTTCCAAAGTCAAAAAAATAAATAAATAATTTTTTTCAGATTAAAAAATCTGAAAAATCTTCTTCTCCAGCTCTCATATCAAATATAACATGCAGAAAAATTTTAACACATGGGTTTGGACTGACATGAGGGTGCAAATAATGCCATTTTTGGTTGAACTGTCCCTTTAAAGACATTTAGATCAGCTGTACTGACTTAACATTTCCTCAAATGTATAGCATTTCTCTTCAGTGTGTTCCTGTTTCATATTAGGCCAAGATCCACCTGTCAAGTCTTAATACTACTCCCAAATGTGTCAGACTGCCTATAGGAATCTGACAGCAGCATAGTATAATTATTAATTTAATAATTTACCCACTTTAACAGGAACTGTATTACATGGCTGGAACCATGACTAATCAGCTGGATGTGTCTACCTCTGGCACTTCCTGTCTTCAGTGCTGTAATTTGAGAGGAGCAGGTGATTGGACAGCCCATCAGATATTCAGATAAAGGATGTCATCTTGTCACCTGGAGTTCGGGGCCTGCAGGGCTCTGTGTTGTCAGGTAAAATCCACCCTCACCCTTCTCCTCCCCTGCAGCACAGTATTACTTCTGTTCTGTTTTGTTCTGTGCTGCACTACATGATGGACTGCTTCCATCAGGATGTGTTTACAAATGGAAATGTCTCGTTTTTTTCCATGCATTTTTCATTCTCTTTGTTGCTCAGGTGTCTCTTTCCATTTCAAATATATTTTTCCATTGCAAAGCACGGATAAGCTATTATATACTTAAATATAACTGATATTAAAGTCTAAATAAATTAAAATAACACTCTAAAATCAATCATTTTAAATGCTATGAGTTAATGTACAGCATCATATGGAAGCTTGTTTCCTCAACCTAATAAGACAGGTATTGGGACTTTTTATCCAGACATTTTTTTTTTCCCTCACAATTGCAATTTTATCACACAATTTAGGATTTTCCCCCCTCTCTCTCAAAATTGCAAGTTTATTGCAAGTTATAAATGCATAATTCTGATATATTCAGAATATTCGGAATTCAGTATAAAAAATACATAACTGTGAGTTTATATGTGACCCTGGAGCACAAAACCAGTCATAAGTAGCATGGGTATATTGGTAGCAATAGCCAACAATACATTGTATGAGTCAAAATTATCTATTTTTCTTTTATGCCAAAAATCATAGGATATTAAGTAAAGATCATGTTCCATGAAGCTATTTTTGCAAATTTCCAACATTCCATTCCTACAAATATATCAAAACTAAATTTTTGTTTAGTAATGTGTCGCTAATGACTTCATTTGGACAACTAAGTATTGGATTTTCTAATTTTTCATTTTATTTTTTTTGCACCCTCAGATTCCAGATTTTTAAATCTATTGTATCTCTGCCACATATTGTCCTATCCTAACAAACCATACATCAATGGAAAGCTTATTTATTTCAGATGACGTATAAATTTCTCACAATTCTGACTTTACATCTCACAGTTTTTACCTTTTTTTACATAGCACAATTCTTTCTTTCTTTCTTTTTTTCTTTCTTCCTTATAAGGCTACTGTCATATCTAATGCTCCCCTCAATAACAAATTAACAAGTTAATTTATGCATCACAATATTATAATGTACAGTATGAAAAGGATTACAGTACAATTAACAATGTTATTAAATTATATATGTTTTAAAGAAGTGAGCATTGGATAATAGCAAAGGTAATCTAAATATAAAAAAAATGAGATTATGATACACTGAAACAAATCACTAATATCTCCTGGTTTCTTAAGTCTGCAGCCCATTAGTTTCAAGGTGTTACAGGTCTTTTTTTTATTTGTCTTGTCTGTCTTGGATTGTAGCGTTCTTTCACAGAACACCAAAAGAAGAAGAAGAAGCTGCTCTCGGGATAATAAAATACGTAATAGTCTATCCAGGTCAATGTGTCAGCCCAGAGACTCCACTACAAGACTCATTGTTTTCCATTAAACAGGGTAACAAGACAAGCTCTATCCTTCACTATAAATTTAATCACAGATGCCATCCGTTACAGCTCTTCCTTGGAGCAGGAATGCTGAGGACATCCTATCTGCAATCTTTCTGAAAGACGTTTCAAGACCGAAGGCTGAAAGATCAGGTATCAGTGAGGGGATAAGAGATGATTTACACTTGACTGGGGCAATACGTTTATTGAGGTTAGCCTGTGCTTTTGGAGGAAGGTGATATTTATTGCCAGCATATTCCACCAGCAAATTTCTTTGACAAAAGGGTAGAGAAAAGTGAATGGTGTAATGGAGAACAGAAGCAATGGTAGTTTCATGTTAACGTGTGTAAAGGGGGATTTTTTGGCCTATAATGCACACTTTACTTTGGATAAGCTTGTATGGTCATAGACTTTACAGCAATTTTACGGTGTCTATTTTAAACATATTTCATGTCATTTAAGTTAATTTATTGCAAAGAGCTTAATTTGATGCACTCAGTAAGTGCATGTAGTTCAATAGTACTTCTGTTCAATAGTTTATAAACACTTCGCCTTTTACAGCTTCACAGGACAATAAGAGAAAAATGATGTAAACATCTGACTTCCTGATGTAAACTATGGCTATGGTTTTGATGACAATGATTGAAAATGCACGGGCCTGCACCTTTTCTGTGTGGCATATATCATTTTCAGCAGTACAAATGTACACATTTATTGGGATATTGATTACAAAAGACTGGTCAGGATTCACAGTTATGCTTTACAGGTGGTCTGACAACAAATTATAGTACAATGTCATTGCGATAGACTGTATAATATAAAATGCAATATTATAGACATTTTACTAACTGTACAGTAAGTAACTCAACTCAACTCATTAATTTGCAGCTGCATGCCAACTAACTCACATTAGAGCATTAAGAGACTATTAGCTTAGGGTTAGAGTTAGTAGAATAAGTTGTACTTGCAAAGTTACTTATAGTCAGTAAGCAGACAGTCTTCTAATACTCTAATGATTGGTATTTGACATGTAGTTGCAAAGTTACTTAAATAGCTACCAGAATAAAGTGTTAAGTATAGTAAGTATACAGAACACTCTTAGAAATAAGGTGCAAAAGCTGTCACTGGGGCAGTACTTTTTCAAAAGCTACACTTTTGTAACTTATTTATCCCTAAAAGGTACATATTAGTACCTAAATTGTACATTTTAGTATATTTTGAAAGGGTACTGCCCCCGTGACAGCTTTTGTACCTTTTTTTTTCCAGATGGATGGATAGATAGATAGACACAGACAGACAGACAGACAGACAGACATTTATTGACTAAAATCCACATGCATCAGTAATCTAGCATTGGACCCTCCTACCTGTTTGTCTTTGTTAATGCCATAATACCATTGAGCTGATCGGGGATTAGAGCGCGTTCACCTGGGCTGATGGGAAATGGGTATTTGAGGTTAAGCTGTGAACAAAACAGTGTGATGCATCCTGCCCTGGTGCTTGAACGTAAGCCTGCATGCTGACACATCAGCAATTTTCTCTGCATGAAAGCCAATGTTTTGTTCTCAACTCTTGACAAGCCTGGACTTATTATAGAAAATATTTATATTAATAGAGACAGATGGAGGGCAAAGGGAATATGAGTGAATAAAAGCTTTATGGAGCAGTTAGAAAATTTGGAAACACACACACATTTGTATATTGCACAGTGCCAAGCTTTAATGAATGGTAAACATTTTAAAGCATTGGCTTTATTGTAAAATGGCTGATGGAGAACAGCACTTCCTGTTCCAGTGTGAGGGCTTAAGACATCCTTTCATTCAAACAGATTTTTATTATTGTTATTATTTTTATTTTTATTTTACAAGAGCAAGATGTAACTCATTAGTTTGAGGTCGATTAGCATTTTTACTCAGTGAGGATGAATGAAATTGATCAAAGGTGACAGTAAATATATTTATGTTACACAAGAATTCTAATTTAAATAAATGCTTTTCTTTCTATGTATTATGTATTATAGTTTCCATTAAATATTAAGCAGCACAACTGTTTTCAAACTTATAACAATAAGAACATTTTCTTAAGCACAAAATCAAGATTAAAATGATTTCTGAAGGATCATGTGACACTGAAGACTGGAGTAATGATGCTGAAAATGTACCTTTGCCATTACAGAAATGTATTACATTTTTAAATATATTAAAACAGAATACAATTATCTTGGTGAGCAGACTTCTTTCAAAAACTTTCAAAAACCATACCAACCATGAACGTTTATTATATGTTGTAATTTTATACATTTATCAATTGCAATGGTGACCAAACCTTTTTTATTTATTTTATTTATTTATTTTTTATTTTTTGCTGTTTCATGTGTTGTTCTGTGCTTCATATTAGCTTTACTATTTATACTGTATGAACAGTTTGTTTAATGTTCCATTATGACAGTATACCTCATGATGTGTGACTTTTTTTTTTTTTTTAAGATAGTTGCCTACACACACAAAGTCAAGCAGAAGTGTGAAAACTATCCCTAGTCTCCCCTATTTTATATAGTTTATAATCTACATCTCAGTTTACCAATATGTGCTGAACTTTCCTTCCCAAAATACTGATCGTTTTAGAGCACATTACCTTGCACTTAATTGCAATCAGTAAATAATTGTTCTAGGATGTGTCAGTGTATCTCTTGAGGATAGGAATGATGACACATTGCGTAGCGATTGTAATCATAACGCATTTCAATCAGTCTTTCTTGAGCCACCTTAATCAGCAGTTTAACTAGAATCTTGGGCCCCTCCAGCCATAAATCAGGAGCCACCGGGAACCTTAATTCCACACGTAGAAGCAGTAGATTCTCTGACCTCCACATGGTCTTATAAAAGACCCAATGTCACCCGCTCTTTCACTGAGTGAGAGGGAATGAGTTTGGTTGCAGTAATTTCTTGAAAGTTGACAAGTTTATTGTGTTGTGATCTTGTGTGGCCTGACAGATGAAATGACACAGAGGCTGTAAAGCACCCATGTGGAGGCTTTCTGCTCACCTTGTTAAGGTCGAGCTGAAAAAAAGGCTGCGCCTTCAGGTGCAAACTCCCCGCAAACTCCCAATGTTCTCTAACCTTTGACAAATCGTCAAGTGTGACATATTGTGAATCCTGTCTAGAGATGAAATAAATGCTTTTATGAGAGCTTTTCAAAAACTGTTTAGGCTCGACTTCGATGAAAGTGAGACAGTTGGACTTCATATAAAAACACTATTTTTACACGTTTGAGCTGAAGGATGTTCTTTTCTTCTCCTAGATGAGGACTATTTGTTTGCTGGTTTTGGCAGGAAATACACAATGTAATACTTTAGATTTAATGTTAAAGGGATAGTTCACCCAAAAATGAAAATGTTGTTATCATTTACTCACCCTCATGTCAGTCCAAATCTGTGTGACTTTCTGTTTTCTGTGGAACTCAAACTGAAGTATTTTGAAGAATACTGGTAATCAAATGATTTTGGGTCCCATTGATTTCCATAGTACAAAAGAAAAAAGAAATACAAAAAAACATGGAAGTCACCTTTACCTTTAAGAGTATTTAACCCTCATGTTTTTCCCGAAAATGCTATAAATGTTATTGCATTGCAATGAAACTTACTGAATTGTTTATTTAACCTCTTAAGACCCTGCGGCCTCATATGAGAATGTTATATTTTAGTGAATTTCTTTGAGACTCTACATGCCACAGTTTTAAGTCTGGATGTCCTGTACAGAGCACATTCAGGGCTTTTCAGAGATACCAAATGATTGGATGTTTCACTATGACCACTCCCTCTCCTTGGTCTTCAAAAATGTCTGAAATTAATTTAGTGACACTCTTATGGAAATATGATAATATTTTGTAATTATCATTTAAATCTGTCTAATTTTTAAATTGTGTGTCATAAATCAACATCTCAGGAAAATGTTATGGAGTTTCAAATCAAAATATGATTTTCTGTTACAAAACAGGACGTTGATTTCATACATGTCATCATATGAGGACACCGGGACTAAAAGCGTGTTTATTATGCATTTTCGGAGACATAACAAATTAATAGGGAAAGAAATTACATTTCAATATTCTATGAAATATTATATATAATTATGAAAATCTTGTCAATTATTACTCCCATTATTACACTTCTTTTTTCATTACGTGTTTGCCCCAAAAACACATTAATATGCAAATTAGATTTAGTTTATAGATACATTGTATATAATTAGAAAACTCGTTTATGACCATTTTACACACATTTTGCAGAAAGAAAAATGGTATATCGAATCATTCTGTTATAACATAATCGAGAATCATCTTTATACAAAGTTTGGTAAAAAAAAAAAAAAAAAAAAAAAAATCTTAAACTAAAAATGTATTAGTGATTTAAAAAAAATCAATTGTTTTTGCCTATGCATGTTCATTCATGTCTTTTTATTTTTTAAAGAAATTGAGTCCCGATGTCCTCTAGCGAGGACATAGCATAACTTTTGAATGAAATATCATTTTTTAATTTTTTTTTTATTTTACATTATTTGTAATGCTCTAAACAATGTAAAGACATGGAAAAAAAAAAAAAAAAAAAAAAAAAAAAATTTTTTTTTTTTCCTAAAACTTTTTTCTCGAGTCTTAAGAGGATAGTGTATAACAAGTTCCAAAAAAAAAAAAAAAAAAAAAAAAAGTATAATTTTTGTATATACTATACTATATATATGGACCATTCTGATTGACGGATGGTCACCAACATGGTATGTTTATATCTCTAATCCAAGCCTATGGTGTTTTTATGAGGCTGAGTGGCGTTATACTCAACTGAATGTACTTTGTCTGAAAAAGGGAGGGAGGAAATGGGCCGGTGCAAGCCCCTGATGGAAATATTTCAGAATAATGGCTTTTAAGGGAAGATTTACAGTGTGCCAAAATGGATCAGATATTTGGCACAAATACTTTTCCTCAATCAGTGTCAGTACTTTTCTCCCTGGCATGTCCATTGAGCGAAAAAAAAAAAGAAAAAAGGGAAATGTAATGTTCTGTGATGAAAAAATGATCATTTTCAGGCACACTGTTTCTACACTTAGTTTAAAAGATTATAATGTAAGACCATCTCACTGTATAGATGCTGACTCAGATGCTTGAGTACCAGCCAGAACACTGTCCTCCATCCTCACAAATGCTTTTGCTTTTACAATACCATGACAAGGGCAGTACTACTCTTACAGGTGTGAGATAAGATCACCCAGTGCCAAGTCACTGACCAGTTACAATATGCGGTGAGTTTATTTATTTAGATTTCTTTTTTTTTTTTTACATTATTCATAAGCTATATTTACAATATATTTGTAAGCAATAAGTAGTAGTGAAGGATACAAAAAGCAAATGTCTGGTGGGGAATACTGTTTTCTTAAAAACACAAATGTTTCAAAAGGTTAGTTAACTGTTTAACTCGCTAATTGATGGAGATTTTAACATTCACGTTGATAATACAAATGGTGCATTAGGACTTGCGTTTACTGACCTAATAAATTCTTTTGGAGTCAAGCAAAACGTCACCAGGCCCACTCATTGTTTTAATCATACGCTAGATTTAATTATATCACATAGAACTGATCTTACTCATATAGATATCGTACTTCAAAGTGATGATGTTACTGACAACTACCTTGCATCGTGCATGCTGCCTATTACTGATATTAACTATATGGCTCTGTGTTATCATCTGGGCAGCACTATTGTTCCAGCCACCAAAGGCAGATTCACAAATAACCTGCCTAATTTAACTCAACTGCTCTGTGTACCCATAAATACACATGAACTAGACGAAATGACTAGCAACATGGGCACTATCTTCTCTAATAAATAGAAGCTGTTGCCCCCATAAAATTGAAAAAGGTTAGAGAATAACGTACTGCGCCATGGTACAACAGTAATACCCATTCTCTCAAGAAAGAAAGGGGGAGGGGTTGGGGGGCTGAGGTGTTCATGGTTTCAGAGGGGGACAGGGAGATTGGAGTTAAGAGCTCTCACAGCCTGGGGAAAAAAGCTGTTGAGCAATCTGACAGAGCGAGCTTTGATACTCCAGCACCTTCTACTTGATGGCAGGAGCTGGAAGAGGTTGTGGGAGGGGTGGGTGGGGTCCTTCACGATGCTGGAGGCCTTGCTGGAGCATCGTGCAAGGAAAATGTCCAGGATGGAGGGGAGAGGGGCACCGATGATCTTTGCGGCAGTGTTCACTGTCGGTTGTAGGGTCTTGCGGTCAGCAGCACTGCAGTTCCCATACCAGACAGTGATGCAGGTGGTCAGCACACTCTCAATGGTGCCCCTGTAGAAAGTGGTGAGGATGGGTGGAGGGAGATTTGCCCTTTTCAGCCGGCAAAGAAAGTGGAGGCGCTGTTGTCCCTTCTTGTTGAGTGACGTGACGTTGGTGGTCCAGGTGAGATCCTCTGTGATGTGCACCCCCAGAAATTTAGTGCTGCCGACTCTCTCCACGGTTGAGCTGTCAGTGGGGGGTGGTCAACAGAGTTCTTCCTGAAGTCCATCACAACCTCTTTTGTCTTACTCACATTGAGGGATCGGTTGTTAGCACCACACCATTCAGCCAGCTGTGCCACTTCCTCTCTGTAGTGCGTTTCATCGTCGTTGCTGATGAGGCCTACCACAGTTGTGTCATCAGCTGATGATGTGGTTGGAGCTGGACTTGGCAGTGCAGTCGTGAGTCAGCAGTGTGAAGAGCAGCGGGCTGAGCACACAGCCTTGTGGGGCACCTGTGCTCAGTGTGGTAGTGCTGGAGGTGTTGCGGCCGACTCGGACTGACTGAGGTCTTGCAGTTAAAAAGTCCAGGATCCAATTACAGAGGGAGGTGTTAAGGCCCAGCAGGTTTAGTTTTTGGATGAGCTGTTGTGGAATTATTGTGTTGAATGCTGAGCTGAAGTCGATGAACAGCATTCTTACATAAGAGTCTTTCCATTCCAGGTGAGTAAGAGCTAGGTGGAGAGTGGTGGGTATTGCATCGTCCGTGGAACGGTTTGGACGGTATGCAAACTGGAATGGGTCCAGCGTGTTTGGGAGACTGGACTTGATGTGATGCATGACTAACCTCTCAAGGCACTTCATCATGATTGGGGTCAGTGCTATGGGACGATAGTCATTCAGACAGGACACAGGTGACTTCTTTGGTACTGGAATTATGGAGGTGGATTTGAGACACGTGGGAACGACTGCCTGGCTCAGTGAGGTGTTGAAGATGTCTGTTAGGACATCCGTCAGCTGTGCAGCACAGTCTCTCAGTACACGTCCAGGTATGTTGTCAGGGCCCGCAGCCTTTCGTGGGTTAATCCTGGATAGGGTCTTCCTTACATCGGCTGGAGAGAGACAGAGTACCTGGTCGTTTGGAGATG
The DNA here is from genome assembly GCA_039654775.1 of Spinibarbus caldwelli. NCBI lineage: Eukaryota > Metazoa > Chordata > Actinopteri > Cypriniformes > Cyprinidae > Spinibarbus > Spinibarbus caldwelli. Next base: position 6,280,799 of record CM077254.1, read on the forward strand.
TGAGTAGTTTCTGTGCAGGTGTGTCGTTCTGTATCTCAAATCGTGAGTAGAAGAGATTGAGTGCATCTGGTAAGGATGTGTCATCGTTACTGGCCTGTGGCTGGGGCTTGTAGTCAGTGATGGTCTGAATGGCTTGCCACAGGGTCCGAGTGTCTTTACTGTCACTGAAGTTGTTGTTGATTTTTTTTAGCATACTGATGTTTTGCCTTCTTGATGCCATGAGACAGATTGGCTCTTGCTGTTTTGAGGGCTGCTTTATCTCCTGATCTGAATGCTTCATCTCTGGTCTTTAGCAGCCCACGAACCTCTGCTGTCATCCATGGCTTCTGGTTGGCACGTGTGGTAAAAGCTGCCAGGGCTGAGCATATCCGCAAACTCACAGAAAATAACCAAAATAATCCAAGGTTTTTATTTAGCACAGTGGCTAGATTAACAAATAACCTGACGCAACCCGATCTAAATATTCCCTCACAGTTTAATAGTAATGACTTTATGAATTTCTTCACTGATAAAATAGATAACATCAGAAATACAATAACAAACGTAGATCCTACTGTGTCTTGTACTTCAGCTTCATTCATCGCACCCAAAGAAAAACTGCAGTGCTTATAGGACAGGAAGAGCTAAATAAACTTATCAGTGCATCTAAACCAACAACATATTTATTAGATCCTGTATCCACTAAGCTACTGAAAGAGCTGTTCCCTGTAGCTGAAGAACCGCTTCTCAATATTATTAAATCATCGTTATCTTTAGGTCATGTCCTAAAACCATTCAAGCTGGTGGTTATTAAGCCTCTTATTAAGAAACCACAACTAGATCCTAGTGAACTGGCAAATTAAAGACCCATTTCAACTCTTCCGTTTATGTCTAAATTTTAGAAAAAGTTGTGTCTGCTCAACTGTGCTCCTTCTTGCAAAAAATGATCTCTATGAAGAATTTCAGTCAGGTTTCAGGCCCCACAAAAGCACAGAAACTCCACTTGTTAAAATTACAAATGACTTGCTTCTTGTGTCAGACCAAGCCTGCATCTCATTGCTAGTTTTACTTGATCTTAGTGCTGCGTTCGACACTATAGATCATGATATACTCATAGATCGAATACAAAACTATACGGGTACTCAAGGGCAGGCTTTAAGATGGTTTAGATCCTACCTGTCCGATCGCTACCACTTTGTTTATTTAAATGGGGAGTCATCTCAGTTATCATCAGTAAAGAATGGAGTGCCACAAGGATCTGTCCTAGGTCCTCTGCTATTTTCAATATACATGTTGCCCCTTGGTAATATTATTAGAAATTACAGGATTAGTTTTCATTGTTATGCTGATGATACTCAACTATATATCTCAACAAGACCAGATGAAACTTCTAAATTATCTAATCTAACAGAGTGTGTTAAAAATGTGAAAGATTTAATGATAATTTTCTCCTGTTAAATTCGGACAAGACAGTGATATTACTTATTGGACCAAAAAAAAACAGTACACAGAATCTCTTGGATTACAATTTGCAACTAGACGGATGTAACTGCTACTTCCTCTACAGTCAAAAATCTGGGTGTTATATTAGACAGCAACTTGTCTTCTGAAAATCATATTTCCCATGTTACAAAAACAGCGTTCTTCCATAGAAGCATTGCCAAGCTTCGAAACATGCTACCTGTTTCTGATGCAGAAAAGCTAGTTCATGCATTCATGACCTCTTGACTGGACTATTGTAATGCACTGCTAGCTGGTTGTCCTGCATCTTCAATAAACAAGCTACAGGTAGTCCAAAATGCAGCGGCTAGAGTCCTTACCAGGTCAAGAAAATATGATCATATTACCCCAATTTTACAGTCTCTGCACTGGCTACCTATTAAGTTCTATATCAGTTACAAAATATTATTACTTACCTATAAGGCCCTTAACGGTTCGCAATAACTCCCTAAGGTCGCAGAACTCTGGAATTTTGGTAGTACCTAACCTAGGATAGCGAAGTCCACTAAAGGAGGTAGAGCTTTTTTGCATCTGGCTCCCAAACTCTGGAATAGCCTTCCTGATAATGTTCGAGGTTCAGACACACTCTCTATTTAAATCTAGATTAAAGACAGATCTCTTTAGCCAAGCATTCATATAATGCATCTCATAATCTTGTACTGCAGTTATATCTGATCAAATGCACATTATTATTCTTTAGCTTGGGTTGAACAAATCATTTTTACTTGGTTGGAACAGCAGCTCCGCTAATTATGTCACTATTTGTCTCTCTGTTTCTGCTAAGGGATTGACATCCCGTGGTAACTAGGATTTACACAAGCTTCAGTCTGGATCCAACTCTTAAAAGATCTGAGATGACCGAACACCTGAGAAGAGATGATGCCAACCTCTCAGAGGCCCTCAGATGATGCCAACCCTGAAACAACACATAGAACTACCAAATTTTGCTGTAAGTTTGATTGCAACATCATTGCTGTTAATTGTGTTCATCGTCTGTTTGATTACATCATTAACTGATTTTTACCATACATTTCTGCCATATGTACATCAACTTGACATAGTCACCACTGATAAGCTACTACTAAATATATTGTAGAAACTTAATTTCCTCTAAAGCTGCTTTGCAATGATTTGTATAGTGAAAAGCGCTATACAAATGAACTTGAATTGAATCTGTTTATGAGCTGACCTATGCTTCATACTGTATCTCAATGACTAATTTATAAATCTTACCATCTTTTTTTTTTTCGAAAAAAATTAATTTGATAATGTGCTGCATTCAAAAATAGTAATAAAATATTCCATCATGTACATTTTTTCTTAAATTAAGAATAAGAATACACACACACACACACACACACACGCACACACACACACACACACACACATACTGTATATATATACACACACACACACACACACACACACATATATATATATATATATATATATATATATATATATATATATATATATACATATACATACAACCTGAATTCTGGAAATGTTGGCATGTTTTTTTTTTTAAATTTGAATAAAATGAAAACTAAAAGAATTTCAAATCACATGAGCCAATATTTTATTCACATTAGAACATAGATAACATGACAAATGTTTAAGCTGAGAAATTCTACTATTTTATACACAAAATGAGCTAATTTCAAATTTGATGCCTGCTACAGATCTCATAATAGTTGGGACGGGGGCATGCTTACCATGGTGTAGCATCTCCTCTTTTTTTCAAAACAGTTTGAAGACGTCTGGGCATTGAGGTTATGAGTTTCTGGAGTTTTGGTGTTGGAATTTGGTCCCATTCTTGCCTGATATAGGTTTCCAGCTGCTGAAGAGTTCGTGGTCGTCTTTGATGTATTTTTCGTTTAATGATGCACCAAATGTTCTCTATAGGTGAAAGATCTGGACTGCAGGCAGGCCATTTCAGCACCCAGACTCTTCTACTACAAAGCCATGTTGTTGTAATAGCTGCAGTATGTGGTTTTGCATTGTCCTGCTGAAATACTCAAGGCCTTTCCTGAAATAGACGTCATCTGGAGGGGAGCATATGTTGCTCTAAAACCTTTATATACCTTTCAGCATTCATAATGCCTTCCAAAACATGCAAGCTGCCCATACCGTATGCACTTATTCACCCCCATACCATGAGAGATGCTGGTTTTTGAACTGAACGCTGATAACATGCTGGAAGGTCTCCTTCCTCTTTAGCCTGGAGGACACGGCGTCCGTGATTTCCAACAAGAATGTCAAATTTGGACTCGTCTGACAATAGAACACTTTTCCACTTTGAAACAGTCCGTTTTAAATGAGCTTTGGCCCACAGGACACGACGGCGCTTCTGGACCATGTTCACATATGGCTTCTTTTTTGCATGATAGAGCTTTAGTTGGCATCTGCAGATGGCATGGCGGATTGTGTTTACTGACAGTGGTTTCTGGAAGTATTCCTGGGCCCATTTAGTAATGTCAAGGACAGAATCATGCCGATGAGTGATGCAGTGTCGTCTGAGGGCCCGAAGACCCTTACGCACAGAGATTTCTCCAGTTTCTCTGAATCTTTTGATGATGTTATGCAATGTAGATGATGAGATTTGCAAAGCCTTTGCAATTTGACATTGAGGAACATTGTTTCTAAAGTATTCCACGATCTTTTTATGCACTCTTTCACAGATTGGAGAGCCTCTGCCCATCTTTACTTCTGAGAGACTCTGCCTCTCTAAGGCATCCCTTTTATTGCTAATAATGTTACAGACCTGATGTCAATTAACTTAATTAGTTCCTAGATGTTCTCCCAGCTGAATCTTTTCAAAATGTCTTGCTTTTTCAGCCCTTTGTTGCCCCCGTGCCAACTTTTTTGAGACCTGTAGCAGGCATCAAATTTGAAATGAGCTCATTTAATGGAAAAAAGTGTAAAATTTCTCCATTTAAACATTTGTTATGTTCTCTATGTTCTAGTGTGAATAAAATATTGGCTCATGTGATTTGAAAGTCTTTTAGTTTTCACTTTATTCAAATTTAAAAAACGTCCCAACATTTCCGGAATTAGGGTTGTATATACAATCATGGCCAAAAATATCGGCACCCTTGGTAAATATGATCAAAGAAGGCTGTGAAAATTAATCTGCATTGTTAATCCTTTTGATCTTTTATTTAAAAAATTCACAAAAATCTAATCTTTCATTGGGTAGTAAGAATTTAAAATGGGGGGGGGGGGATATCATTATGAAATAAATGTTTTTTCTTTAATACACATTGTCCACAATTAACGGCACCCTTTTGTTCAATACGTTTTGAAACCTCCATTTGCCAGTTTAACAGCTCTAAATTTTCTCCTGTAATGCCTGATGAGGTTAGAGAACACCTGACAAGAGATCAGAGACCATTCCTTCATCCAGAATCACTCCAGACCCTTTAGATTCCCAGCTCCATGTTGGTGCTTCTTCTCTTCAGTTCACCCCACTCATTTTCTATAGGGTTCAGGTCAGAGGACTGCTTGGTTTTGTGCTCAGTGACCCATTTTTGTGTTGTTTTTGAGGTTTGTGTTTGGATTATTGTACAGTTGGAAGATCCAAACATGGCCCATTATAAGATTTCTAACAGAGTCAGTCACTTATAGATTTTTTTATCTGTTGGTATTTCATAGAATCCATGATGCCATGTGTCTAAACAAGATGTCCAGGACCTCCAGCAGAAATATAGGCCCACAACATCAAAAA